>CM041089.1:1230000-1600000 GCA_023079485.1 Archilochus colubris
CATGTACTTCTTCCTCAGCCACTTGTCTCTCCTGGACATCTGTTACTCCTCCACCATCATCCCTCAGACCTTGTGGAGTTTGGTGGTGGCCAAGCCGGGGATTTCCTTCTCCGGATGTGTCACTCAGCTCTTCTCTTTTGCCACCTGTGCCACCACCGAGTGCTACATCCTGGCTGCCATGGCCTACGATCGTTTTGTGGCCATCTGTAACCCCTTGCTCTACTCTGTGGTCATGTCCCAAAGGCTTTGTGTTGGCTTGGTGGCCGGGGCCTACCTAGCTGGGGTCATCAGCTCCACCATCCACACAGTGGCCATATTTCATCTCCCTTTCTGCCGCTCCAAGAAGATCAATCACTTCTTCTGTGATGGTCCTCCCCTCCTGGCCCTCTCCTGCTCTGACACCCACCTCAGCGAGCTGGTGGTTTCTGCTGTGGTGGGCTTCAACGTGCTGAGCACCACGGCCTTCATCATCACTTCCTACTCCTGGGTCCTCTCCGCCGTCTGCCGGATGCGCTCCCTGCCCGCTTCCCACAAAACCTTCTCCACTTGTGCCTCCCACTTGGTCTCCATCACTCTCTACTATGGCAGCTCCCTCTTCATGTACCTGAGGCCCAGCTCCAGGCACTCCTTGGAGGATGACAAGGTGGTCTCCATGCTCTACTCTGTGGCAATCCCCATGCTCAACCCCCTCATCTACAGCCTGAGAAACACAGACATGAAGAGAGCCATGAGCAAAGCAAGAGGGAGAGTCCTCTCCTTGGCCACCCGTGGCCCTCAGAGAGCTGAAAGGAGGGGGGGATCCCTCCATGGTTAGAGGTGGCACCTTCAAGAAAGAGTTTTGGATATTTTATCTTTAAAGAAGGAGGGTTAGAGATGGCACCTTTGAGATGGAGGGTTGGATATGGCATCTTCAAGAAGGAGTCTTAGATACTGCATCTTTAAAGAAGGAGAGTTAGATATGGAACCTTCAAGAAGGAGCCTTAGATATGGTGTCTTCAAAAAAGGAGGGTTAGATATGGAACCTTCAAGAAGGAGGGTTGGATATGGCACCTTCCAGAAGGAGTCTTAGATATTGCATCTTCAAAAAAGGAGAGCTAGATATGGAACCTTCAAGAAGAAGTTTTAGATAGGGAACCTTCAAGAAGTCTTAGATACTTATCTTCAAAGAAGGAGTTTTAGATATGGAACCTTCAAGAAGAAGTTTTAGATAGGGAACCTTCAAGAAGGAGGGTTGGATATGGCACCTTCAAAAAAGGAAGGTTAGATATGGCACCTTCAAGAAAGAGGGTTGGATATGGCACCTTCAAGAACAAGTTTTAGATAGGGAACCTTCAAGAAGAAGTCTTAGATACTTATCTTCAAAGAAGGAGTTTTAGATATGGAACCTTCAAGAAGGAGGGTTGGATACGGCACCTTCAAGAAGGAGTCTTAGATATTGCATCTTCAAAGAAGGAGAGTTAGATATGGAACCTTCAAGAAAGAGGGTTGGATATGGAACCTTCAAGGAGGTGTTTTAGATATGGTGTCTTCAAAAAAGGAGGGTTAGATATGGAACCTTCAAAAGGGAGGGTTGGATATGGCACCTTGAAGAAGGAGTCTTGGATATGGCACCTCCAGGACTGGATGGACCTGGGAGCAGGACACTTGGAAGTCACATTTCATGCTGTGCTGGGAGGGCTGGGACTGTCCCTGGCTGCAGACCTGCCAGTGCCCACACATGGGCAGAACAAATGTTATTTAACTACGACTTCAAATAAATATTATTTCTTATTTAAATATTATGGGAAAGTCATAAAAAGGCTTCAGAGGGCTGAACGGTGGCTTTGTCCTGCCCACATCCAACCAAGCAGGGGCTGAGCTCCTGTTTCCTCTTGCTGAAGGTCTTCTGGTGATGTTCCCAGGATTGGGAGGATGTTCAGTGAGTTTTCCAGGAGTTTTAGGTCTGGACCAGGAGGTGAGGTGAGAGCTGGGCTGATGTGGTGGTCATCAAAGTGTTCAATGGGGACAAGTGGCACCTGGTTGCCTCATTTCACTACAGGGACACCTCCAGTTTGAGCTCTGCTCTGCCAGGAATGGGGCTCAGGGATGGGAAGGACCATCCCTGTGAAGGCTGTGGATGTGATCTACCTGGACTTCAGCAAAGGGTTTGACACCATCTCCCACAGCATCCTCCTGAAGAAGCTGTCAGGGCACAGCTTGCAGGAGCACCCTGTGCTGGGTCAGGAACTGGGTGGAACGGGCCCAGAGAGTGGTGCTGAACGGGGCTGCATCAAAATGGCGGCTGTGGTGTCCAAAATGGCGGCTGTGGTGTCCCCCAGGGATCAGTGTTGGGCCCAGTGCTGTTTAATGTCTTTAGTGATGATTTAGAGGAGGGGATTGAGTCCATCATGAGGAAATATGTGGATCAGCTGGAAGGCAGGAGGGCTCTGCAGAGGGACCTGGACAGACTGGAGAGTTGGGCTGATCCCAAGGGGATGAGGTTCAACACACAACCCCAAAAACTGCCCAGCAGAAAAGGCAAGGCCTTTGGCACTGTCTCCCAAAGGATATTCATAAAAAAGCTGTGGATCAGCCAGGAGCACCCTGTGCTGGGTGAGGAACTGGGTGGAATGGGCCCAGAGAGTGGTGCTGAACGGGGCTGCATCAAAATGGCGGCTGTGGTGTCCCCCAGGGATCAGTGTTGGGCCCAGTGCTGATCAATATCTTCATTGATGATTTAGATGAGGGGATTGAGTCCATCATCAGCAAATTCACAGATGACACCAAGCTGGGGGGAGTGTGGATCAGCTGGAAGGCAGGAGGGCTCTGCAGAGGGACCTGGACAGACTGGAGAGTTGGGATGATCCCAAGGGATGAGGTTCAACACAACAACCCCATGGGGAGCTCCAGGCTGGGCACAGAGTGGCAGAAAGGGACCTGGGAGTCTGGATTGCCAGGAAGCTGAACAGGAGCCAGCAGTGTGCCCAGGTGGCCAAGAAGGCCAATGGCATCCTGGGCTGGCTCAGGAACAGCGTGGCCAGCAGGTCCAGGGAAGGGATTCTGCCCCTGTGCTCAGCTCTGGGGAGGCCACAGCTTGAGTCCTGTGTCCAGTTCTGGGCCCCTCAGCTCAGGAAGGAGATTGAGGTGCTGGAGCAGGTCCAGAGAAGAGCAAGGAGGCTGTGAAGGGATCCAGCAGAATTGCTGTGAGGAAGGGCTGAGGGAGCTGGGGGTGTTGAGGCTGGAGAAGAGGAGGCTCAGGGGAGACCTCATCACTCTCTGCAACTCCCTGAAAGGAGGTTGGAGCCAGGGGGGGGTCGGGGAGGTATCAGTGGGATAAGAGGGCTCGGACTAAAGAATTTTTTCCTAATATCCAACCTAAACCTCCCCTGGCAGAGCTTCAGCTCTGCCAGGGGAGGTTTAGGTTGGATATTAGGAAAGGATTCTCTGCAGAGAGGGTGATCAGGCATTGGAATGGGCTGCCCAGGGAAGTAGTGGATTCTCCGTGTCTGGAGATCTTTCCAAAGAGCCTGGATGTGGCACTGAGTGCCATGGGCTGGGAACCACGGGGGGAGTGGATCAAGGGTTGGAGCTGATGAGCTCTGAGGTCCCTTCCAACCCAGCCAGTTCTATGACCCAAGTGCTGGGAAGGGACAGGATTTTAGATCCTCCTTTTCCCCCCTGAGCAGCCAAATCCTGGTGGAGCAAGGGCAGCAGGTTGTGGACTGGAGCTCTGGCAGACCCACACTCTACCCCTGCAGTTTCCTTTTGCTTGCCATGGATAATTTTTTACAAGAAACCTTTAAAATAAAACAAATAATTTTTTTTAGAAGTTGAGTGTGGGTGATTTTTTCCCTTCTTTTAAGTTGCTTTCTCTCCTCTATAAACCTTGAGTGTAGCCCAAGAAACGAAAAACCCCCAGGGAAATCCTTCTGGAGGGTCAATAACCTGGAGCCTTCTCAGCAGAAATCCAAATGAATGTTAAAAGCCTCTAAAAGCAGCTGAAGCTTTCCCCATCTTGCTTCCCCACACTTCCATCTGCCCCTTCCTTTGGGGTTCCTAAAGATTTGGGACAATTTTTCTCATTGAACAGGAGCTGTGTGATGGGTTTGAGGACCCCTCCTCATCCACATTGGATCCATCAGAACCCAAGCTTTGTCTTCCCAATAAACACCTCAAGAAATCCCTGGCAGCTCTGTTGGAAGGGGGAAAAGCAACAGAGAGAGAGGAAAGAGCAATGGCACAGCTTGGAAGTGAGTTGTTGAGGTGTTTATTAAAAAGCCAAAGAAAAAGCCAGAAAGAAACAGAAAGAAAAAAAAAACAGAAAGAAAAAAAACAGAAAGAAAAAAACAGAAAGAAAAAAAACAGAAAGAAAAAAAACAGAAAGAAAAAAAACAGAAAGAAAAAAAACAGAAAGAAAAAAAACAGAAAAAACCAGAAAAAACCCAGAAAAAAACCAAAGAAAAAAACAAACAGAAAGAAAAAAACCAAAGAAAAAAACAAACAGAAAGAAAGAAAAAACAGAAAGGAAAACAGAAAGGAAAACAGAAAGGAAAACAGAAAGAAAAGAGAAAGAGAAGAGGAAGAGAAGAGGAAGAGAAGAGAAGAGGAAGAGAAGAGGAAGAGAAGAGGAAGAGAAGAGGAAGAGAAGAGGAAGAGAAGAGGAAGAGAAGAGGAAGAGAAGAGGAAGAGAAGAGGAAGAGAAGAGGAAGAGAAGAGGAAGAGAAGAGGAAGAGAAGAGGAAGAGAAGAGGAAGAGAAGAGGAAGAGAAGAGGAAGAGAAGAGGAAGAGAAGAGGAAGAGAAGAGGAAGAGAAGAGGAAGAGAAGAGGAAGAGAAGGAAGAGAAGAGGAAGAGAAGAGGAAGAGAAGAGGAAGAGAAGAGGAAGAGAAGAGGAAGAGAAGAGGAAGAGAAGAGGAAGAGAAGAGGAAGAGAAGAGGAAGAGAAGAGGAAGAGAAGAGGAAGAGAAGAGGAAGAAAAAAGGAAGAGAAGAGGAAGAAAAAAGGAAGAAAAAAGGAAAAGGCAAAGCCAAGGGGAAGGGGAAAATGGAATTCCTAAACTCAGCCTCCTGTGGGGACAGATCCTGGCTTGAAACATTTCAGAGATGCAGCAAGAGGGTTTGGGGTTTATTTTAGCAAAGTGGTGGAATTCCAATGAGGAAAAAAATCCCAGCTTCCTCTTTTAGACCCCAACACTTGACCCACAGCTCTGTGACACCCAAAAAAAGCTTCAAAACTGGGATTTCATGGATTCAGGAAGCATTTGTTTGTTGGCTCTTCTCACCAAGAGGTTTCCCTCTAAAAACTTGATTTTTTTTTCCCTTACCTTCTGCAGGAACAAGGTTTAAACTCACCCCCTCCAGAGAAGCAGAAACAGAGTTATTTGGCTAGCAGTTTTATTCTCAAAACAAAAGCCAGCAGCTGGCTTTGAGGAGGAGCAGAATACACACAAAAAAAGAATAAAATAAAATCCAGACTACACAAAAAAAGAATAAAATAAAATCCAGACTACACCAAAGACAGAATAAAATAAAACAATTCTGGGGAAAAAAAACCCAAAAACCAAACCAACAAGAGGAAATATCCTTTTCTTCTTAGGCTGGGAGCTGTCTGTGTCTGGAGGAGGAGGAGGAGGAGACCTCAGGAAATCAGGGAGTGAGCAGGTTTTGGAGTTATTGGCAGTTTTGGTTTGGAACATAAAGCGGAAGCCAGCAGCAAATCTTGTCCTGGGTTGATGCAGTTAAGAGTGGGTCAGAAATCTGCTGAAAATCAGAGGGTGTTGGGTTTCTTTTAACAGAGAAAAGTGGCTGCAAGAAGAGGAGGAAGTCAGGAGCCCCAGTCCATGCTGAAAGGAAACTTTTTTACCCTGTTATTTCCAGTCTCCTTCCCATTCCCAACTCCCCAGCTTCTCCTTCAGCCCTTGCTCCTGGCACCTGCCCCTTTTTGGATGCTCAGGCAGGAATCTCTCCACCTCTGACACCCAAATTGCCCTCTGGCTCTTCACTGTTTTGATTTTTAACTCAAGAGAGGGGTGGTTGTGCTCAGCACCTCCCTTCCTCACCAAACCTCCAGGAGCTGAACTGCTGAAGTCTCCCTGGTTCCCCCAGGGCTCCTCTGCTCTCCTCACACATCCCTGCTGCCCTGCAGCCAACCCACGACATCCTTGAGGGGCATTCTTCCTACCACTAACCCAGAGGACAGAAAAGCAAGGTGGTTATTAGCCTAAAATTCCTGCTTGAACACCAAAACCCAACCCTAGGGGGGATTCCTGGGCGGCTGCTCTGCCTATTTCCCCGTTTTGGTCTTGGTGGCGTTGTTGGTTTTGGCTTTTTTCTTGGCTGACCCCTTGCTCTGGGGTTCCTTACGTTTGGCAGAGGTGATGGAACCTGTCACCTTGAAGAAATCATCCAGCCTGCCCTGGGTGCTGCCCTGCCTGCTCTTGCTGAGCCTCTTCACCCCGCTGCGGATCCGCTCCTCGTTGAACTGCTTCTCCCCGCACAGGAACTCCACGAGCTGCTCCTCGTCGGGTTGGCCCCACTTCAGTTCCACCTCCTCGGGGTCCACCACGTCGGGCTCCAGGAAGAGTTTCTGAGCTTCTTTGTGCAGCCAGTTCTCGGGCAGAGGGTACTTCTTGGTGTCAATCTGCCGGATGATCCTCTCGATGCTTTTGTGCTCCCGGATCAGCTCCACGGCGCGCTTGGGCCCGATGCCGCGGATGCTCTCGCAGTAGTCGCAGCCCAGGAGGATGCAGAGGTCCACAAACTGCTCCCAGGTCAGCTCCAGGTCCTGGAGGATCCTGTTGAGGTGGAACTCCTGGATGGGAAGTTTCTTGGCCTCGCTGGCCGTCAGGTGCCTCATGAGGACGGGGCTCCCAAAGGTCAAGCAATCCATGTCCTCCGTGGCGGCGGCGTAGACCTTGCCGGCTTTCACCAAGGCGGCACAGCTGGCTTCAGCCTCCCCCGGGGCCTCCACGTAGGGGATCCCCATCAACCTCAGCAGCTTCTTGCACTCCTCGGTGTGCTGCTTGGTGACTTTCACCAACCTCTTGCTGTACTTCTCCACGTTGCTCTCCTCCCCGGCCTCCTGAGCTTCCTGCAGGTGTTTCTCCGCCTCCGCTCTCCGCTCGCTCCTCTTGGCCAACTCCCCCTCCTTCAGCTGGGGGGGTTTCCCATCGAAGACGTACACGGGTTTGATGCCGCTCTCCACCATGCGGATGGTCCTGTAGAACATCCCCATCAGGTGGCTGGTGGTTTCCCCTTCCTCGTTGTGCAGGACCTCAGCTCCCTGCCTGACGGCGATCAGGAACTGGTAGATGCTCATGGAGGCGTCGATGGCCACCTTGCGCCCGAAGTAGGACTTGATGTCGTTCTCCTTGATGGCCCCGGGGGCCACCTCAGCAATCAGCTTGGCCAGCCCGTGGATTCCCATCCTGGGGGAAAGAGAGAAAACAAACAAAACAAAAAAAGAATGGTGGTTGGGATCAAACTCCCTCTCCATTCCCATTCTCTCCCCTCAGCCCCCATTCCCCTCTCATTCCCCCCCGTTTTCTCTCCATTCTCCCCCATTCTCTCCCCATTTTCCCCCATTCCCCTCATCCCCCCCTCAGCCCCCATTCCCCCCCAATATCCCCTCAGTTTCCCCCCCTTTTCCCTCATTCCCCCCATTCCCCCTCAGCCCCCATTCCCCCCTCATTCCCCCCCATTTCCCTCTGACCCCCCCCATTCTCTCCCCATTCTCCCTCATTCCCCATTTTCCCCCCATTCTCCCCTCAGCCCCCATTCCCCCTCTCATTCCTCCCCATTCCCCCCCATTCCCCCCATTCTCTCCCCATTCCCCCCCATCCTCTCCCCATTCCCCCCCATTCTCTCCCCATTCTCCTCTCTCCCCATTCCTCCCCATTCCCCCCCATTCCCCCCATTCTCTCCCCATTCCCCCCCATCCTCTCCCCATTCCCCCCCATTCTCTCCCCATTCCCCCATTCTCTCCCATTCCCATTCTCTCCCCATTCCCCCATTCTCTCCCCATTCCCCCATTCTCTCCCCATTCCCCATTCTCTCCCCATTCCCCATTCTCTCCCCATTCCCCCATTCTCTCCCCATTCCCCCATTCTCTCCCCATTCCCCCATTCTCTCCCCCATTCCCCCATTCTCTCTCCATTCCCCATTCTCTCCCCATTCCCCCATTCTCTCCCCATTCCCCCATTCTCTCCCCATTCCCCCATTCCCCCATTCCCATCCTCTCCCCCCATTCCCCCATTCTCTCCCCATTCTCTCCCCATTCCCCATTCCCCCATTCTCTCCCCATTCTCTCCCATTCCCCCATCCTCTCCCCATTCCCCCATTCCCCCCCATTTCCCCCATTACCCCCCATTCTCTCCCTACCCCCCATTCTCTCCCCATTCCCCCATCCTCTCCCTTCCCCCCCATTCTCTCCCATCTCCCCATCTCCCATTCCCCATTACCCCCACTCCCCATCCTCCATTCCCCCATCCTCCCCATTCCCCCATTCCCCCCCACTCTCTCCCATTCTCCCCCATTACCCCCCCACCCCCCATTACTTCTCCGTTCGCTCCCGCCGCCTGACCCGCGCGCCGCCGCACTGCCCGCCGGGGAGCGGCGGCGGCAGCCAATAGAAAAGCAGCTTCCCCCAAGCCACGCCCACTTACCCGTCACCCCCCGACACCTCCTCCGTCCCCTCCCATTTCCACTTCCGGTAAGCGACGGGTGCGGAGCTGACGTGTCCGAGCGCCGCGGAGATGGTGAGGGCCGGGGAGCCGGGATGGGGATCTCGGGGGTGGGTGCCGGCGCTCAGTCTCTCCCTGTGCCCTCAGGAGCTGGAGGCCATGAGCAGATACACGAGCCCGGTGAACCCCGCCGTCTTCCCTCACCTCACCGTGGTGCTGCTCGCCATCGGCATGTTCTTTACCGCCTGGTTCTTCGTGTATCCTCGGGAAAAGGGGGTGTGCGTGTGGGTGTGTGTGTGTATATGTGTGTGTGTGGGGGTGTAGGTGGTGTTTTGTTTTTCTTTCTCCACACCCGTTCTGTCCTTAACCCCCCCCCTCCCCCATCCCCGGGCCGCAGTTATGAGGTGACATCCACCAAATACACCCGGGACATCTACAAGGAGCTGCTGATCTCCTTGGTGGCTTCGCTCTTCATGGGTTTCGGAGTCCTTTTCCTCCTCCTCTGGGTCGGGATTTACGTCTGAGGAGAACCGGGACCTCCTGGAGCTGCTCCCACCCCGGGCAGACACCGAATTCCCAGGGAATTCCGGCTGGGAAGTGCTGGGAATCCTCCCCACTCCGGGATAAAGCTCTGGGGGTGGCTCTGTGGCTTCCCCAGTGCCACCCTGGGGGCTCTTTTGTCACCTCCCCTTTGGTTCCAGGTGGGAAGCTCCGCCCAGGAGTTCTTTTTCTATTTCTTTTATACTTTTAACACCAACCATGGACTGCACCCCCCACCCAGAGCCAAACCCCCACCTGAATAAAACAGAGCTCCATCCCCCACCTGGCTCCTCAGCCTTTATTATTGTTATTGTTATAGAATCAGAGCATTGGCTGGGTTGGAAGGGACCTCAGAGATCATCGAGTCCAACCCTCCTTCTTCTTCTGTCTTCTTCTTCTGTCTTCTTCTTCTGTCTTCTTCTCCTTCTTCTTCTGTCTTCTTCTCCTTCTTCTTCTGTCTTCTTCTTCTGTCTTCTGTCTTCTTCTTCTTCTGTCTTCTGTCTGTCTTCTTCTTCTGTCTTCTTCTTCTTCTGTCTTCTGTCTTCTTCTTCTGTCTTCTTCTTCTGTCTTCTTCTCCTTCTTCTTCTGTCTTCTTCTCTTTCTTCTTCTGTCTTCTTCTGTCTTCTGTCTTCTTCTGTCTTCTTCTGTCTTCTTCTTCTGTCTTCTTCTGTCTTCTTCTCCTTCTTCTTCTGTCTTCTTGTCTTCTTCTTCTGTCTACTTCTTCTTCTGTCTTCTTCTTCTGTCTTCTTCTTCTTCTCTTCTTCTCCTTCTGTCTTCTTCTTGTCTTCTTCTGTCGTCTTCTCCTTCTTCTTCTGTCTTCTTCTGTCTTCTTCTCCTTCTTCTTGTCGTCTTCTTCTGTCTTCTCCTTCTTCTTCTGTCTTCTTCTGTCTTCTGTCTTCTGTCTTCTTCTGTCTTCTTCTGTCTTCTGTCTTCTTCTTCTGTCGTCTTCTCCTTCTTCTGTCTTCTTCTTCTGTCTTCTTCTCCTTCTTCTTCTGTCTTCTTCTTCTTCTGTCTTCTTCTCCTTCTTCTCTTCTTCTCCTTCTTCTTCTGTCTTCTTCTGTCTTCTTCTTGTCTTCTTCTTCTGTCTTCTTCCTCTTCTTCTTCTTCTTCTTCTTCTTCTTCTTCTTCTTCTTCTTCTTCTTCTTCTTCTTCTTCTTAATTATTCTTTCCCACCTGGCTTTCCCAAACCACGAGACCCCCTTCCCTTGGGATCAGCCCCAGGTTTAGGATCCAATCCCAGGGCTGGGAATTCCCAGGTTGATTCCCAGGGGAACCTCCTGGGTTGGAGATGGAGCTGGTCCTGCTCTTGGGGGGCTGTGGGGTGACCCCTTGGGGTGACTCTCAAGGGGACAGGGATTGTCTGGGGGGTGCCAAAAGTTGAATTAGGGGGGAAAATGGGGCTTTTGGGGGAGTTTTAGGGGGAGAACCAGCTTGGAGCTGGGATTGCCTGTCAGGTAAGGCTTCACTGCTCAGAGGAGTTTATTCAGGGCCTGAATAACAGGTTTTAAGGCAGAGTTTGATTAAAAAAAACAATTAAAAAACTAATAAAATGGGTGAATTACAGCTTTGAAGCCCCAATTCCCTCTCTGGGAAGGAAGCTTTTCCTCTCGGGGTGCTCTCAGCTGCCTCTGGCCCTGACCTCTCAGCTCTCCCCATGGAATATTTGGGGTTGAAAACCACCTTGGAGATGATCCAGCCCCAAACCCCCCCATTTTTAGGGAATTTAGTCCAACCCCAACCTCTTTTTAGGGAATTGCAGAGCCAGAAGGTTTTCCCCTCAGCTCCAGGATCAACACCCTCAGCTGCTCCTCAGGAGTTCTCCAGACCTTTTCCTTCTTTCCCAAACCCTTTGCCTTTCTCCCCCTTTGCCCAAACCCCTCAATTTCTCTTTTTCTGCCCCAAAACTCACCCTGGCACTTGGGGGAGGGGATTCTTCCAGGATTTCCCAGCAGTTTTACATCATTCCCAGGGAATCAGGAGGATCCAAAGCAGGATTTATGTCTTTATTGGGAGGGGTGTATTTTCCCTCCAGCAGTAAAACTCTAAATAAGCCAAACCCAAACCAAACCAACAACAAAGAAATGGGGGAGGGGGAAATCCAGAGACTCAAATTCTGCAAAATATAAATAGAAATCAGCAAGAAAAGAGGGAAAACTCCCCCAAAACCAACAGCTGAGAGCCAGAAAACCTGCTAAGAAGGCAAACTACATCCTGGCAAGAGTGATTAAAGCTGTGACAGCAACAACCAAACAAATTAGTGCTTTGTTTTTTTGCTTTTTTTCTGCTTTTTCTCCTTAACTCCTCTATTTACACTTTTAACAGTAGGAATCTTGTTTATTTTTATTTTTTTTTCCTCCCTGTTTGTCTGAATTTGCTTTTGAAACAAACTCCCAACTTTGGCCAGCTTGGGTTTCCTTCCTGCCCAGAGCTCTCCAGAGGTGCAGCAGCTCAGTGCCAGCAGAAGGTAAATAAAAAAAGAGGAATTTTTATGTTTTTTTTAATTTCTTTTTAAGTTTCTTTCCCTCCTCCCCAGCCTGCAGCCACCAACTCCCTCTGCCTCATGCAGGGTCTGATTGTGTCCTGATTAGGGATAAGGAACCCCATCTTATTATTATTATTATTACTATTATTATTATTATTATTATTATTCTTTTTGGGGGTGTTTCTATGCTAACAGCCATTTCCTCAGGCTCTTACACCACCTTTTTTTGGGGTTTTTTGGGGTTTTTTTGAGCTTTTAGCTGCTGATACCCTCAAAGAACAGAGTCACAAAGAGCTGACCCAACCTCCCACCCCCTCTCTCCTCTTTTTCCCCCCCTCAGGAGAGGGGAGTTTGGACTTGGGACGTGGCCTCCTCCCAGTTCTGCTGCTGCCCCCCCATAAAAAAATAAAAATAAAAATAAAAATAAGGCACTAAAGCTCTTCCCACCCCCCCCCAGGCTTGTTCCTCATGGTGACATCTTCCACCCACCTCCTCCTGGGTGGTTTCTGGGGACTGATTTGATTCCTCCCCTCCAGGTGGGATGGGATTTGGGGGTTTGAGGGGGCAGAATGTCCTCACCCCTTTCTGTCCCCTCTGCTGGGGGTCACCAGGAGGAAAAGCCTGAGGGCTGAGGAGTGGGGGTTTGCCAGCCTTGGGCCACTGATTGCCAAGAGAAGCTGCCAAGGAAGCAACTTCTTGGGTGAAAACCAAAGAAAAAAATAATTCTGGGGGCAGCTGAGGGAAGAGGCTCCTCCCCAGAGAGCTCCTCTTGGGGTTTTCCTCCCCACTTTGGGGCAGAAATGGGGAATCCTGAGCAGCCTGGAGCTGATGGAGACCCCAAAGCCCTTTAGGGTTGTCTCCTGGCTTCCCTCCTGCCTGGCCCTGTCCCAGCTGCTCTCTGCCTGCCCAAACTTCAGAGAAGTTTCCCCAAAGTGGGAACACGTTCAATGAACCTCCCTGCAGAGCAAGAATCCTTCAGGAGACCCCAAGTCCCAGGGCTGGGTGAGGAAGAGGAGGAAAAAACTCCTGGGGAAAAGCTCAGGTGAGGGTCAGGAGGTGCTGAGATGCTCTGCATCTGCCACTGCTGCCCTGAGGGGGGGGGGGAAAAGGTTGGGTTGGGTCCCTCCAGATGTGCCCAGGAACAATTCCTCTCTCTAAAATAAAAATAAAAATAATAAAAAAAAAAATCTCTTTGCAGTTTGTGTCTCCAGAGCAGCCCCAGCTGCTCGTTCCTTAGAGGACCCCATCTTGGCCACAAGGACCTGGTGGTGGCTCAGGGGACACTGCTGTCACCTTTTTGGGGTTTTTTGGTGGTTTTTCTTAAGCAAGAGGTGCTGGAGGAGGAGGAGGAGGCTGGGGGCAGTCAGCCCAAGGGCTCCAGCAGAGTTTTAGTGACCCTCTGGTGGCTCCAAGGTGAGGTGCAGGGAGCTCCAGAGGAGGACTCCCATTGTTTTGGGTTTTTTTTTTTTGTTTTTTATCCACCTTGAAAAGAAGAAACTCAGTAGTTTAGCAAGTTAAGAACTTGTAACAGTAAAAAAACACCCAAAATACACTCGACACAACAGCTTCCTGCCAACAGTGCTGGGCAAGGACCCCCCCCTTGGGTCACTGCTGGGTGTCCCCCACCCCAGCCTGGGAGAGGAGCAGAGACCCAAGGGCTGCAGCAAAGCCACCCCAGCTGTCCCCAGTGTCCCAGCCTTGCTCTGCAGGGCTTCCCCAGGGGCTTCTCTTCTGCACATCTGCCCCAAAGGGGACTTGAGAGCTGAGCAGGCAGCTCCAGGAGTGCTGCTGCTGCCCAAGGAAACCCAAAGGAAACAAGAGAAGGAGTCCCCTGGGGCTTCAGGGGGTTTCAGGGGTGTTTTGCTTCCCCAGGTTGAGATCCAAGTGTCCCCACGTCTGGTCTGGCCTGGGCACAGCCTCAGCAGCAGCAGCTTCAGTGGGGTTCTGGAGTCCATCCCTCCAATCCATCCCTCCATCCATCCCTCCATCCATCCATCCCTCCATCCATCCACCCATCCATCCCTCCATCCTTCCTTCCTTCCATCCATCCATCCTTCCATCCATTCATCCATCCACCCATCCATCCCTCCATCCTTCCTTCCTTCCATCCATCCATCCCTCCATCCATCCATTCCTCAATCCATTCCTCAATCCATCCATCCATCCATCCATCCATCCCTCTCTCCATCCCTCCATCCATCCCTTCATCCTTCCTTCCATCCATCCATCCCTCCATCCATCCATTCCTCAATCCATTCCTCAATCCATCCATCCATCCATCCATCCATCCATCCATCCATCCATCCATCCCTCTCTCCATCCCTCCATCCATCCATCCCTCCATCCCTCCATCCCTCCACCCATCCATCCATCCATCCATCCATCCATCCATCCATCCATCCACCCATTCATCCATCCACCCATCCAACCATCCATCCATCCCTCCATCCCTCCATCCATCCCTCCACCATCCATCCATCCATCCATCCATCCATCCATCCATCCATCCATCCATCCCTCCCTCCAGCCCTGGATAAGGTGAAAGTTAAGGAGCAGAGTGAGGAGGGGACAGAGGGGGCTCATGGGGCAGCTGAACCTTCTCCTCTTGTCCCCAGAAGAACAAGTCCTGGGGTCTCTCCTGGGGGTGGCCCTGGGCCAAGCAGAAGGAACAGCAACTCCAGTGTTTGACTTCCAGTCCATCCAGGCACAACCTTCCTGTCCTGCCCCAGCTCCAACGGGATTGGTTTCTTTTCCCTCTTGGAAAGGGTCTCCAGTGTTGAGCAATTCCAGTGTTGTGATGAAGAGAAACTGGGAGCACTGGGCCAGGGCAGGATGGAGCTTCCCATCCCTACTCTGGGCTGGGTTCCAAGTCCAGTGTCCTGCTTCTAAAATCCAGTGTTGGAAAGGGTGGGAGAAGCTCCAGAGGACACGAGAGTGCCTGGGAGAGGAGGAGATGATGGTGGGAACGGTGGTGAGGTCAGTGGTTGGACTCAGTGATCCCAAAGGTCTCTTCCATCCAAGGAAAGGTCTCTTCCAACCAAGGAGATCCCAGAGGGCTGGTTGGGGTTTAGGTCCCATGTCCTCTGCTTCAAGCTCCTGCCCCACCAGCCACAACCACACCAGTTCCATGGGGTGAAATGGGGCTGGGGGCAGAGGAGGGGCTGGGGGAGCCTCCCAAGTGTCACCCCCCCCTGTCCCCCTCCTCTCTCCAAGCAAAGGATGTGCTGGTGCTGCCAGGCCTCACTCACAGAGCCAATAAAACTGGAAATAATAATCAGTGAAGAGGTGTCCCAGGTGCTGGGGAGCTGTGCTGCAGTTGGCTTGGCCCTGGGGGAGAGAGGAGAAAGAGGTCACAGGGAGCTCCAAGGTGGGAATTCTGCTGGAAAAGCCAGGCTGGGGAGGGCTGTGGGAGGTTCTCAGCAGAAGGTGAACCTGCCATGGTCCTGACCTTCTGCTCAGGCCTGGAGGGGAGGGCAGAAGAAGCAGGGGATGTACTCACAGGTTGGGCTACCCTGAAGTGGTAGGAGAACTCCTGGAAAGGCAGCAGCACGAGAGGCCAACGGTGAGAGGTGTCCTGCAGGAGACAAGGGGAAAGGTGGGAGGAGAGGGGGAATCAGGGGGGATGTGCTCCCAGGTCAGGCTGGCAAGGAAACACAGAGCCATGGGGTGCTGAGGGGAGGAGGAACCTCCCCAGGGGCAGAGATGGAGAAGGGTGAGGAGGAACCAGGGTCAGAGATGGAGAGGGGTGAGGAGGAACCTCTCCAAGGTCAAAAGGGTGAGGAAGAACCTCTGCAAAGGTCAGTGATGGAGAGGGGTGAGGAAGAACCTCTCCAGGGTCAGAAGGGTGAAGAAGAACCTCTCCAAAGGTCAGTGATGGAGAGGGGTGAGGAGGAACCAGGGTCAGAGATGGAGAGGGGTGAGGAGGAACCTCTCCAGGGTCTGAAGGGTGAGTAAGAACCTCTCCAAGGTCAGAGATAGAGAGGGGTGAGGAGGAACCAGGGTCAGAGATGGAGAGGGGTGAGGAGGAACCTCTCCAGGGTCTGAAGGGTGAGGAGGAACCTCCCCAGGGTCAGTGATGGAGAGGGGTGAGGAAGACCCTCTTCAGTGTGAAAAGGGTGAGTAAGAACCTCCCCAGGGTCACCAATGAAGAGAGGAACCTCTTCAAGGTCAGCAATGGAGAGGGGTGAGGAGCAACCAGGGTCAGTGATGAAGAGGGGTGAGGAGGAACCTCCCCAGGCTGCTGTAGACTTTCTGGAAGGACTGGTGGTGTGCTGAGATGACAAGGTGTGGATTTTGGGAGCTGGACCCCCCTTACCTGGGTCTCTGTGGCATTGGTGGAGCTGTTGGTGCTGACAGCTTCCTGGCAGGGATCACTGGAGATGAGGCCACAGAGGGAGATGGACACAGAGGAGGAGGAGCTGGGGGGACAAGACATGGTGAGAGCCTGGAAAAGAGAAGCTCCCACTGAGGAGCTCAGCTGGGGTAGCAGAACCCCACGGGGATGGTGATGCCTGCCCACTCACTTCATCTCCAGGGTCAGGTTGGTGTTGACTGCTGAGAGTTGGTTGATGGGGATGCGGAAGGAGAAGTTTCCAGTCCTGGGGACACAGAGAGAAAACTGAGCCTCAGAGCAGCACCTCAGCCCCCCCACTGTAAGAAAGGCATCAAAGGGGGAGTCCAGAGAAGGGCAACGGAGGTGGGGAAGGGGCTGGAGGACAAGGAGAAGGTTCTGGAGAAGTTGTGAGGAGCAGCTGAGGGTGCTGAGCCTGGAGCAGAGGGGAGACCTCACTGCAATTCCCTGGAAAGGGGTTGGAGCTGGGGGGGGTTGGGTTCTGCTCCCAAGGACCAAGTGATGGGAAATGGGCTGAGGTTGCACCAGGGGGGGTTTAGGTTGGATGCAAGAAGTGACTTCTTCACCCAAAGGGTGGTTAAGCACTGGCCCAGCTGCCCAGGGAGGTGGTTGGATCCCCATCCATCCCTGGAGGTGTGGTGCTGAGGGACAGGAGGAGTGGTGGGCTCAGAGTTGGGGTCCTGGTTGGACTCCAGGATCTCCAAGCTCTTTCCCACCCAGAACAATTCTGTGTGGGACAGGACCCAAAGTCTCTGCTGGGCTGAGACTTGAGAGGAGAAGGATTCCCAAGGATGGGAGCCTCAAACTGGGAGCCTCAGCTCTGGGGTGATGGCAGAAACCAACCCAAAGCTTCAGGAGGTCCTTTCCCTGGAGGTTCCAGAGCTCACCTGCAGGCCTGGGGGGCTGCACAGGGGGGGGACTCGATGGCCATGTTGATCTCCAGGATCCGGATGGATCCCAGCACTGGGCTTGGACCTGTGGGTGGGAGAAAAAGTTATTTAGGAACAGAGAGGAGATGGTGGCTGGGGTAACACGAGGGGAAAGGGACCTCTGGCCCTGAGACCACCTTTCCCACCATCCCCATTGTCCTACAGGAAAGGTGGGGAGGGGTTTTGGACAACAGGGAATGGCTTTAAACTGGAAGAGGGGAGATTGGGATGGATCTGAGGAAGAAACTGTTGAGCCCCAGGATACCCCCAGAAGCTGTGGCTGCCCCATCCCTGGAGGTGCTGAAGGTTGGATGGGGCTTGGAGCCCCCTGGGCTGGTGGGAGGGGTCCCTGCCCATGCAGGGGGTTGGACTTGATGATCTTGAAGATCTTTTCCAACTGGAAATGATTCAATGATTGTAAGCCAAGGAGAGAGAGGCACAGGAAGAGCAGGAAGGAGAACCCAGGACCATGGGGTTGCTGCAGGAAGGGGAAAAAAATAAATCACAGAATGTGAAGGGTTGGAAGGGACCTTGAGAGGTGATGGAATCAAAGCTCCTGCCAGGGCAGGGTCACCCACCCAGGATGGTGTCCAAGGGGGGGTTGGAAGGGACCTCGAGAGGTGATGGATTCCAACCCCCCTGCCAGGTTGGGTCACCCACCCAGGATGGTGTCCAAGGGGGGGTTGGAAGGGACCTCGAGAGGTGATGGAATTCAAACCTCCTGCTAGGGCAGGATCACCCAGGTTGGGTCACCCACTCAGGATGGTGTCCAAGGGGGGTTGGAAGCCTCCAGAGATGGAAGGGTTGGAAAGAACCTCAAGAGGTGATGGAATCCAACCCCCTGCCAGGGCAGGGTCACCCAGGTTGGGTCACCCACCCAGGATGGTGTCCAGGGGGGGTTGGATTGGAGAGATCAGGAGATGATGGATTCCAACCCCCCTGCCAGGGCAGGGTCACCCACCCAGGATGGTCTCCAGGTGGGGCTGGAAGCCTCCAGAGATGGAGGGGTTGGAAGGGACCTCCAAAGGTGATGGAGTCCAAGCTCCTGCCAGGGCAGGGTCGTCCAGTGTGGGTCACCCACCCAGGATGGTGTCCAGGGGGGGCTGGAAGCCTCCAGAGATGGAGCTTCCCCCACCTCTCCAGGCAGCCTGGACCAGGGCTCCCTCCCTCCCTCTCCAGAGGTTTCTCCTCAGGTTGAGGTGGAACCTGCTGTGTTCTGACCCAGATGAGGAGATGTGGGGCCACCTACCCCTGGGTTTGGGCTCCTCTGTGTGGGGTCCCTGTCCCCGGGGCTGCTGGAGGCTGCGGTGCTGCCGGCTCAGCCCCAGGTTGGAGATGTGTTTGGATCTGCCCTGGGTGAAGGGGGAAGAGGGGCTGGAATTGGGGCTGCCGAAGAAGCTCTGAGACCTCTCAGGTGTCTTGGGCCACTTGGGGTAGGAGGTGGCTTTTCCCAGGAGGATGCCCCTGGATTTGCCTTTGATGTTGGTGACCGGCAGGAGGGAGGGATGGCTTTGGTCTGTGGAGAGAAAAAAAAAAAGGGGAAAAACCCCACAACAAACCTCACAAAAAAGATGTTCTGGAGAGAGGCTGGAAACACTCCTGACCTCCCAAACCAGGGCCAAGGCAAGAGCCACCAGCTCGGGGATTGTCCTGTCCCAGAATAACCCCAGGATGTCAGGGCTTGGAGGGAACATCTGGAGCTCCCCCACCAGCTTATTCCCATTTTCTTTCCTGATGTAGGATGTGATTTACACAGCAGTAGCCTCAGAATCCCAGGTAACCAGGGACCCACGGAAACACTGCCTGGAGCCCTGTACAAACCCCCTCAGATTAGTCTGGAAGAAATATTTATCCAGGTTTCATCCCTCTGGGAGTTCTGGACATTTCCCTTGGCAAGAACCAGCTCAGGCTCAGCCTCTGGCCTCATTTTTTATACCCAGAGCTGTGTTTTATGGCACAGAAAGTGTGACCTGAGGCAATCCTCTAGTAAGTGGGAAGGTGAGAGAGGAGAAGGAAGCATTAAGCATCCAGAATTAAGCATGGCAAGGATGTGAGGCTGCAATTGAATTCATTACTCAGCAAGGCTCCTTTGCCAGGGACTCCTGAGTGAGTTTGTGTTGAAGGAAAACAGCTATTTAAAAATGCTACCACATGGCCTGATTTGGGAAAAAAAAAACCACCAGCAAAAGTCATTCCCAGAGATAGCAGCAGGAAATCTGGGGGGGTTTTGCTTCCTCTAGCTGTAAATCCTCCTTTTGCCACCACCTCTCAGGACTCTGGCACATCCTCTCTCGTTTGGCTGGCAAACCAAGCAGCTCCAAAGGCTTTCCAGCCCTCACTCAGCCCTGGCAGCACAACCAGGGGTGGCCAAGCCATGCCAGGGGGACAGCTGAGCTTGGCCAGCCTGGTTGTCCCCCCCTTTTCCCCCCATAACTGGAGGAGATCTCGAGGAGGAACCAGGAAGGTCCCAGATCCTTTTTTTCTGTGACGTGCAGGAGGTGGGAGGGGGTCAGAGATGGGATGCAATGGTGGGACAGGGACACTCTGGGGTTGTCCCAGCACCTCCTGGGTGCCTGGGGTGGTCCTTACCTGTCTGGTTGGTGGGATGAGTGGGGTTGGGCTGAGGGAGGAGGATGGAGGAGATGTTGGTGGGAGCAGCAGAGCAGCAGGAGGAGAAACAGGGGGGGCTGAAGCAGGCCAGGACACTGGGACCAGGAAGGCTGAGGACTGAGTCAGGAGTGTCCCCTGGGCCTGCAAGGGACATGAGGAGTGAGTCACGGCATCAGGAAGAGCTCAGAAAGAGCTCCCCAAGTCCAAGCACCAACCCGACACCTCCGTGCCCACCAAACCCCACCCTGAAGTCCCACATCCACACAGGTTTTGAACCCCTCCAAGGTTGGTGACTCCACCACTGCCCCAGGCAGCCTCTTCCCATGTTTGACCCCTTTTCCAGTGAGGAAATTGTTCCTGACATCCAACGAGGCCGCGAGGAGGGGGCATCCTAGAGAAGCTGCACCAAGTCCCCTGGAATCCCTTCCCCAAACCCCAAAACCTCACAGCATGAAGGCAGAGCAGTGCCAGCAAGCCCCTGGAAGCCTCCTTCAGCACAACCCAACACCACCAACACCAGCACCACCATCACCACCACCAACACCATCACCAGCACCACCAGCACCACCACCATCATCACCACCATCATCATCACCACCACCATCATCACCACCACCATCACCATCACCACCATCATCACCATCATCACCACCACCATCATCACCACCACCAACACCACCATCGCCATCACCACCATCATTACCGTCACCACCATCATCACCATCATCACCACCACCATCACCATCACCACCATCATTACCATCACCACCATCATCACCATCATCACCACCACCATCACCACCATCATCACCACCACCATCACCATCACCATTACCACCACCATTACCATCACCACCATCATTACCATCACCACCACCATCACCATCACCACCATCATCACCACCACCACCATCATCACCACCACCACCACCATCACCACCACCACCACCACCTCCTCTGCTCCACAAGGACCCTACCATGGCTGGTGGGGCTCTTGCTGCTGGCTCTCTCCGAGGCAGCTGTGGATCTCACCATCTGTGTTTTATCAAAGTTCTGGTTTGACCTGAAATGCAGGAAAAAGAGGGTGAAAAGAGGTCACTTGTCACTTGTAGGTGGAGAAGAAGCTGTAGTGGTGAGCGGGGTGTTGGGATCAGGTACAAGGAGGAGACGTGGAGAAGGTCAGGGTGAGGAGGAGCAGGGACTGGTCCAGGAGAGGAGAGAGACACAAAGACTGGGAGCACAGCAAGGACAAGTGGGAAATGTCACAGGAGGTGGTGGGGCTGTCCCAGGGCTGGGGGGGGTGAGTATCAGCTGGTTTGGTGGACACCAAGGTCTTGAGGAGGAGGAGGAAGAGGAGAGGGTGGAGGGGAAGGAGGAAAAGGAGGGGAAGGAGGAAAAGGAGGGGAAGGAGGGGAAGGAGGGGAAGGAGGGGAAGGAGGGGAAGGAGGGGAAGGAGGGGAAGGAGGGGAAGGAGGGGAAGGAGGGGAAGGAGGGGACGGAGGGGAAGGAGGGGAAGGAGGGGAAGGAGGGGAAGGAGGGGAAGGAGGGGAAGGAGGGGAAGGAGGGGAAGGAGGGGAAGGAGGGGAAGGAGGGGAAGGAGGAGAAGGAGGAGAAGGAGGAGAAGGAGGAGAAGGAGGAGAAGGAGGAGAAGGAGGAGAAGGAGGAGAAGGAGGAGGAGAAGGAGGAGGAGAAGGAGGAGGAGAAGGAGGAGGAGAAGGAGGAGGAGAAGGAGGAGGAGAAGGAGGAGGAGAAGGAGGAGGAGGAAGACAAGAAGGAGGAAGACAAGAAGGAGGAAGACAAGAAGGAGGAAGACAAGAAGGAGGAAGACAAGAAGGAGGAAGACAAGAAGGAGGAAGACAAGAAGGGGAAGGAGGAGGAGGAGGAGAAAGGCTTCAGGACCTGACCAGAGACCAAGGGAAGAGAAACATACCGTGGACAAAGAGCGACCGGGACCCCAGGACCCCTGTGCCTCAAGAGGGCCAAGAGACAGGCAGTGGGCACAGCAAAAGAGCTACAGGACAGTGAGGGGAGATGAGCAGCAAATGAGGAGGAGAGGAGGAGGAGGAGATGAAAGAGGATGTGGGAGATAATGGGAATGAAAAGTCAAGCACGGGAAGGTTAAAAGAGGTAATGGGAAGAAAATGGGTTGGATGGGAGATGTCAGCAGGATGGGAGGGAGAGGAACAGGAGAGGGAGGAGAGAGAGACAAAAAGAGACTCATTATCTGGTGGAAAAGTTGCAGAAAGAGCCGAGTGTGCTGCTAACCAAGGCCCAGCACAGGCTCCTCAACACCCTCTCCAAGCTAGGGACACTTTGCTGGGGAAAACTCCTGCCCAGCACAGACTGGTCCAGCCCCACTGCACCCACGGGATGAAGCTGGTTTTGGTCCAGCTGAAGAGGCCCCCAGAGCACCCCCAGAGCAGCCAGAGAAGGGGCAATGATTTGCTTACCCATCAATATCCACAAGGTCCTCCTCACCACGCAGGCTCAGCACGTAGAGCGTGGACATGGACACCACACTGCAAAGAGAGGGGACACAGGCATGGGACAAGGGACATCTCAGGCTCCTGACCCCCTTCCAGGAGATCCTGGGCTTGTGTCAGCACTGGTGTGGCCAGCAGGACCAGGGAAGGGATGGACCCCTCCTGTGCTGGGCTCTGGAGAGGCTGCATCTCAGATCCTGGGTCGGTTTTGGACCCCTCGTGACAAGAAGGACATTGAGGGGATGGAGCGTGGCCAGGGAAGGGACATGGAGCTGGGGAAGGGCTGGAGGACATGGAGAAGGGTCTGGAGAAGTTGGGAGGAGCAGCTGAGGGTCCTGGGGGTGTTGATCCTGGAGCAGAGGGGAGAATTTCTGGGTCTGCAACCCAGGAGAGGAGGTTGGAGCTGGTTGGGGTTGGTCTCTTCTACCAAGTGACAAGTGACAGAACAAGACAAGATGACCCCAAGTTGTGCCAGAGGAAGTTTAGGTTGGATATTAGATATTGGATAATCAGCCCAGGCTGCTCAGGGAGGTGGTTGGATCCCCATCCATCCCTGGAGGTGTTCAGAAGCCCTGGAGATGTGGTGCTGAGGGACAGGAGGAGTGGTGGCCTCAGCAGAGTTGGGTTCCTGGTTGGACTCCAGGATCTCCAAGCTCTTTCCCAGCCAGAAGGATTCTGTGGTTCTGAGTTTCTGTGGTTTCAGCCCAGCAGAAGGTCCACAGCTCCTCACCACAGAGCCCAGAGATGCCCCTGGGGAGGTTTGGGGTCTGGGATCTCACCTGAATGCCATGATGACCACCAGGGCAACGATGGTGCCTTGCAAGAAGCGTTGGCTGATGCAGGTCTGTTCTGGGACCACCGAGGGTGACTGGGAGGGAAAAAAAACCCCAAAAATCAACTCCAGGCTCCTCACTGCTCTGGTCCTCCCCAGAGATGCCACCCCAAGCTCACCTCCTGCTCCCCTCAACCCCTTTACTGCAAAAACCATCATTAGATCCAGATAAAAGGAAGGGATGGGAGGAGAGAAGGTCCCTCCCTCTGCAGAAGACACAGGAGGACCCTGCAGGTGACACCTCTCAGCCAGGCCACTTGTCCCCAACATGCTGGAGCTGGTTCCTTACCTTGCTGGTTACTTTGTGGGGCCTCTTTTTGTGGGGCACGCTCCCAGCACGGCTGAACTGGCTTCCAGTTTGGCTGGGAGGAGAAAGGAGGGATGGAGCTGAGGTGAGGAACGGGGATTCCCAAGGGGAAAAGTGATGCTTTGGGAAGGGGGAGAAGCCTCGAGTCACAGCCCCTTCCTCACTTCATCTGCCCTTGGGTAGGAGTAGTGCTGGTCCATTGACCAGAGAGCTTGGAGTCTGCTCCCCACCCCCCAAAAAACCCAAAAAGCTGGAGAAGTTGAGCCAGGGTCAGTATGAGGGTTCTGGAAGCAGGAGGATCTCTGTGTCCTGAGAAAGGTGGTCAGTTGTTTTAGGGAAACGAGGAGACAGCTTCATACTGGGGGTTTTTGGCTGCTGGAGAAAGGAGGATAAGGGGGCATCTCCTGCTCCACAACTCTCTGGAAGGAGGTTGGAGATGTGGGGTTGGTCTCTGCTCCCAGGGGAGAAGCAAGAGATCCAGAGAAAATGGCCTTAAGGTGCCCAGGAGAAGTTCAGGTTGGGGATTAGAAGGAATTTCTTTCCTCAAAGAGGAAACTCCCAGCTGCCCAGGGAGGTGGTTGGATCCCCACCCATCCCTGGAAGTGTGGAAAATCCCTGGAGATGTGGTGCTGAGGGACAGGGGGAGTGGTGGCCTCAGCAGAGTTGAGGTCCTGGTTGGACTCCAAGCTCTTTGTACTCCATCTCCTGTACCCCAGAGCTGTCCCACCAACCAACTCTCAGCTCCTTGGATCTGTCCCAGGCCAAGTGACAACCCTTCCCCATCACCCCTTTCCCCATCCCGAGCTGAATCCATGCATGGATCCATCCATGGCTCCAGTGCCTCCCAGTAGAGCTCTACCTGAAGGCCCCAGAGCTCCCAGTTGACTTCATGCTGTCCAACCTCTTCAGCTTGGCCAACTTGTGACTCCACCTCTCCAGCTCGTCGATCCGGGTCTCCAGGTTGTCTGTCAGCTTGCACAGCTCCTTCACAGCCCCCACGTTCTCCATGAAGATGCGTTCCTGACGGGGAGCAGCAGGAGGATGAGGGGCCTGGAACCTGGAATCACCTCAGGTCCCATGGATCTCAGCACCCCCTGGACTCCTCTCCCATGTCCTGACCACACAAGACCCAGCCCTGGGGGGTAGGGAACCACCCACCCCCAATGTGGAACATCCAGAGGGTTACAGAGATAAGAGCATGGGATGTCCTCTTCAAAGCCATGATAATAAATTATATATATAAATATAAATATATAAAAATATATAAATATAAAAATATATTTATATATAAAAAAATAATATAATATAATATAATATAATATAATATAATATAATATAATATAATATAATATAATATAATATAATATAATATAATATAATATAATATAATATAAGTGGGTGTAGGATCCTTGAGATCTCCTGCTTGTGATGACCCAGGGTCCTCCTCAGCCCCAGGGGAGACATTTATTATGTGTCTTTATATGACCATATATAATATATATATTAATGTATTATTAATATACATATTATATATTATATATTATAATATATTATAATATATTATACATATAATAATATATTATATATTGTAATATATGTATTATGTGTCTTTATATTACCATATATAATATTATATATATTATATATATTATTATATATATTATATATTATATTATATATAATATATATTATATATTAATATATATTAATAGCCAATTAATATATATATTAATTAATATATATATATTATATATAATCAATATATATAATTATATATAATATAATAAATATTATAATAAATAATATTATAATTAATATAATAAATTATATATATTATATATACAATATATATATTTAATATATATAATATATATAATATATAATATATAATATTATAATAAATAATATAATAAATATAATAAATAATATATTAAATATAATAAATAATAATTAATTAATATATATTAATATATTAATATCCAATATATTAATATATATAATATATATAATTATATAATATATATAATATATATTAATATATATAATTTATATATTATATATATCTATTCTCCATATAATATGGAGTATATGACTTTATTATGTCCCCACCTTCCCCAGGAGCCTTTGCTCAGGGGGTGTCAGCAGTGCCCTCCCCTTCTCTGCCCCTGCCAGGAGGATCTCAGCCAGCATGGACAACCTCCAGCAGCAGGGAGGTTGATTGAGGTGATTCCCTTTGGGGAGGCCAAGCGAGAGCAGGTGACTCAGCTTGGTGTCCCCAGATCCTCTGCAGCCTGCAGTAGCTCCTGCTGGAGGGATGGAGCCAAACCCAAAGGACAGCAACCACCTGCAGCTGGGGACAGCAGAGGTGACAGTCCCAGCTCCAGAGGGGACTGCATGACCCTGGGCTCCCACCCAGGAGAAACCAAGGTGCTAAGGGCAGTCCTGGCCATTCCTACGTTCCAAAGTGATGCAGGAGAGAGCTGGTGGCTTTGGGAGGATGTCCCCAGAGGTGACAGAGAGGTCAGGGTTGACTTGCCATGACCACCTTGTCTTATCTAGGGAGATGGGGATTGAGAGCTTCCCAACAGGAGGCTGCCAAGTGGCAGCAATTGGGCTGGTGAAGGGATCCAGCAGAATTGCTGTGAGGAAGGGCTGAGGGAGCTGGGGGTGTTGAGGCTGGAGAAGAGGAGGCTCAGGGGAGACCTCATCACTCTCTCCAACTCCCTGAAAGGAGGTTGGAGAGTTGGGCTGATCCCAACAGGATCAGGTTCAACATTCCAAGTGCTGGATCCTGAATTTTGGCCACAACAACCCCATGGGGAGCTCCAGAGTGGCAGAAAGGGACCTGGAAGGTGACCATGAGCCAGCAGTGTGGCCAAGAATCCCAAGGGCATCCTGGATGAGGAAGAGTGTGGCCAAGAGATCCAGGGAAGGGATTCTGCCCCTGGTGAGGCCACAGCTTGAGTCCTGTGTCCAGTTCTGGGCCACTCAGCTCAGGAAGGAGATTGAGGTGCTGGAGCAGGTCCAAAGGAGGCAACTGGGCTGTGAAGGGACTGGAGCACAGATCCTATGAGGAGAGGCTGAGGGAGCTGGGGGTGTTGAGGCTGGAGAAGAGGAGGCTCAGGGGAGACCTCATCACTCTCTGCAACTCCCTGAAAGGAGGTTGGAGCCAGGGGGGGTTGGGGAGGTATCAGTGGGATAAGAGGGCACGGACTAAAGAATTTTTTCCTAATATCCAACCTAAACCTCCCCTGGCAGAGCTGAAGCTCTGCCAGGGGAGGTTTAGGTTGGATATTAGGAAAGGATTCTTTGCAGAGAGGGTGATCAGACACTGGAATGCCCAGGGAAGTAGTGGATTCTCCGTGTCTGGAGATCTTTCCAAAGAGCCTGGATGTGGCACTGAGTGCCATGGGCTGGGAACCACGGGGGGAGTGGAGCAAGGGTTGGACTTGATGAGCTCTGAGGTCCCTTCCAACCCAGCCAGTTCCATGATTTTATGATTCTATGATCCCAAGGGAGATGCTCCCAAGGACCCATCCCAAAGGAGATGCTGGCACCTTCCAGCAGCATCAGGAAGGTCCCTGCTGCTGCCCTCTGTGGTGCCCCAGGGCAGCTTCTGCCATCTGAAGGACTGTGGTCCAGGTCTCAGACTCAACCCAGAAGCATCCCACAGGCATCACAGTTTCCAATCCTCTCCCATTCCCAGCTCCATGATTCCCTTCACGGGGGTCAGCGGTCTCCCTGCCTCCATCCTGGCTCCCACCAACCTTGTTCACCACCAGGAAGTTCTCCAGGGTCTTCCCATTGGAAAAAACCAGGTCCCCAGTGTCCTTCACAGCTTCAGGGAGGATTTCCTTTACCTCCTGAGCAATGACACCTGCAGGGAAACAGCACAGGGGGGGTTTTGGGCAGGGTCCCTCCTGCCACAGCTTTTTTCCTGGCCCATGGGGTCAGTGGCCCTACAACCTGGGGAGGACACAAGGGCCATACCTGTCTCAGAGGTGTTGTCAATGCCCACGGTGGCTGCAAACTCGGGTTTGTAGTTGTAATGGACCAACCTCATCCTGGAGATCCTCTTCAGCTGCTCCGTGGTGTCCACCTGGCACAAGAGCAGACCCAGAGCTCAAAAGGAGATACCCAGAAAAGAGCAGGGTGGTGGACACCACTGAGAACTGAGCTCCAGCCCAGTGGGACACCATCTGGGGTCCTAAAAGGTACCTAAAAGCATAAGAAGCAATCCTCTCTGTCTGCCTAACAGCTAGAGAATCAGCAGCTTGGGATTAGATCAGGGTGTGAACCTTCTAGTTTGAAGATGTAGAGATCATCACAACTCCTGAGAGAGGTCCTGCTCCTCAGGTCCTCAGGGCTTTGATTCCAAGCACCAAAACCTACTCTGGGGAGTGGCAGAACCTTTGTGAGACAGCCCTGAACCCTGCTGAGCCCAGGGTCTGCTGGTTCATCTCCAGTTCTTGGAGCTGGACAAGTGAGGGCACGAGGGGATGGAGTTCCATCACCAGAAAAAGGGTGGAGAGAGCTCTGCTCACCATGAAGCACGATTGTACCCAGCTCCCCTGGACAGCCTGAGGACTGGGGAGCAGAGCTCAGCTTCTCACCCATTTCTGACTTCTGCATTTGCAAGTTTTGGCTGATGATGGAAGAGGCAAAACTTCCCTGAGAGGAGGTGGGCAGGTTGGGTTTGGGACAGAGAAGGCTTCTAGGGCACCTACATCTGGAACGGGCTCCTGGGGACCCTTCTTGTGGTGCTGTCTTTAGTTTGAAAAAAAAAAACCATGTTCAACTGTTTTGTTTTTGGTATTTTGGGTGATTCTACACTCAGGTGATGACTGTAACTGTCTTGCTCTCACTTTGCTTCTGGTTTTCCCTAAGTCTTCAGCTTCAGAGTCTCAGATGTCCCAGGATTTCTTTGGGTGCAGGGAGAAAGAGGCTGATGGGGGATGAGTACCACGGAGCAGAACCCAACCCCTGCTCTTGGTTTTCCTGGCTCTTACCTCCTGGATGTCCTCCTTCACTCGGATGTCTGAAGGGTGCATCAGGGACCCCATGACCTTCACGTTGCCATGGACAACCAGGGCTTCATCGGGGCGGTCTGTGTTGATGCCAACACGACCGTGGTGAAAAACAGTATCAGGGAGCTGTGCCCTCTGCCAGAGGACATCACTGTCACTCTCGAACTGGCCAGGGTTGGAGGCCTGGGGAGAGACACCAAAGGGAGGGCTGAAAAACCACAGAGGGAAACGGGGCAAGGACACTGGGAGGTGTGGAGGGGACGAGGATGTCAGGAGAACCCTACGGACTCATCCCAAGAGGAGTTGAGGTTGTCAGGAGAACCCTACGGACTCATCCCAAGAGGAGTTGAGGTTGTCAGGAGAACCCTACGGACTCATCCCAAGAGGAGTTGAGGTTGTCAGGAGAACCCTATAGACTCATCCCAAGAGGAGCTGAGGGGCTGGAATGAGGCTGCCCAGGGAGGTGGTGGAGTCCCCATCCCTGTAGATGTGGCACTTGAGGCCATGCTCTGCTGGGCACGGTGGTGCTGGGTGGATGGGTGGATTCTGTGCTCCTAGAAGTCTTTCCCAACCTTAATTTTCCAAACCCAGGCTGGGCCTGGCCTGCTCCTCTCCCTCAAGGAACATCCTTGCTTTCTTGAGCTTGCTGTCCCAAATCTCAGAACTGGATCCAGCAGGAGCCCAAGCAACCTCTCTGCTGCCCCTGGGTCCCAAATCCTGAGGGGTTCTGCCCTCGTGCTATGGTTCTGTGACCCATCTCCAGTTCCTTCCAGTTTTGCACTGGTCACCCTGCAGAACCCATCACCTGCAGCCTCTGGGGTCCTTCTGTTGGTGTTTTATTTACCCCTTGTCCTCAGGTCCCAGAGATCAGAGCTGGAGCAGAGCCCCAGGAGAGCCTGGGCATGGGGTCAACCTCTTCCTTCTCCTCTACATTTGAGCCCTGCTGCCTTAGCACATGGAAAAGGTGCTGCTCTGGGAAAGGAACCCAGATTCCTGCTCCTGGAGTCCCTACAAGACTCCTCCTCCACTCTCAGAAGCTTCTACCCTGGGCACTGCTCCAACCCTGGGAGAAGGGATCACCTCCCCTATCCTCTGTCAGGCTTCTGGGGTGGAAAGGTTGGAGCCAGAACCCAAGAAAAGAAGAGTTTGGAGAAGATGGGAAAGGGTTGAGGGGGGAAAAGCCTGGAAAAACCCGAGGAGGATTGCCCAGGCCACCCAAGCTGGGGATGGGACTCACCCTGACAATGATGCGCTCTGAGATGTGGGCTGCCAGGGTGTAGTTCTGGTTCTGTGCCTGTGCCTGCAGGGCCACCACCAGCATGAAATACCTGGAGAAAAGGGAAAGGGCTCAGCCTGGGGGGGAAAACTCTCCCCAACCCTCACTGAGTTGGGGACACCTTCCTTGAGGCTTCTTTTCCATCCACACAGACAGGGACAGCCAACTCAGGACCTGTCCCCCATGTCCCTCTCCATCCAACCATGCTCTCCCAGCTCAGGGACTGGTGTGTCCCCAGTCCTGACTGGTCTGGGGGAGGTAGCTGAGCTCCTGACCTCTGGTCTGGGTTGGGTTTGCCTTTTTTCCTCATGTTGTTGGCTGTGGTCTCGCTGAAGTGGAGCCGTCCCACGGTGACCTTGGTGACCTGCTCAGGGGGAAGGGTGACCCTAAAGAAAGGAGAAGAGAGGAAAAAGTGAAGAAAATGCCTGGGGAGGAAGGTTCTGGGGGAATGGGAGTCTCCTGGGCTGCTCCACAAAGAAGATCCATTAAGAGTTGGGGGAAAGAGGAGGGAAAAAGGGGGGGGAAAAGGGGGGGGAAGAGAAAAAAGAGAGGAAAAGGGAGGAAAAGGAGAGGAAAAAAAGGAGAGGAAAAAAAGGAGAGGAAGAAAAGGAGAGGAAGAAAAGGAGAGGAAGAAAAGGAGAGGAAGAAAAGGAGAGGAAGAAAAGGAGAGGAAGAAAAGGAGAGGAAAAAAAGGAGAGGGAAAAAAGGAGAGGGAAAAAAGGAGAGGGAAAAAAGGAGAGGGAAAAAAGGAGAGGGAAAAAAGGAGAGGGAAAAAAGGAGAGGGAAAAAAGGAGAGGGAAAAAAGGAGAGGAAAAAAAGGAGAGGAAAAGGAGAGGAAAAGGAGAGGAAAAGGAGAGGAAAAGGAGAGGAAAAGGAGAGGAAAGGAGAGGAAAAGGAGAGGAAAGGAGAGGAAAAGAGGGGAAAAGAGAGGAAAACTTTGCTGTGGGGAAGCGAGGAGGGCAGTAGGGATCCCTGAGACCTCCAGCTCCTCCTTTCCCCCCTTTTCCTCCCCAGGAGGTGCCCATCCTCACTCACGTGACGGGGTTGAAGGGCCGTTTGCTGCGGTCGGACTGGGACTGCTCGATGTTGATGGACTGGTTCAAGGCCTCCAGCTGGAGGGGAAGAGTCAGACAAATCCAGAAAGCAGAGGGATGAGACTTTCCCTCTCCCACCTCCTTCACCCAAGCGTTTCCCAGCCCTCCTATAACTCAGGACAACTGATCTGCAGCACCCAACTTGGGTGCTTGGGGAACTTGGTCATCGTCCAAGCATCGGGGCATCCCTTGGGCTGGGGGGCAGCTGAGGGTGAAAGGATCTTCCCAAAGAGCCTTAGGGGACAAAGGTGAGTGAGAAGCAGCCCTGAAGACACCCAGGCAGTGACTGAGTCCAACTTGGGACTCGTTTTTTGAGATCTCCCTTGTTTTGGGTCTCCTACAACTTAGAAGATGAAGCCACGGTGTCGTGAAGATGAAGATGAAGATGAAGATGACACCCAAACTGTCCCCCCCCCCCCTTCTCCCTGCTGCCCCTCTGCTTGCCTTCACTCCATGAAGCTTCAGGTAGAAGCACTCCAAGGGTTTCAGGCCCTCAGGGGTCTTCACATACTTGGGGTCTCCAAGCATGCCAATGTAGACCGTGACCTGGAAGTGATTCTTCTTCTGGCACACGAAGGCGTCGTCACCCACGGAGAAGTTGAAGCCCTTGTCAGCATCTACCCGGTAGGTGAGCATGGGGCTGTGGGAAAAACAGCAGGAATTGGGCCAGATTCCTGGACACACCACGAGAACCTCATCCTTGTTGTGTTTGAGGGGGGGAAAAAAAAATAAATGAGTGACCCAGCCAGAAACAACGAGGGCTCCATCCGGCCCCATCCCAGGGGGAAACATTCCACCACTGAGACTGGGTGGTGACCAGTCCCAACCTGAGGGTCACCTCTGCTGACACAGCCACCAAAGATCCTGTTCTGAGGGCCAGCAGGTGGGTGGGAAGGGCAGGAGGGACCTGGTGGGGATGCTGCTCTTGGGTGCTCACTAATGGGCACCAGCGGGCACCAGTGGAACCCAAGCCCAGCCCAGCCCTGCACCCCAGACTGCGCTGGGATGAGAGCTCAGAGAGGGCCCTTGGTGCCTCCTTGAGCTGGGACTTCAACTGGAAAGAAAGGTGATTCCTGGGACTGGGATATGGGGAGGATGCTGGGACAAGCATCCTGCTGTACCAGAACCCATGGACTCACAGACTGGTTTGGGTGAAACAGACCCTAAAACCCCCCCAGTGCCAACCCCTGCATGGGCAGGGACCCCTCTCAACAGCCCAGGGGGCTCCAAGCCCCATCCAACCTTCAACACCCCCAGGGATGGGGCAGCCACAGCTTCTGGGGGCATCCTGGGGCTCAGCACCCTCACCCCAAAGAGTTTCTCCCTAATGTCCAACCTCAATCTCCCCTTTTCCAGTTCAAAGCCATCACCTCTTATTCCACCCATCCAGGTCCTTGTCCCAAGTCCCTCCCCAGCTTTCCTGCAGCCTCTCCAAGCACTGGAAGGTGCTCCAAGGTCTCCCTGGAACCTTCTCTTCTCCATCCTGAGTATATTATACCATATATATATATATTCTAGTAGACTACATCCAGTTTCAGCTGAGACACAAGAGGCTGGCATCTCCTTCCTGAGCTCCTCAAAGTGCTCAGCCCCAGCTCCACGCACACCAGAGACCCCAAAATCCAAAGCCTGGAAGCAAAAGCAGCTCAGGCAGAGCTAGGGGTGGGATAGGGAGGTCCCACACCTCCACTCACCCATCACATTCCCCAGAAAGAGGTGGAAGAGGAGGAGGAGGAGGAGGAGGAGGGGGGGCCTGGCTGCCTGATGAACACACACCAGCTGGAGAGCTTTAATCTACATCTCTTTTAATGGGCTGGTTGCCATGGGAACGAGGGAAATATGTGGCCTTTGCAGCAAGTCCCCTTTTTTTCTCACCATCCAAAAAGCCAGACCTGGGCTGGTTGGGGCCCCTGGGATGGGAGAGGAGGAGGGGGGGGAAAGGAAGGAGATGGCTCTCATCCCACCTCCCCATCCAGGAGTTGTAGCAGAAGATCAAAAGCTCCTCGGTTTGGATGAAAGACCTGGGGGTGAGGTGAAGGGGAGCTCGGCCTCACCTTGGCCATCAGGCTTCCAAACATCCCTGAGAGCCCTTCCCAGCAGAGCAAAGTGTCCTCAGACAGACAGACAGACAGACAGGGCCTGCCCAGAGGGGAGGGGGACAGACTGACAGTGATGGATGGGCCAGACCTCAGCAGGCTCTGGGAAGCAGGAGATAAAGGTCACTTCCCTGCTGTCCCTTCCTTTCTCCTGGGAAGGAAGCCATTCCCACCCCCCCTCCTGCTCCTCTGGAGGATGAAACCTGGGGGTGTTTCCATCAAGAATGTTGGAAAAGCTTTGAGCAGCTCCTGAGGGACCTAACAGAGCCCCAAACAGAGAGCAGAGGGGGGAGCAGAGCCCAGAAACACGAGAGGAATTCCCCTCTGCTCCCAGCCCTTCCCATCCCAGCACCAGCCTTGGCTTCTCCATCCTGCTGGGATGGCTCCAGATTCATCCCCAGGGTGCTGGAGCCCTTCCTGACTGCTGCCACCAGGCTCCCTGTCACCTCCAGGACCCCCCAGCAGCCACCAGTTGCCCCACTGGTTTGGAAGAGGGACAGCAAGAGAGGGAGGGAGGGATTGAACTTCCATAACATGGATGATTCCAAACCAGGGATACTCCCAAACCAAACCAGGGATGCCTCCAAACCAAGCCATGGATGATTCCAAACCAGGGATGCCTCCAAACCAAACCAGGGATGCTTCCAAACCATGGATTCTTCCAAACCAAACCATGGATGTTTCCTCCAAACCATGGATGCTCCCAAACCAAACCATGGATGCTCCCAAACCAAACCATGGATGCTTCCATACCATGGATGCTTCCAAACCAGGGATGCTTCCAAACCAAACCATGGATGCTTCCAAACCAAACCATGGATGCTTCCATACCATGGATACTTCCAAACCATGGATGCTTCCAAACCATGGATGCTCCCAAACCAAACCATGGATGCTTCCATACCATGGATGCTTCCAAATCAGGGATGCTTCCAAACCAAACCACAGATGTTTCCAAACCAAACCAGGGATGCCTCCAAACCAGGGATGCCTCCAAACCAAACCATGGATGCTTCCAAACCAGGGATGTTTCCATACCATGGATGCTTCCATACCAAACCAGGGATGCTTCCAAACCATGGATGCTTCCAAACCACCACCATGTCCCTCATCCCCACATCTCCAGGGATTTTAAACTCCTCCAGGGATGATGAGGACTCCAGCCCTGCCCTGGGCAGCCTGGGCCAGGCCCTGACAACCCTTTGGATGAGGATATTTCTCCTCAAATCCAACCTCCATCTGCCCTGCTGCCAGCTGAAAGCCATTTTACTTCCCCTTATCCCTCGTTCCTTGCTCCGAGGAGAGCACATGGAGGATCCCAGTTGGTTTGGTGGGAAGAGGAGAGCCCCATCCCAGTTCCCAGGCTCAGACTGGAGAAGTTCTGGGCTCTCCATGGGGATTTTTCTCTCCTCCCAGCAGGTCCCTTCCCTCCAGCAGGGAGAGGGAGCAGGGAGGCTGCTGGAATCCATCAGGGCTGTCAGGGAGATGGATGATTCCTGAACATCCCAGTTCCAGGCCCCTTTGGCACGGCTGCTGGGAGCCAGCCAACCCTTTCTGAAGGGTCAGCGAGCCTGAGACCACAAAAAAACACTGCAAAAGGCCCCAAAAAACCCCAGATTCTCAATAATGCTCATCCAGGGGCTTCCCTCTCTCCTCAGCCCACGGAAGCAAAGCCTGAGACACAAACCCAGGCAGGGATTTCCAGGCACCTTCACTGGGAGTCATGCTGGAATTTTATTTTTGTTTTGTTTTCTTTTCTTTTTCCCCTCCTCTTTCCTCCATTTCCTTCACCCAGCTTTTTTCTAGGAATTCTGTGTCAAAATGAAATCAGGTTCCCTTTTTTTCCCAGGGAAAAAAAGGGGAAAAAAAGGGAAAAAAGGGGAAAAAAAAGGGGAAAAAAAGGGAAAAAAAAAAAAAAAAAAGAAAAAACCCAACTGCTGGAGAACCTGATCAGCTACTGGATTCAGAGCTGATGTGTCCAGACTGCATGGAGGAGCCAGGAGAAGATCTCAGTTCCAGCAGGAGATGCTCAGATTCCTCCAACAACCCATGGATGGAGAGCAGGGCAGAGCTGAAGGACTGGACTGGGGAGCTGCTCACAAGTTCCCAGCAGGATTCCCAGATATCCCACCTGAAGGTGGAACCTGTGTTCTCTGGTGCTTTTTGGGGAGGGATTCTGAGCCATCTCCTGCCCTGGTTTGATGGTTCAAGAACCATGGAAATGGTTGAAGAACCCATTAAGAGATCACCATCCACCTTGGCTACTCCTCTGTCCCTCATTCCCAGTGATTCCCTCTGGCTCTTCCTGGCTCCTTGCCTCTGAATTTCCCCCATCTCCTCTGCCCCCTCCTGAGGGTGCCCCAAAAGATTTCTGCTCAGTTTAAGCCAGGAGAAAGGAAGCAGGGGGGATGTTGGTGTGGAATGGGAAATCCTTGGTGCAGGGAAGGGAAAAGTCTCCCTGAGGGCATCAGAGGGGGAGCAGAGCCAGAGAGCAGCCAGGGGTGGGAGCAGGATCTTTGGGGCTTCCTTGGGCTACTCGGTAATCCCAAGGATCCTGGGGAGCCCCAGGTGATGCTCAGCTGCCTCCTGCTGCCTTCCCACCCTTTGAACAGAACACCTGATATTCCACCTGAGCCCCCTCCTCCTCCTTCTCTTCCTCCTCCTCCTCTACCTCCTCTACCTCTTCCTCCTCTTCCTCCTCCTCCTCCTTCTCTACCTCCTCCTCCTCCTCTTCCTCCTCCTCCTCTACCTCTTCCTCCTCCTCCTCTACCTCTTCCTCCTCCTCCTCTACCTCTTCCTCCTCTTCCTCCTCCTCCTCTACCTCTTCCTCCTCTTCCTCCTCCTTCTCTACCTCCTCCTCCTCCTCTACCTCTTCCTCTTCCTCCTCCTCCTCTACCTTCTCTGCCTCCTCCTCCTCTTCCCCCTCCTCCTCCTCCTCTGTGTCCCCCAAGATGCCCTCCAGCAGAAGGAGGGGGAAGAGGGGGGGGTTGTGGGGTTTGATTTGCTCACCCAGCAGTTCCTGGAAGCCAGCCTGCTGCTTGCCAGCTCTCTGTCACCTCCATGGAATGCAGGGAGGATCCCGAGTGCTTTCCCCCTCCACCCTCCTCAGCCTCCCCTCCCAGCCCACCTTCCCACCCCATCCCTCTCAATCCCCCCCCTCCCTCAGTCACCCCCCCAGCTCTTCTCCTCCTCTCTCAGCCACCTCAACCCCTTCCTTCTCCCTTTCTTTCTCCCCTCTGCCCATCAACCACTCCCTCTCCTCCTCTGGCTCCTTCCTTGCTCTCCAGCTGGGCTGAAGTGGCTCTGGATCACCTCCAGCCAGCCAGGCTTTGCCTTGGCCTCTCAAGCCTTACAGATATTTCCAAATCCAGGACTTTGGGGAACCTGGGCAAGAGGAAAAGGCACTGCTGGTCCCAGCTGTGCTCAGGGCAAGGCTGCAGTTACCAATAAAACCACAGGAGAACAAAGTCTGAGTGGCTGCTGAAATAAAGCCACCCAGCCTGCTGAGATGCCCCCAAGGCTGCTGAGATGCCCCCCAGGCTGCTGAGATGACCCCCAGGCTGCTGAGATGTCCCCCAGGATGCTGAGATGTCCCCCAGGATGCTGAGATGTCCCCCAGGATGCTGAGATGCCCTCAAGGATGCTGAGATGCCCCCAAGGCTGCTGAGATGCCCCCAAGGATGCTGAGATGTCCCCCAGGATGCTGAGATGTCCCCCAGGCTGCTGAGACGTCCCCCAGGCTGCTGAGATGCCCTCAAGGATGCTGAGATGCCCCCAAGGATGCTGAGATGCCCCCAAGGCTTCTAAATTGTCCTCTGCTGTCCCCTACAGAGCTACCCCACCTCCCAAACCTCCCCCAGCACTCAGAGAAGAAACTTTCCCACTGGCAAAGGTCCAGGGTGTGTGGTGTGGGTATTTCCACCACAGTCCAGGCAAGCAGAGATCAGGCTGGGCAAGGGGGAGCCCAGGAAGGTCCTGGTCCCATCTTGTGAGGATCACAGAATATTAAGGGTTGGAAGAGACTTCTGGAGATCCCCTTGTCCCCCCTCCCTGTCAGAGCAGGGTCACCTGGAGCAGGTTGGTGGTCCAGGTAGGTTGGGAAGACTCCAGCATCTCTCTGGACAAGCTGTTCCAGTGCTCTGCCCCCCTGACAATCCAAGTTCCTCCTCATGTTTAGGTGAAAGCTGATGGCCCCAGAGCTGCTCTGCTGCCAGGGACCCCCAGAACCTGAACCTGTCTCCCAGAGTGGGGAATTACTCACAGTTCTTTGTAGCTGGCATCGTACAGAGTCGCCCACTTGTTCTGCTGGTGGGGCTGCCACTTGATGGACTGGTAGTTGGGATCCAGGTAGGAGCCACTCAAGCTGTCACTGTCTTGGATCAAGCCTGCCAGAAAGGGGGAGGGAATAAAACCTCATTTTAGTGACTCCAACCAAGCACCCAGCTGGGTAAAACCCCAAGGGAGTGACTGGCATCACCCACCCAGGGCACAAAATCCTGGCCAGGATGAAGTCACCCCCGTTACTCATCTCCTGGGGGTCCATCCAAGGTGACCCCCCCCTTCCAAGCCCACCCTGACCCCCTGGGGTGCCCAGGTATGCAGCAGGAGGGATGAAGAGACCTAGGGAGGGGGACAACGAGCAGGTACCTGGTGAGAGAGGTCCTGGCTGGTGCCAGGGAGGGGTTTGGACTCTGTCGGGGTTGAGTGGCACGGATCCCATCCCTGGCTCCTGCTTTATCAGCCCGTTGAGCATCTGAGCATTGAGGGTGTTGGGGGGGGACTCAGAGTGTTTCCTCTTCTTGGCAGGGTGCACTGGGAGGCTGGGGGGGAGCAGGGGGAAAGCCCAAGCTGAGCAGGACAGCAAGAGGTGGGCAGGGAACCACCAAATCCTCCTCCCACCAAGCCCTCTGCCACATCTTTCCTTTCCCCTTCTCTGTTCCCACCACCCAGCTCGGGGCCATGCAACCCCCTAAAACCCCCCACTTGGGGTCCCCTGCCACTTTGCTGTCCTCCTCCCAGAGCCAGGGCACCCTCCTCAACTAAATATTATTATTGTAATAATAAATAATAATAAACTAATAAGCCCAGTGGCTTCATTCCCATGCTCTACCACCCTCCAGCTCCCTTTCCCATCCCTCCCGAGGTGCTGGGATGAGGGGGAACGGTTTCAAACTGGAAGAAGGGAGATTTAGAGGAGATATTAGGGAAAAATCCTTCCCTTTGAGGGTGGGGGGACCCCATCACCTGTTACTCAGAGAAGCTGTGGCTGCCCCATCCCCTGAAGGGTCTCAGCCCACGTTGGATGGAGCAACCTGGGCTGGTAGGGAGGGCTCCCTGCCCCCAGCAGAGGCTTTGGGACTGGATGCTCTTTAAGGTCCCATTCAACCCAAACCATTCCATGATTCCCCTTCCCCAAATCACCCCCAGCCCCCCGTGGCCTTACTCTGCTCCGTGCTGCTGGAGGAGCTGGTGCAGCATCTGGGACTGCTGGGCATGGTGCAGGTCAGGGGGGGCCATGCCCTGCCCCAGGGTGTAGGGTGGCATCAGGGGCTCAGCTTTCAGGTAGAGGTCCCTCTGGAGGCTGGGGTAGTGGGGGTGAGGAGGGGGAGGTGGGGGGGGACCCTGGAGGTGAGGAGGGGGAGGAGGAGGGGGGGGAGGAGGAGGAGGAGGAGGAGGATGCTCCAGGCGAGAAGGGGGGGTCAGGTGGCACATGTTTTCGGGGGTCATGGTCCGGAGGAGGTGAGGATCTTTGAAATAAAATAAAATAAAATAAAAAAAGAGTTCAGAAGAGTTCTGTGCTGTTGGGAAACGTTTTAGGAAGAATTTCACCTATTGGTGATTGGGTACTGGGGGAGTCTCCATCCCTGGAGAGGTTTCAAAGCTCTGGAGCTGAGGGGTCAGTGGTGGGTGCTGGGTGAAGGGATGGATGGATGGATGGGTGACCTGAAAGGGCTTTCCCAAGCCAAAGGATTCCCTGATCCTATGGAATGCTTCACCTGCTGTGTCCCCCCGTGCTGACACCCCCTCCTGTGCCCCTAAGCTCAGATCCAACCCCAGCACAGCATCCTCTGCCCCCAAACCAGCCAGGTTCTGGGGTCCTTCACCAACAGGGCTGTGTCCCCTCTGCACTGATCACCTCCCCCTGCACTGACCTCTCCTCCTAGAGCATCCCTGAACAGCCCCAGCATCCCCCAGACAGACACCCCCAGGGCTCTCCTGGAGGGAAGCAGAGCAGTGCTGCCTTGCCTTTCCCTTTTTCCCTTTCCCTTTCCCCTTTTTCCTTTTCCTTTCCCTTTTTCCTTTTCCTTTCCCCTTTTTCCTTTCCCTTTCCCCTTCTTCCTTTTCCTTTCCCTTTCCCCTTTTTCCTTTCCCTTTTTTCCTTGTCCTTGTCCTTTCCCTTTTCTTTTCCCTTTTTTCCTTTCCCTTTCCCTTTTTTCTTTGTCCTTTTCCTTCCCCTTTCCCTTTTTCCCTTTTCCTTTCCCTTTCCCCTTTCATTTCCCTTTCTCTTTTTCCCTTTTTTTCTTGTCCTTTCCCTTTCCCTTTCCTTTTCCCTTTCCCCTTTTTCCTTTCCCTTTCCCCTTTCTCCTTTCCCTTTTTTCCTTTTCCTTTCACTTTTTTCCTTGTCCTTGTCCTTTACCTTTTCTTTTCCCATTTTTCCTTTCCCTTTCCCCTTTTCCCTTGTCCTTTTCCTTTCCCTTTTCCTTTCCCTTTTTCCTTTCCCTTTTCCTTTCCCTTTTTCCCTTGTCCTTTCCCTTTCCCCTTTTCCCTTTTCCTTTCCCTTTCTCTTTCTCTTTTTTCCTTGTCATTTTCCTTTCCCCTTCTTCCTTTTCCTTTTCCCTTTCCCTTTCCCTTTCCCTTTTTTCCTTCTCCTTTTCCATTCCCTTTTCCTTCCCCAGGACAGCAACCTGGGCTCTCAGCATCACCCAGAACCGGTCCAGGTGCTCTCTGCAGATCAGGGACCCAGCAGGGTCCTTCCTGGCCAGCTTGGGGGGGGGGACTGGATGATCCCAGAGGTGTTTCCCAACCTCAGTGGTTCTGGAATGACTTCTGTGGAGGCACTCACTGGTGGGTGGGTTGGGTTGGGGTTTATTAAATAGAATTTAAACCAGAAGGAGACATTGGTCTTGAAATTTAAATAATAATAATAATAAAAAAAAGGGACATTCAATCCTTTCTTTCTCCTCTGTTTGATTCTGGGCTGGATGGACTTTGGTCTCTGACCAATCAGGCAGTGGTTGACTAATGAGGCCAAAGACTTGACCAGGATTCACAAAACTCTTCCTGCTGCAAGGGAGGGAGTTTTAGTTAATGCTGATTTAAATTTGTTATTTATTTAATTCATTTTTACATTCATTTTAATTAAAATTTTAATTTTTTTTTAAATTTTTAATTAATTTTAAAATAAATTCTAATGAGGGGATTAAAAAACATTTAATTCCCTAATGGAGAAGGGAAACTTATTTAATGCTGAGTCCTCCTCCTGAAGGCTGCCAGGGAAAGGGCCACTTCCACCCACCCTGCTCCCTCCAGAAGTTCCCTGCTCCCTGCCAGGATCTCTCAGGTGCCCAGCACAGATCCCAGAGATCCCAGCACACATCCCAGAGATCCCAGCACAGATCCCACAGGATCCCAGCAGAGATCCCAGAGGATCCCAGCAGAGATCCCACAGGGATCCCAGCACACATCCCACAGGATCCCAGCACAGATCCCAGAAGATCCCAGCACACATCCCACAGGGATCCCAAAACACATCCCACAGGGATCCCAGCACACATCCCAGAGGATCCCAGCACTCATCCCACAGAATCCCAGCACAGATCCCAGAGGGATCCCAGCACAAATCCCAGAAGATCCCAGCACACATCCCAGAGGGATCCCAGCACAAATCCCAGAAGATCCCAGCACACATCCCAGAGAGATCCCAGCACACATCCCAGAGGATCCCAGCACACATCCCACAGGGATCCCAAAACACATCCCAGAGGATCCCAGCACTCATCCAAGAGGGATCCCAGCACACATCCTAGAGGGATCCCAGCACAGATCCCACAGGATCCCAGCACACATCCCACAGGATCCCAGCACAGATCCCAGAGGGATCCCAGCACAGATCCCAGAGATCCCAGCACACATCCCACAGGATCCCAGCACACATCCCACAGGATCCCAGCACACATCCCACAGGATCCCAGCACACATCCTAGAGAGATCCCAGCACAGATCCCAGAGATCCCAGCACACATCCCAGAGGAATCCAGCACAGATCCCACAGGGATCCCAGCACACATCCCAGAGAATCCCAGCACTCATCCCAGAGGATCCCAGCACACATCCCAGAGAATCCCAGCACACATCCCAGAGGATCCCAGCACACATCCTAGAGGGATCCCAACACACATCCCAGAGGATCCCAGCACGGATCCCACAGGATCCCAGCACACATCCCACAGGATCCCAGCACACATCCCAGCACAGATCCCAGAGGGTTCCTTTCTCCATACCCAGGGTCCTGCTCCTGGGACAGCAGCTGGAGCTCCAGGAACTTCATCCTCAGGAAGTTTGGACCCAAAGCTCCTCAGGACCCAAAAGCAGCCACTCAACATCCACTCCCACAACTTGGAGCAAAGTCCAGCACAGCCCAGGGACACAACCAGCCCAGGGACACAACCAGCCCAGGGACACAACCAGCCCAGGGACACAACTTCCAACAGCTTCACAAGAACCCTTGGAGACCGAGACCTCACAGAAGGACGGCTGGAAGAGGAGCTTTGTGTCCCCTCCTGAGAAACACTCCAAGAAAACCACTTTACAAGGCTTTAAGTGAACATCCTGCCCCTGCAGCATGGTCAGCCCTGGGACTGGTGGCTTGGGGACAACTTTGCAGAGCTTTGAAGGGTCAAACCCCCCCCCCCCAGGAGCATCCCCAACAGGCTCTGGCAGATGGCACTGCATCCCCATGGCCACAGGCTCCTAACCAGGGTGGGGACAGGAGCCAATCTCAGTGCTCTGGGATTCCAGCTCCAAGGAAAAAGCAGATCTGGGCAGCTGGTCCTTTCCTGAGGGGGAAGGAGCTGCTTTTGGGGTGCTCTCTGGAGCCTCCTCCCCAGCACGCCAAAGCAGCTCCCCCCGTGCCCAGCAACCCGGCCTCTTTGTTATATTTAAGGAAGGGCCAGGAGGAATTCCAGGGATTTTTTTTAGCAAGATAAACAGAACTCTTGACCTCTTCCATCAAAAAAAAAAAAAAAAAAAAAAAAAGAAGGAAAAAGAAAAAGCAGGAGAGCAGAGCAGGAACTGTTCCTGGTGGTGGGGACCAGGCTGGAGCCTGGGGATGAGGGTGCTGCTGCCAAGGGAGAAGGGACCTTCCTCCTGCCAAAAAGGGACAAAAAAGATCCCAAAAGGGACCTTCCTCCTGCCTCCTTCCTCACCAAGCTTCCACCAAGGAGCAGAGAAGGTGACCAGAAGAACCAAACAAAGCTTGGTGGCCTCCAGGAGACCCTGGCAGTGACCTGAGGAGGGGGCACCCATCTCCCTCCCTCCTCTTGGCAAAGGGGGAGCTGAAGACCCTCCCAGGGATGAGCTTGACCCCAAGCAGAGTGGAGCAGAGGGAAAAGCTGGGAAGGAACTTACTGCTGAAGAGTGAGAGGTTCATTCCTGCCTCCTGGAGCCGGGCTCCATTTCAGGGATGTTCTCCTGGACCTTCCTTTCTGCTGAGCCCCGGAGCGGGGCAGGAGGAGCCCAGCATCCCACCCCTCCGAGCTCTCCAACTGGATTCCCACCTCTCCTCCTCTCCCTTTTCCCCAGCTCCTCGGGCTTCTCCTTCCCCCTTTCCCCTGGCCCAAGAGCAGGAGCAGAACAATAGGTGAAAGTCGAGGGATATTTGCTGACTGATAATCTCCCCACGTCCTGCAGCCGCCTGTTTTCTCCCCTCTGATAAAGGTTGCAGAGCCAACCACTTTCCCAGGACGTAGAGGGGGGAGGATGGGGACCTCGGGGGTTGGATTATTATGATTTTATTTTAGATTGCTCTCCACCCCCTTTTTCCTCCCTCTGAAGCACTTACCATTCACCTGCTGGGGGGAGTAGGCTTCTGATCCCGAGTCTGGGGGAGAGTCAGGTAAAGTGCTGCAGAACCACAAGGAAATAAACAAAGAAATAATAATAATAATAATAATTAAAAAAAACCACACATCAAAAAGGAAAACTAATTTTAAAGCAGTTTTCCAGCCCAGCCAATGGGTCAGGTTTGATGGCACCACCTCCTTGTCACCCTGAGATGACAACCTGGGCACTGTCACCCTCAGGAGTGGGGACAGACACTGGGGTCAAGCACCAAGGAGCTCAGCACCCTCACCCCTCCAGCTCAAAAAAGCCAAAAAAATGGGAATTTCTCCTTCTCCACACTTCTCCGTGGCCACCTGGGAGGCTCCAGGCTGGGATTTGGGATTTGCCCCGAAACAGCAAAGCTTGGGACACCCATGGGATGGATTCTGCCTTCTGACCTCCAGGAACCTGAGCACCACCACAGCTGCTGCCTGGATCTCCCCTGGATTTTACTCCAGCATCCCAAGGAGCAGGATTTGGCCCTGACTGCAAGCAGATGGATGGGGTGAGCTTTTGGGTGACTTTTCCATGGCTTGGGGACACCAGGATGAAGGACCAGCCCTAAGGTGTGGTGGCAGCATCAACGTGCTCCAGGGAAGCTGCTTTGCTCCTTTCTCCTTCTTTATTTCACCTGGAGCCAGCCCAGACTCCAGCCAGCTCTTCAGCCACCTCAGGAATTCCTTTGAACCCATTTTTCTTGGTTTCCATCCTCAAGAGGCAACACCAGGGCTGCTGGAGCCTCCTGCATCTTCCACTCCCTTGGGGCAGGATTTCCCTCTTCCAACACTGGTTCTTCACCAGCAACATTTTGGAGACCAGGAGCCCCATCCACCCCATCTCCCAACTCCCTTCTTCCTCATCCCACGTGGAATTTCAGGCAGGAGCCTTTCCCATTCTCCCCCTTTCCACCATCAGCTCCGTGGCTTCAATCCAAGCCCGGAGAAACCAGTGGTTGAAAGATGGCTCCAAAAAACCCCACACCAGGGGGGTGGTGTCACCTCTGCCACCCTTCTCCTGGCAGCACCCACAACCACAGCTCAGACCAGGACACCCCCCAGCACCTTCCTACACCAGAAGAGCCCAAAACTCAATAAATGGGTGAGTGGTGCATGGCAGGAGATGGAGAGGGATGAGACAGAGCCTCAACCTCAACCTCCACCTTCACCTCTTCACCATTCCCCTCCTCTGCTTGGGCTGCAGCATCCATCAGCAGCCACATCTCCAGGCTCCTTGCCACCCTGGCCATGATTTCATCCTTTATTTCCTCCGAGTTGATCAGGATTGATGCCTCAGCAAGCCAAGTTCTGGCCAACAAGAAGAGGGCCTGGGAGAAATCAAGGGATGCTGGAGGCTGGGAAAAAGCCTTGGAGCAGGGAGGTGGTGACTGCAGAAGTCCCAGAGGGAGGTGGTGGGGATGTGCCTGGTCCTTGGGAAGGGTTTGTTGGTGTCCAACACCTGTGATGTTGTTCCTCCAAGAAAAACCCTCCAGAAGTGTAAGAATCCTGAAAGAAATGCTGCCACCAAAGCTAACCCAGTTCATCTACACCCAAAAGAAGGTGTTCCAAGCTCTGCTCCTCACTCCTCTGATCCTGAGCCCTGGAGAACACCAAATGCATGCAGAAGAAAAGGCCACAAAAATAAATAAAATAAAAGAAAAAAGATAATTAAGTCACAGATCCCTCTTCAGAAGGGGGAAGAGAGAGAAGAGAGAGAAGAGAGAGAAGAGAGAGAAGAGAGAGAAGAGAGAGAAGAGAGAGAAGAGAGAGAAGAGAGAGAAGAGAGAGAAGAGAGAGAAGAGAGAGAAGAGAGAGAAGAGAGAGAAGAGAGAGAAGAGAGAGAAGAGAGAGAAGAGAGAGAAGAGAGAGAAGAGAGAGAAGAGAGAGAAGAGAGAGAAGAGAGAGAAGAGAGAGAAGAGAGAGAAGAGAGAGAAGAGAGAGAAGAGAGAGAAGAGAGAGAAGAGAGAGAAGAGAGAAGAGAGAGAAGAGAGAAGAGAGAAGAGAGAAGAGAGAAGAGAGAGAGAGAGAAGAGAGAGAAGAGAGAAGAGAGAAGAGAGAAGAGAGAAGAGAGAGCTTCCCAGTCTGGGAGAAAAACGAGGGCTGGTTTGGCTGGTTTTGCTTCACTTGTCTCTTTCTGGAAGATCTCTCCAAGTTCATGCCAAGGGTCAAAGCCATCCCAACGGAGCTGCTTGCTGGCTGATTTGTTGGATCCATGTGCTGGAGGCTTCTCAGCCTGGGAATCCCTCCCTGGCATCACCAGAGGACACAAAGCAGGGGAAGAAAAGCCAGAGAGGGGTTTATGAGCAGGTCCTGAAGCCATCCTGACCTCCCTGCCCCTCTCACCACTGGAGGAGGCACAGAACTTGGACCATGGCACAGCTCCTGGAGGATCCAATCAAATCCTTTGATTTTCATCTGTCCAGCTTCTGATCATCTCCTTTTTGCTTCCCTGGGACTTGGGAAGAGCAGCATGGACCAGAGAGGTGGATGGGGAGGAAGAGACCAGACGTGTTCTTGCCATCTCTAGGCCATAGAGCTTTCTGTCCAGCAGCTCCTACCCCAGAAATCTCAGGAGGACCTTCTTGGGGGTTCTCCACCCCCACCAAAGAGCTCTCTACTGACTTGGGGTCCTCCACATCCCAACCAAAGAGCTCTCGACTCACTTGGGGTCCTCCACATCCCCACCAAAGAGCTCTCTACTGACTTGGGGTCCTCCACATCCCAACCAAAGAGCTCTCTACTCACTTGGGGTCCTCCACATCCCCACCAAAGAGCTCTCTACTGATTTGGGGGTCCTCTAGCCCCACCAAAGAGCTCTCTACTCACTTGGGGTCCTCCAGCCCCATCAAAGAGCTCTCTACTGATTTGGGGTCCTCCAGCCCCATCAAAGAGCTCTACTGATTTGGGGTCCTCCAGCCCCACCAAGGAGCTCTCTACTGATTTGGGGGTCCTCCAGCCCCACCAAAGAGCTCTCTACTCACTTGGGGTCCTCCACCCCCACCAAGGAGCTCTCTACTGATTTGGGGGGTACTCCACATCCCCACCAAAGAGCTCTCTACTGACTTGGGGTCCTCCAGCCCCACCAAAGAGCTCTCTACTGACTTGGGGGTCTACAAGCCCCACCAAAGAGCTCTCTACTGACTTGGGGTCCTCCAGCCCCACCAAAGAGCTCTCTACTGACTTGGGGGTCTACAAGCCCCACCAAAGAGCTCTCTACTGATTTGGGGGTCCTCCAGCCCCACCAAAGAGCTCTCTACTGACTTGGTCTCTGTTTCTTCTCTTGAGTGAAGTATCCACAACACGAGGCCAAGAGAAGGACATGTCCTTGCTTGACTTAGTTAATGCCTTCCCCTGGGATGGTCATGGGAATGACCTGGGGACTGAATTTTGTCCTGGTTGAATTTACTCGGTGTCTTTCCCTTCTTAAAAATAATGAAAAAGAAAATCAAGCAGAAAGATCCCAAACTCTCCCATCTTACTCCTGGAGATGTTAAAAGAAAATCAAGTAGAAAGATCCCAAACTCTCTCATCCTACTCCTGGAGACGTGCAGGATCTCCACCTCTCCCAGCACCTCTCCCAGAGGGGATGTGGGTGATGCTCTCAGCTCCCACCACACCAACACCTCCCAACCTGCCAGGGGACAGCAGGACCTCCCCTCACCCCAAAACACCTCCAGAGAAGCCAGACCAGACCAGAGCACAGCAGTGAAATCACCATGGGACCAACCCTCCAGGTCCCTCCCATGCCCAGAGGAAAACTTCTCCCACCTTCTGCCCTTCTCCTGCCCCCCCAACCCCACTCACCCGGGTGCGTAGGAGGCTTTGGGCTCTGCTTTGATTGGAGGGACCCCGTTGTTCAGGCAGTGGGCCCCGAGGAAGCCCTTGGGCATCCCCATCCCGTTGTTGTTATTGCAGTTGAGGTGAGCACCGTAGCTGGGGCCAGGAGGGTTGGCCAGGTGAGGAGGAGGATGTCGGGCTGGGAGCTGGCTGCCCGAGGGAGGGAGGTGGAGGGAGCCACTGGAAGAGGGGTTGGTGACACTGGTGATGGAGCTGGCAAGAGGCAGGTTGCTGGTGGCCGAGCTGGAGGGCTGGGGGTGTGCATAGCTGGCTGAAGCAGGGATGTCAGGGAAACAGCTGAGAGAGAGAGAGAGAAGGGGACAGACAACCTCAGGAGAAGGACAGGGAGATGCTATCCAGGGGTCTGGGGAGAAAAAAAAATAAAAATAAAGGACCCAAGTATCCCTCCCCTTCCCTCCCCAGCCACGGGGATGGAAAACCAGGCAGCAGTGTGGTGGCAGCAGCAGGGATGCAGAGGGAGGGAGGGCAGGAAGCGGGGTTGGGGGGATTGAGGCAAAAGCAAGGGTGTAAAAACCCAGCTGGGGGAGCTGGAAAGGTCAGAAGTTCCACGGACACCAAGTTCAAAGGGTGGGAAGGCAGCAGGAGGCAGCTGAGCATCACCTGGGGCTCCCCAGGATCCTTGGGATTACCGAGTAGCCCAAGGAAGCCCCAAAGATCCTGCTCCCACCCCTGGCTGCTCTCTGGCTCTGCTCCCCCTCTGATGCCCTCAGGGAGACTTCTCCCTTCCCTGCACCAAGGATTTCCCATTCCACACCAACATCCCCCCTGCTTCCTTTCTCCTGGCTTAAACTGAGCAGAAATCTTTTGGGGCACCCTCAGGAGGGGGCAGAGGAGATGGGGGAAATTCAGAGGCAAGGAGCCAGGAAGAGCCAGAGGGAATAACTGGGAATGAGGGACAGAGGAATAGCCAGGGTGGATGGTGATCTCTTAATGGGTTCTTGAACCATTTCCATGGTTCTTGAACCATCAAACCAGGGCAGGAGATGGCTCAGAATCCCTCCCCAAAAAGCACCAGAGAACAGAGATCCTGCTGAGGAGCAAGGGAAGCACTCACATGTCTGGGGAGTCCTCCTTGCTGATGTACTCTTCAAGGATGCTGGTGTCAATGTTGGATGGTTCCAGAGCTCCATTAATGTCGTGTCCTGAGGAGGAGGAGGAGGAAGCATGAACCATGAGAAGGACAGGGAAGGACATTGCTTTGCAGGGCAGAAACACCCCCAGACCTTTGCAGAGTCCCAAAACCCCAATCTCAGATGATCATCAGATCCTGCAGCTTAAAACCCAGCACCTGTCCATCCCCATCCTCAGCCCAGGTAAAACCCAGAGGGTGATGGGACAAGGCAGGGTGGTGACACTACCTGGGAGGCAATTTGGGAGCCAAACTGTGGGACACATCAAGGACCAGAAATATGGGAAAAGCTCCAAGAGGGGCTGATGGAGGGAGTCTCCTCTGCAAGCCCCAGGAAAGAGTTTTCCTGGCAGGAAGAAGGTTGTGAGCTCAGGGGAAAACTGGTTCCCCTTGGACCTTTGCCTCCACAGAACCTGCTGGGATTTCTCCACCTCTGGATCAGCTCCTGATCCCACAGGAACCCCCCTCTCCTCCATGGGCAAGCAGGGGGCTTCTCTCTCCTTCTTCCTCCTCCTCCCTTCTTCTCTCCTATTCTGGAGAAGCTGGCCCAGGTTTTGTTGACAAAAAGTGCTTGCTTTTTAATATCTATTTGTTTTATCTGTCTCTCTGAAGTGGGAGCACACAGCCCTCCAGGCTCGGGGCCAAAGACACTGCCAAGAAAGTGGAAGAGAAAATCCAACTCCCCCCAACCCAACCCCACCACCACCCCCTCCTCTTTCCAAGCTCAGATCTCACTGGGAACCCCCTGTGCTTCCCCCTCCAAAGCACCAAGGCCCTGGAGAAGACCTTGACCCTGCCCCTCAACCTCCCCATCATAACCACACAACCCTAAAACCCACAAGGGGTGGTGAGGGGAGCTTGGGGGGGCTTCAAACCCACCCACCCCCCAGCCTATTGCAGCTTCTGCAAATCCCTTTCATCCCAAGGCAAGCAAAAGGGGCAGAAATTAATCCAGGCAGGAATTCTGGCAACCTGGTGGGCATGGATCCCTCCCTTTGGAAGCCTGGTGGCTAGGGAGGCAAAAACCTTGGTAGCCACCCACTTGGGGGGCTTCTAACCCCATGGGGATGCTCCCCCACTCTTGCCCCCAAGGCTGCATCCCCCTCCCTGCTGCCTCCCTCTTGGCCAAAGGGCTGGAGCTACAAATCCCCAAACATCCACCAGGAAACATCCAAACATCCACCAGGAAAGCTGCCAGAAAACTTCTCTTCATCGACCCAGGTTCAAAGTAGCCAAACAAACAAAACAAACAAACAAAAAAAGACTTTTTTTTTTCTTTTTTACCCCATTTTACTGCCTTTCCACAAGCCACTGAGCCTGGCCAAGGAAAATTCTCAAGCCAGGTTTCTCTCCCACCTCCAAACTCCAGGAGCTTCTCCATGGCTGGAAGAGGAGGCCAAGACCTGCTTCAGGGAGGAGAGGAGAAATGGGCTGGGTTTCCCTATTTCTTTGCTACCTCTTCTTGGGAGTCACCTTCAGGAACCCTGAGCTGAGACCCAGGAGAAGGCTGAGATAAGGACCCTGACGCAAGGGCTGGGGCAGCTCTGGAGCTGGGAGGTGATAACAGCCTTGATGGGCTCCAGCTGCTCCTGGGTGATGGGATGAGCCTGCCCACCACCAAAAAAATAATACAAATTTAAAGCTTTTCTTCTGTTTGGGGACTGAGGGGTTTGCAGCAACGAGAGTGGAAACGGGGATGGGTAAGGTCGTGGGTCTGGCTGGCCCAGGAATGTCCCACCAGCTGTGGGGCTCTTACCAAAAGCCAGCTTAGGTGATTAATTCAAAGCTCCAGAGAGTCACGAGCTCCAAAACCACAGGAACAAACCTCACCCCCCCTTCCCCTCCCCTCTAGAGTGGGGATTAGGAGGAAGCAGGGAGCCCCGGAGGATGGGGACCAGGGAATTCAGCAGCTTTGACCTCCCTGTTTGGACAAGGAGACACCTCAGGGCAAACCCTTCCAGGACAAACTTCCATTTCCCACCTCCTTCAAGTCTCCTGCAATGAAGCTCCCAAACCTCCCAGCTCCCTGGGTCCTCCTCTTGGCCCCTTCATCACCACCCTGCCCTCTCCCCCTCCATCCTTCCACCCCCTGCCTTACAGAAGGGTTAAGGAGAACCCCCTAAAAAGCCAACTTTGCCCAAAGAACAGACTGTGAAAGCCCCAGCACCCTCCTGGCCAGCAGAGCTGGGTGAGCAGAGGCCCCTGTACGTGTGGGAATGTCAGGAATCCCAATGTTTGGACTGCTTTTCTCTGCCTTCCCCCAAACCTCCAAAGGCGACCGAGGTGCTTCCCACCCCGCCGTCTCCTCCTTGCTCCCACGTCTCTCTGGGGGTCCCACCAGCCCATCCCCTCCTGGGGAACATCTTCTTGGCTCAGGTCCTTGCTCCCCATCCTGGTTTTAGGTACCCCAACACGTGGCCAAGGGGCTCTGAAAGAGTTAAGAGCTCCTTCCCCCCCCACCCCCTTCCTCCCCAGTCATCATATTTACAGGTCTGAGAGATTAAAACCAGAATTTACCTCGAGTGATAGGCTGATAAGTTTATGGTATTTCTATTTATAACAGCCCCTCCTCTCCCTCACCCAAACCCCCCCAATTCTTGCTCTGTTGCCTCTCTCCTAATCGCCCCTAATCCTGCCTGGGTCACCTGGGGGTGGGAGGAAGGGAGGGAGCTGAAGAACTTCAGCCTGGGATCTCCTAACAAGAACCAGATGTGGGGAGCTGGAGATGACAATAAGGTCAGCAACCCTCTCCTAGGGCTGGGGAACATCAGCCCAGGGTGGGGGGGGACACCAGTGAGGAGGAGGAGGAGGAAAAAAGGAGAGGTTGTGCCAAGCCCAGAGCCTCCTCATGGCAGGGAAGGTCCAGGAGGGGGAATTTTTGTTCAGCCTGCCCTGAGTCCTTCTCCTTCTCCAAACCTGAAGTTCAGGAGATGTCCCTGGCTCTAGGGCTGCCCCGGGGTCACTTCAGACGTGACATAAAGTCCTCCAGGGGCAGCCAAACCTTCTGCTCCATTGCCAAGGTGGCCAAAAAAAAACCATCCCTGGTCCCCAGGACTTTGGGGGGAACGTGGCCTTCCAGCCATGCAGAGCAGCAGGAGAGGGTGGCACTGGCTCTGTGCTTGGAAGTCCTGGCCCTACAGATGGCTCTGTCCAAACCTGCACCCAAAACGTGGTGGCCAGGGTGGCCCTGGCTTGTTGGTGGCCAGGGAGTCCCTGGGGATGGCACAGCAGAGGGTGGGAACAGTGCTGGGAAGCCCACAGCTTCTGGGATGGTCCCAAACACCTCTGGTGGGGGCTTCTGGGGAAACTGAGGCACAGACCACTGCCCAGCAAGGAGGGAATGACAAAATATCCAGGGGGTGCACAGTGGAACAGGAGCAGGAGGCTCCAGGAGCTCCTGGTGGTCCCTCTCCCAGTTGCTCTCCAGCTTGAACTGGAGTCTTAGTGGGATCCATGGATGAGCAGAAGAAACAAAGTCAGCCTCAGCACCCCGGCCCAGCAGCCATTCCATTCCCTCTCCTATGAAGTTCCAGACTGAAAAAATTGTGGTTATTCAGTCTGGAAAGGAGAAGGCTCTGAGGAGACCTTATTGGAGCCTTCCAGTATCTGATGGGGGCTACAAAAATCTGCTGAGGGACTTTTTAGGAGGTCAGGTCATGATAAAAACCTCCAGGGATGGAGAATCCACCCCCTCCCTGGGCAGCCCATTCCAAACCCTCTCCGGGAAGAATTTCTTGCTAATATCCAACCTAAACCCATCCAACCTGAGTTGGATATTAGGAAAAACTTCAGAGCCCACGTCCCCTCCATCCCTGAGCTGCTCTGAGGATACAGAGCAGGGGGGGACACATCCCCTGTGGCAGGAGGGACCTCAACCCCACAGCCTCTGCCTCCCCCCAGATCCCAAACCCAGCATTCCTCCCTAATTAATGCTCTTTATTACCTGACTGGAATGATAACCATTCATCCCAGCAAAAGTGGTTCCTGTAACCCGAGTGGGACACCAAACCAGACATCCCCCCCCCCCAGACAGATCCCAGGACCACCCCAGAGTGAAGTCCAAGGAGCTGGAAGGGGGCCCCAAGCCCTTTCCTTTCCTTTCCTTTCCTTTCCTTTCCTTTCCTTTCCTTTCCTTTCCTTTCCTTTCCTTTCCTTTCCTTTCCTTTCCTTTCCTTTCCTTTCCTTTCCTTTCCTTTCCTTTCCTTCCTTTCCTTTCCTTTCCTTTCCTTTCCTTTCCTTTCCTTTCCTTTCCTTTCCTTTCCTTTCCTTTCCTTTCTTTCTTTTCTTTTTTCTTTTTTCCTTTCTTTCTTTCTTTCCTTTCCTTTCCTTTCCTTTCCTTTCCTTTCCTTTCCTTTCCTTTCCTTTCCTTTCCTTCCCTTCCTTTCCTTTCCTTTCCCTTCCCTTCCTTTCCTTTCCTTTCCCTTCCTTTCCTTTCCTTTCCTTTCCTTTCCTTTCCTTTCCTTTCCTTTCCTTTCCTTTCCTTTCCTTTCCTTTCCTTTCCTTTCCTTTCCTTTCCTTTCCTTTCCTTTCCTTTCCTTTCCTTTCCTTTCCTTTCCTTTCCTTTCCTTTTTCCTTTCCTTCCTTTTTTCCTTCCCTTCCCTTTTCTTTTTCCTTCCCTTTTCCCTTCCCTTTTTTCCTTTCTCCTTCCCTTCCCTTTTTCCTTCTCTTCCCTTCCCTTTTTCTTTCCCTTCCCTTTCCCTTTCCCAACTCCTCCATCATCTGCCTTGCCTCCATCCCCCCCAGGAGCTGCCAAACTGGAAGAAACTTTTTCCTGGGGCCAACTTGACTTCAGGTGGTGCTTGGGGCCACGGGGGGTGACCAGGAACAGGGAAACAGGGGTTGGGAAAGGTTCCCATGATCTCCAAGGTCTTCTCCAGCCTGAGCAACTCTAGGATTCCACAATCCTCACTTGAGCTGAGGCTGATGAAGCTCCACCAGCTCCTTAATCCCTCCTGGATCTCCTGGAAAGCTCCTGGAGCTCTCACAGAGACCCACAGACACAGAGAGAAGAACTTATCAGACAGAAGGGCATCCAGATAACCTGGGAGTCCCCGAGCCTTGAACCTGTCCCAGCTCCACCTCCACTCCTGTACCTGCTGGAGGTGTTGCTATTCCTGACCAAGCAGGAGGAATGGGAGGAGCCCATGGAAATGGGGGAATTTCCATCAATTTGGAAGGCAATTCCTCCAGCCCCTCCAGGACAGCCCCCAGGAGCTGCCAAACTGGAGGAAACTTTTTCTTGGGGCCAACTTGACTTCAGGTGGTGCTTGGGGCCATGGTTTAGAGGTGGGGGAGCAGGAATAGGGAAACAGGGGTAGGGAAAGGTTCCCATGGTCTCCAAGGTCTTTTCCTGCAATTCTAGGATTCCATGGCCCTCACTTGAGCTGAGGCTGATGGAAACCACCCAGCTGGATGGAAACCATCCCTGTGAGAACAGAAGAGGTGACAATGCCCTGTCCTCCCCTCCCAAACCTTCCTGAGCCTTCCTCTTTCTCCTCCCTCCATCCCACCACCACCACCACCACCTTCTCCTCTTCCAGCCCCTCCAAAATCTCCCCACCTCCCTTCTCCCCATCCCGTTCTCTCTCCTGAATCCTTTTCTCCATCCTCCTCTCCACCCTTGCCCTGTCCTCTCCTTCCCTCCCTACCCTTGGCCAGCTGTGAACCTTGGCATGGATAGAGCCATTGTCCCCCAGGCTTGGGGACCGAGGAGGAGGAGGGGAAGGTGTGAGAGGGGACACAGTGGAGCATTTGTTGTGTGTCCCCGCAGCCCTCAATGCCCTTCTTGTCCATTCATGGGCACTAAGATGGCAGGAACAGCAGCACCCACACAAGAGTGGCCATTTGGAGGGCTCCAAGGTGCCTGCCCAAGGGGGGGGGGGGACACAGGACACCATTGCCCTGTTTGTTTGGAGCCCCGGGGAGGCAGCAGACGATGCCTTTATCTCCCTCTCCCCAGACCTAGGGGGTTGGAAAGGGGACAGCATGGCCAGGGAAGGCCATTTGGGGCTTCTAGAGTTTGGGGTCAATAGGGAGGCTCTGCCACCCTCACACCTCCATTCCCCACCCTTGGAGGAAGATGGGAATGGGGAGAAGTTTTTTGGCACAGCCTCCAGGTCCCTTTTCTTTTTTTGGGGGGTTCTGACCTGGGGGTGAGGAGCTCCTTGCTCCCAGCTCCTCCATCCAGAGCAGCCACCCCTGAGCGGGCTGCAGTTAAAGACAGGAAAAAAAAAAGAAGAGACCTAAACTGCTGTCCTAGGACCAAACCCTCCTCTCTGCAGCCCACGGAGCAGAAGATTTTGGGGGACAGGAGTGAGCTTTTCCTAAAGGGTGACAGGGTGACATCTCCATAGGGATGAGCTCCCTGTCACCATGTTGGCTCTGAAGGTCCAGCACAGCTCTTTGCCCTGTCTGCATAAAGAGTGGGAATTATTACCAGAGTATATTAGATATATATATAAAAAAAAATTAATATTTATCCCCAGCTACCAACCAGCACGAAGCAGAAACTCTCACTGAGCTGCCCAGAGCCTTCCCATGCTTGGTGGTGACCAAGAGGAAGACTCAGAGAAGCCCAGGGACTTGGCAAAGCTGATGGCTGAGGATGTCACCACTGCTCTGCCATTACAGTTGCCTCAGGGCCACCAAAACTGTCAGGCTTGTGGCTCCTGGAGAGGTTCTGAGGAAACTCAAGAGCTCCAGGAGCCACTTTGGAAGCCACTTTCAGCCTCGTGCACCACGCGCCCGGGGGACTCGGGACTCCTTGGAGCTGAGCTGTCTTCTCCTGGCAACTTCCCAGCACAAAAACAAACCTGAGGCAGGAAGATTAATAACCAAAGAGCTACAGAATCCAAACCTACAGGCAGCCAAGCATCTCCTGGAACACCACGTCCAGATCAGGAGTCTCCTTCCCCTCCCTTCTAACTGGGAGGCAACAAGGTCTCTCCTGTCCGCTTTGGAAAACCTCCAGAGGGATTTATCTCACCAGGCCTCTTGCCAAGGCTTGGCAGGGCCATCACTACTTTTGTGCAACCAACATTGATCTCTCCCCAGCCAGGAGCATCAGGTTTGGGGGCTTTTTCCTTCTCCATCCCCAGCTGGGACCTGCAAACACCGAGAGCTTTGCTCTCCACGCTGCGCCGCGACACCATTTGCTCCAGAATTGGCTCCTGCAAAAACAGACCCAAAAAAATAGCACAAAAGGCACCAAGAGCTCCTTAAGTCCTTGGGTTTCCTCCACCAGGGCTGCAGTGAGCTCTGCCTTTCCTCTGCCACACAAACCTCCCAAGAGTTTTTTGACGAGGCCACCATGGAGTAGAGGGGACAAGAGGGAATGTGTTGGACTGGAAGAGAGGAGATCTCGATGGGCAACGAGGAAGGAATTCCTCACTTTGAGACCCTGGAACGAGGGATTTGTGATCCTCCATCCCTGGCAGTGTCCCAGTCCAGGTTGGATGGGGCTTGGAGCACCCTGGGCTGTGGGAGGGGTCCCTGCCCATGGCAGGGGGTTGGGAATGGATGACCCTGAAGGTCCCACCAACCCAACCCAACCCAACCCAACCCAACCCAACCCAACCCAACCCAACCCAACCCATTCCATGTTTCCAAGGCCCATGGGCACCTCCCAGGATCAAAGAGTGGAGCAACACAACCACAAGAAGTGGCCCAACCAAGCACATAAATACAGGGCTGACACTTCCTTCCCCAAGGGAGGAAACATGGAAGGAGATCCAACAGATCCAAGTGCTCCAAGCCTTACTGGGGAGCTGTGGAGTTGGGTAAATGGTCCTGGGAGAACCCTCATGGCCCTTGGTTCTGCTCAGGGTGGATCCTTTAGCCCAAGTGCCCTGCTTGGGCTCCTCAGGGCTGGACCACAGGGCCCAGAGGACACCATTCCTCTCTGATTTCACCCATCTTCATTTAACACCAAGTTTTGTATCCCTGAATCCTGCAGCCCACAGAGGTTTCCTCAGGGTGACACATCCTTCAGACAGATAATTCCCCTTCCCAAGGGAGAGGCCACCCCGAAACATCTCCACCCTTCAGTTCCTCATGTGCAGGATGCATCTCCAGAGCCTGAACACCCAAACTCCAGAGGAAGAAAAGCTGCTTTCCAACGAGGTGTTGGTGCTCCAGCTCCTTCAGGCATCACCTTCTCCTGAGCTGAGCTTCTCAAGCCTCCCATAAATAAATAAATAGATAATAATGACAATAAATAAAATGACAATAAGCATATGACAACAGTAATGGTAATGACAATAAATAATGACAAGAGTAATGACAATAAATAAGAAGTAATGACAAAATTCAAAGCATTCTTTAAAACCCCAAATATTGCCATGCTGTTTCAGGCTGAAACTGAGGTTTCTTTCTTCTAAGAAAAAAAAATAATAATAAAAAAAAGTCTTGTTTGCATTTTCTGACTAACTGAGCTGTCTCCTGCCCCGGAACACTTCCTGCAGCAGGGATTTAGCAAACAGTTCCCAGACAATACAAACCCAGATACCAAACGTGCTGCTTGGATCCCATCCACCCTGCCAGCTCTCTGTGTGTTCTGGGTCTCACTTCAAAGCAGGGTGCTGGCTGGAGAGGCACAGCCCAGGAGAGAGGGTGCCTGGCACCATGGGTTGGGGGGGTGGTGGTGAAGATGAGGGGGGTCACTGGGGGTTCAGGGAGACATCACAGCCAGAACAGAGCTCCCCAGGGTCTTGGTGGCACCTCCAGGTGTGAGACAAGTGGAGGCAAATGCTGGGAGTGAAATAAATAAGGGTGAGAGGTCCCCAAAGTGAGATGAAGCAGGACAAGGGATGGGTGATGACACCAGGAAGGATTCTCCTAGAGGACTTGGATCACAGCATCCTACAGTGGGTTGGGTTGGGGTGGGAGGGACCTTAAAGCCCACCCAGTGCCACCCCTGCCATGGGCAGGGACCCCTCCCACAGCCCAGGGGGCTCCAAGCCCCATCCAACCCCCAACACCCCCAGGGATGGGGCAGCCACAGCTTCTGGGGGCACCCTGGGGCTCAGCACCCTCACCCCAAAGAATTTCTCCCTAATGTCCAACCTCACTCTCCCCTCTTCCACTTCCAATCCCTTCCCTCCTCATCCCATCCCTCCAGGTCCTTGTCCCAAGTCCCTCCCCAGCTTTCCTGCAGCCCCTTTATCACTGGCAGGAGCTTCTGGGGGCAACCTGGGGCTCAGCACCCTCACCCCAAAGAGTTTCTCCCTAATGTCCAACCTCACTCTCCCCTCTTCCAATCCCTTCCCTCCTCATCCCATCCCTCCAGACCCTCATCCCAAACCCCTCCCCAGTTCCTGCAGCCCCTTTGGCACTGGGAGGTGCTCTGAGGTCTCCCTGGACCCTTCTCCCCCCAATCCCAGTCTGGCTCCAGCCCTCCCAGCACCTCCATGGCCTCCTCTGGGCTCACCCCAGGAGCTCCAGCAGCATGAAGGAGGTGAAAGACTTCCCAAGTAAATCCAGAGCCCTCTCCTGGTCCCTGGCCAGAGCTTTGGGAGCCAGCCCTTCCCTCTGCTCCCTCTGGCTCCTTCCAGGCAGGAGGTTCTGCTGCTTCCCCAGCTCCTGGGCTGCTGCTGCTGGGTTAAAGCAGTGGGGAAGCCCTCAGCAACCAAATCTGTCCCCCTGCCAGCCAGAAGTGGGACAAAGAGCTGAGTTATGAAGGAAGAGTGAGGAGGCAAGGAAATGACACAAATGGGGTGAGTCATTAGATCAATAGATTAAAAGGACCTCTTAGAGCCTTCTGTCCAGGCAGGCACAAGGTCTTTCATTGGGGCTCTGCCTCGTGTCTTTGGCCTTGCAGCCCTTCAGCTCAGGAGGTGATGCTGCAGCCCCACAGCTCCTCCAAGGGCTCCTCAGAGCCCCAGCTCAATGCTCCCTTTCTCATCTCCATTCCTTCTCCACGTCCCTGCTGCTGAAACACCCCAAGGATGCCACAGCTGGGCCATTCACTGTCTTCTGACCACAGCTCCTCCTGCCCTGGCATCATTTATCATCACTTCAGGAGCTTTACAGAAGTCCCTCTCTGCTCATTCCTGCAAGAAACAGGAATATTTCACATCACTGCTCACCAGCTCTGGGAAATGATAAAGGATTCTTCCCAAAGGATGCTCCAGGAGCAATTCTGCCTCTCAGATATCTCAGAAACCCTTCCCAGCCCCCAGGGGCAGCATCTCCAGGGACCCAAGAAGCTCAACCCAAACTTCCTCAGCAAGCAACAGAATCATTATGGTTGGGAAAGACCTCCACGATCATCACATCCAACTACTAACCCAACACCACCATGTCCACGAAAACCATGGCCTGAAATTCCATGGGAAAGAGCTCCAAGATCATCAGATCCAACTACCAACCCAACACCACCATATCCACAAAAACCATGGCCTGAAATTCCATGTTCACAGGTTTTTTGGTCACCTCCAAGGATGGTGACTGTCACCACTGCCCTGGAAACCCCCAACCATGGCTCAGCTCCACACCACTCAGCAATTAGAAGCTGACTGAGGATCCTCAGCAGGTTCAAAAGATTTTGGACAATGTTTTCCTCTTTCCTTATCCTCACCAATGTTCATCAATCATCCCCAAAGAGTTCTGCTATCAAGATCCATTCCCAGGACAGGTCCCTGCAGCTCCACAACTCAGTTAAGCAGCTTTATTTTCAGAAAGGATCCTGTCCAAGCAGGGAAAAAACAGGGGAATTCTATCAAAAGGTCTTTTTTCTAGGAAGAAATAAAAGAGCAGCAGCCAGGGGTAGGAACAGAGAGGTGACACAAAGATGCTGGATTTCTCTTGCCTTGACAAAAGCCCTAAACCAACAAACCCCACCCTGAGCCATTTGAATAACAAAATAGAGACAATTTCTCCAAAGCCTGGGGCAAAACCAGAGCCCCCCAAAAGTCTCCTTCAAGCAGTGACCATCCCCAGGGGGCAAACTCCACTCCTAAAATTCCTGTTTCCCTTTCCTCCCGTGGCTTGGGCCCTGGCTGAGCAACCTTAAATACAAACTAAGGACATCTCAGCCCAACTTCCACCATGCCATCTCCTCCCATCCCCTCCCATCCCATCTCCTCCTATCCCATCCCATCCCATCCCATCCCATCCCCTCCCATCCCATCTCCTCCCATCCCATCTCCTCCCATCCCATCCCATCCCATCCCCTCCCATCCCATCCCCATTACCCACTCCTCACAGTCTGGTTTGGCTTCCAAACCTCCAGAGGAAAGGCTTGAAACAAAACCCAAAGGTTTCTCACCTCTTCCAAAGCCAAACTTGGCCCCTTTGGCCTCCAAATTTGTGCCTTAAACTGAAACTAGGAAATTTCATGGTGAAAATTCCATAAAACAATCCCCCCCAGTGATCATCCCCCTCATCCACAGCTGCCTCCTGGCTGTAACCTGGGCCTAAAAGCAGAGGAGCAGGAAAGGTCCCTGCCCTGCTATTCCACAATCCCATCCTGGTGGGACTGGCTTGCCTTTGGATCAGTCCCATCAGGAGTTTTCAGACATTATTTATTACCAGATGACTTTTCAAACATCATTTATTACCTTTTTCTTTCTCTTCTCTCTGTTACCCCCCTGTGCTGCAGGGGAAAACTCCCCCCAAGCCACCTCTCCATCCCTTTTCCCAAAGCCTGACTTAAAGCAGAGAGGAGGGAGGGGATGGACAGAACCCCCCCGACTCCTCCATACCCAAAACTTCTTCTTGACCTTGGATTTTGATGGGAAAAAACCCCATTTGTGTTCTCATACCCAGCATTGATCCTATTATCAGCCATCAGCCAGCCACGAAATGGCTCAAGGGCTCTTCCAACCCAGAATTCTGAAGCTTTTGCTTAATTTAAGCAGTTTTTTCATTCCCAATAAAGTCAAACCCCACTTTTTTTTAGGGCTTTCTGCACTCAATGGCCATAACCACCCCTGGTCATACCAGAAGACTTCAAACCAAGACCAAGCAGGCTGAGAACTTGGTTGGTTTCTCATTTACCCAGATTTCCAGCAGCCACCTGGAACCAACCAAGCCAAGAAATCCCTTCCAGATTTAATTTAAGGGACACCCCCCAAGCAAGAGCAGCTGAGCAGGGGTTGTGGTCCTTGCCAGCAGACACAAAGCTTGCAGCAATCAGGTTCCTGTGTCCTCCACAAATCCTACCCCTTGCCCACCCCCAGGTTGCCTCCTCCCCACCAGAGCTTCCCAGAATTACAGAATAATTTGGGTTGGAACTCTGAAGGTCATGAGGGCATCTTCTCCTTGGGGTCCTCCTGAGAGAACACCCTGCTGCAATGCTGGGCTGATGAAGGAAAGCTCAAGAGAAAAAGAAAAATGAAATAAAATTAAGCCACCAAAAAGTCCTTTTAATATTGTGGTGTTTTTTTTTAAACAGATCTCACCCAGGCTGGCTCAGAGCTTCACTCCCTTTCTGCTCTTTATTTACCCACCCCAGATGCTGCTCTGTGATCACAGCCCCACTTTTGGTTGTGTTTTGCTCTTTTTTTTTCCCCCCCTTTTCCTACTGATGCACTTTGGGGCACAATTCAGCCCAACCACAAAAGGATGGAGAGAGCAAAAGGGAACAGGGCTGGAGAAAAAGAAGAAAATCAACCCAGTGAGGCTGAAGGAAACCTGAACCTCTGCAGAGATTGATGCCAGCTTGGCTCTGCCCAAGCCACAGCAGCTTGGGGAGGGGAAACCAGGGGATAACCTGGGGCTCAGCACCCCAAAAGATTTCTCCCTAATGTCCAACCTCAATCTCCCCTCTGCCACTTAAAAACCATCCCTCTCCTTGCCCTCTCTCCCCAACCCCTTCTACAAAGGAGCAGAGCACCCCAAGGCTCAGTTTTGCCACCCCACCCCCCCAAAATTCAGTGAACCCCCCAGATTTCCACTTTTATCCCACAAGAATTGGCAGGGAGAGCCCCAGCCCCCCAATAGATTTCTCCCTAATGTCCAACCTCAATCTCCCCTCTGCCACCTTAAAACCATCCCTCTCCTTGCCCTCTCTCCCCAAGCCCTTCTACAAAGGAGCAGAGCACCCCAAGGCTCAGTTTTCCCACCTCCCCACCACCCCAAAATTCAGTGAACCCCCCAAATTTCCACTTTTATTCCCACAAGAATTGGCAGGGAGAGCCCCAGCCCCCCAATAGATTTCTCCCTAATGTCCAACCTCAATCTCCCCTCTGCCACCTTAAAACCATCCCTCTCCTTGCCCTCTCTCCCCAGTCCCTTCTAAAAAAGATCAGAGCACCCCAAGGCTCAGTTTTCCCACCCACCACCACCCCAAAATTCAGTGAACCCCCCAGATTTCCACTTTTATCCCACAAGAATTGGCAGGGAGAGCCCCAGCCCCCCAGCTCTGCTCCCCAGCTCCTCCTTGCTCCGCCTGGAATAATTCCCTCAAAATAACTCCCTCGTTTGGAATCACTCCCTCAAAAGAGACAAAGTCCAAGGAGATAAGAGGTGGAAGGGATCACATTCCCTTTTCCCTCAGGGAAGGGAAAACTTTCATTTCCAAAACACCTTTGAACGGGCTGGAAGACGCTGGGGAGGGAGCACAAGGCTTGCCTGAGCTGTCACCAAAGCAAAGAAGATTTCCTGGGTCCCACAAATGGTCCTGATGGGTGCAGGAAGGGCTGGAGGATAAACACAGGTTTGCCCAAGTGTGCCAGGAATAAAAGGGTTTTTCCAGGGAACCCTAAAGGGCAGTCAGCAGAGAGCCAGGTGTGGTGAGCAGTGCAGCCCAGCCATCCCTCCTGAGAGCATCCTGGCTCCTTCCACAGCTCCTCTACCTCTTGCCTTGGATTCTCAGCCCTCTCCATCCATCCATCCCTATCTCCCTGGCACCAAATGAGACCTTGGGATGGGTTCTCAGCTCATGGGATCCAGGCAGGCACCAGCTGAAGCCCCCAAACCCAAGGTTGTGGTGCTTGTGGCTCTGCTCCCCCATCCTCCTGGGAGGCAGAGGGTGGTTAATCATTCCTCAGCCTCCCTGAGCTTCCCCAGGTCCTTATCAGGGAGGGCAAAGTCCAAGTCCAACCAACAACAGGACTGGAAAGAGGGAAGGAAGGGGGTTACCCAGCAAGCTCTGCTGGAGCAACATCATCCCCAGGCAGGGAAATCCCTGGGATCCATGGCAGAGATGCTCAGAGGGGATCCAGACCCCTCCAACACTCCTGGGGCCACAGCTCCCATCTCCAGCTCCCCCAGATCTTGGGTCCAGCAGGAGGAATCCCCAAGGTCTCGGCCAGAAGAGGAGAAGTGCAGCAGGGTCCCATCTCCCTTCCTTCTTGGAAAGGTTTTGTAGGGGGTGAGGAAGCAAAAAGATCCCCATTGAACTGAGACAGGAGATGGAAGAACCATGGGGAGACCAACTTCCCACCATCCAGGGAGGAATACACTTCTCCAGACCATTCCCAGCTCTCTCCAAACCATTCCCAGCTCTCTCATACAATTCCCATCTCTCTCCAGACCATTCCCACCTATCTCCAGACCATGCCCAGCTCTTTCCAGACCATTCCCATCTCTCTCAGACCATTCCCAGCTCTCTCCAAACCATTCCCAGCTCTCCCAGACCATTCCCAGCTCTCCCAGACCATTCCCAGCTTTCTCAGACCATTCCCATCTCTCTCCAAACCATTCCCAGCTCTCCCAGACCATTCCCAGCTCTCTCCAAACCATTCCCATCTCTCTCCAAACCATTCCCATCTCTCTCAGACCATTCCCATCTCTCTCCAAACCATTCCCATCTCTCTCCAAACCATTCCCAGATCTCTCAGACCATTCCCAGCTCTCTCAGACCATTCCCAGCTCTCTCCAGCCTCACCATGTCCAGGAGCCATTTCATTCCAGTTATTTATCACCAGTGCCAATGGCAGCTGGGATGTCCCTGGCCCCAGAAGCCCCAGCTTAGGGACAGTTTTGCTTTCTCCAGCCCCTCTGGAAGCTTCCTTCTTGCCCAGCATCTCCTCCCCATCCCTAGCTGGGCAGGAGCCCATGGCCAGCCCCATCCCAAGCTGGGGGAGCAGCAGGGAGCAGCCAGACCTGAGTCCCCCAGGTGCCCATTCCCCAGCAGCTCACACCTCCAGAACTCCTTCTGATCCCAAACCTCCTCCAGATCCCTTCTCCTGGCTCCCAGGACACCAACCTGTGGCAGACACATCACCCAGGACATGGGAAAAGTGTCCTCACCCCTCTCCTTCTGAATCCCAACCCTCTCCTTATCAGAGCTCTGAAGGGATCCACCCTCCCACTAAGAGCTCCCTGGCTTTCCTCCAGCTGGATGCTTCCTCTCCTTCATCCATCCAGGGGGAAAAAAAAATAAAAAAAAGAAATGGTTTGGGGGAAACTGAGGCAGATCCCAGGGAAGTTTCAGCACAACAAGAGGAGGCTGGAAGCAGCAGGGTTGTTCTGCACCAGCCTGGCCCTGGGGAGCAGAAGGAGAAAATTGCTTTGGCTGCAGATTCTGGGAACCTTTTCCTGCTGGGATGGAGGTGGCAGCTTCTCCCTGTGCCCAGGAATGACCCAAGGGAATGTTCTTCTCCCTTCCCTCCTCTTCCCAAGCCCCAGGATGGAGCTGGGTTCCAACAGCCCCACATTCCCTGCTCCTGCTGGGGCTGGGGCTGGGCAGGGAAGCCCCAAGGAGAAGAGGAAGGGAAAAGTATCACTCTGGGAGGTGATGGAGAGGCAGAGGGGGGAAGGCAAACAGAGCTCTGGAAGGGTTGAAGCATCTGTTGGGGTTACCTGCTCGGATCCAGTGCATCCTGAGCATGGTGAGAGCAGATTCAAGCTCCTGCTGTCTCCCTCCTCTCCCTCTCTCCCATCCTGCTCCCTGGCTCAGCTCCTCAGGGTCCCCAGGGCTGGTCCTGCCTTTTCTGTGCCCTGGGGGGGAAAGGTGGGAGGGCCAGGGAGGAGGCTGGGAGGCTGCTCCTTGGGCTTTGGGTTCAGCAGGGGATTACTGGGAGGGATGGTCATGTGTTTGGGCTGTACCAGGTTCCCCAGGACCCCCCTGGCACGGGCTCCCTCCCTCCAGCACACACAAAGCCTCTTACTCACCCTCCTGGCTGTCACCCCTACAAAGCCACCCCCTCCCCAGCTCCTGGAGCCAGGAATGGCCACCAAGGGAAGACCCCACAGAGCTTCTCACAGGGATTCTCCCAATTTTTCCTCCTCCCCAGCAGAAAAAACCTCTGAGCTTGAGGATGCATTCCGGGGGATGCAGAGATCTAAAGGTCAGGCTGGGCAGTGGGTGTGAAGCCCACCTCCCCAAAAAGCCATTTTCCCCCTAAAATTCCAAGGCAGCAGAAGCTCTGACCTGCTGTAACTCCATCCCTATGGTGAGCCCTAAAAAACCATCCCTGGGGTAACTGGGTGGCTCCTGCCTGCACCCTGATGGCCACCACAGCTCTCGGGGTCTCCTCTCCTCCTGTCCCTTCTGCTCTGGGTTTTCAGCCCCAAGAGACCCCAAGAGTCCTCCCTGCACCCCTCAAGCAACCAGGGGAGACTCCAAAGCTGTCCCTTGGTTCTCTGTGACTCTTTTTTCCCTTTCCAATCCTCCAACCCTCTGCCTGGCAGAAGCTGAAAGGGTCCCCAGGGTTCAGGGAGCTTGAATTCAGAGATGGGGGCACCAGCCCTGCCTGGGCTCCTCCACCAGGACAGAAACCATGATTCCTCTTCCCTTAAGCTCACAACTTTCCTGGGTTCCATCAACTAAAGTTCTACCCCCAGTGATGTTCTCCACCCCCCAAACCCTCCTGCAGACACACCCAGACCCAAACTTCATGGCTCAGGGTGATGGACACGATGCAAACCCAAGGGTTGTCTTCAGCTCTGCTGTTATTCAATATTTCTGCTGTTATTTTATATATTTATTTATGTTATATAGACATATAGAATATATTTATTCTCCTCTTCACCCAAGGAAAAGGTGGCAACAACCCAGGTGACTTCAGGCTGGGTTTCCTGCTCCCATCCACAAACTCCTCCCCAGCACACAACAGAAATCACCAGGGAAATATCTGCCACCACTCACACACAGACAAACGTGGACTTTTAGGGGTCAAACCATTCACTGGCACAACCAGATTTGGTGCCAACCCTCCAGCAGGACACAGGGAAACCTCCTCACACACTTCCCATCCTGGAAAACTTCAGGATTACAGAACCACAGAAAATCAGGGACCTCAAAAGATCACCCAGGGCAGGGTCACCTACAGCAGGGGACACAAGAAGACATCCAGGTGGCCTTGGAAAGTCTCCAGCCAAGGAGACCCCACCAAGCTCCTTCCTTTCCCATTTTGGGCTCCAGCACTCCCTGCAAGGTGGCCCTTGGGGTTTCACCAGCCCCCCCAAAAAAACCCTCCCAAAATGTAAGCCCTGGCTGCTCCTTCTCCGTTTCTCTCCCTCTCCTGGTCCCAGCATCTCCCCAGCCACCCCCTCCCCTGCTCCCTGGGGCCCTGCTCATCTTCTCCCCGAGGTACATTCTTGAACAACCTCTTATCTCATAAATTAACCCAGAGAGAGAGAGAGAGAGGGATCCTGAATAGCTGAGCTCTGGCGTAACCATTTCCCCTGGGCCAGGGGTGGGCAGGGAGGAGGAAGGTGAAGGTTTCCAGCAGGATGGCAGCCAAGGGTCAGGAGCTCTCAACTCCCAACTTTGCCTTTGATGCAAAACACCAAGGCTCCCAAGCCCATGGCAAAACCCAACTCAGCTCCCTCGACCTCTGGTGCCAGAACCTCGAGCAGCCCACACTCTATCCCAACCTTTCCCAGCTCTCCAGGGCAGGATGAGCCCTTGGGAACCACCCAAGGTGCAAGCAGGAGAGGGATGGATGATGCTCCAGCCCCAGGTGACACAAAGGTTGGATGCTCAGCCAGACTCAGAGCATCCTCACCCCAGCAGGGTGGGATGTGGGGTCCAATCCATCTCTTGGGAGTCAGCAAAGACTCTTCCCAAGCCCCTTCCCCCAAGCCTGAGCCTTTCCACCCTCCTCCTGCTGCTTCCCCATCCTCTGATCACCCTCCCAAAGAGCAGGCAGCCACATTCCAGGGAAACACCCGGGCTCAGACAAATCCTGGGAGCCCTCTCCACAAAAATAAAACTGGGAAAACCAGAGGTGAGCAATCAGATCTGAACCTTTGGGAGGAGCTGGTGCCCCCAAAACCAGCTTGGCTGGGCAGACACCAGGATTTGGGACCAGCACAGCCACCAAACCCTTCTCCTTCCACCCCTCTGCCCCAGCACAGCCCCAAAAATCTGTAGGAAGAGCCCAGTTAATCCTCAGCTGACACTGAAATAAGTCCTGAAGGTGCTGGGCTTGCTGGCAGATCCTCTGCAAACAGCACAGAAAGGGAATTCCCAAATTATTGGAGGTGTTGGGGTTGGGTTTTTTTATTCAGGGTACAAGAAAAAAAATCCCTTCAGCCTGAAATCCCCACTGGGTGAGCTGTGAGGAGGAAAACTGTTTTGCTACAAAAGGAAAACAGCAAAAAAAACCTGGGGTTGAGCACGTGGGAATCAGGGGATCCCTCTTAAAAACCAACCCAAACCTTGGGGTGGGGAGGGCTCAGCTCTGCAGAAACCTTTATCCTCCAGGGCAGCAAAATTCCAGGGGCAAATCCCACCCCGTGCAGCAAAGTTGGGGATTTAAAACCCTGAGATTCCCTTCCAAACAACACAAAGATCCCTTTGGCCACTCCTGAGCACCCCGATTCAAGGAGAAAACTTTTTTTTTGTTTCTTATTCCCCTGTAGAAAGTGAGCAGCAAAAACTGGGGGGGATCTTTCTCCTCTTTCCCTTTTTGCCCTCAAATAGAAATATTCCTTAAAAACATCACCAAAGGGATCTCAGCTGCCCAAAGGAAACAAAGAGCAGCGTTGGGCTCCACAGGAATTCAAAATTAAGGTCAGGGAAGTTCTTTGAAGGAAGTTATACAGGTTAAAAAAAAAAATAAAGAAAAAGAAATCAGATGGTAAGAAAGCAGCTGCCTGCTTGTTGCAGGGGGGTTGGACTGGGTGACCTTTAGAGGTCCCTTCCAGCCCAAATAATTCTATGAGTCTGTGACTGTGATTCTCTGGAATATCCTTCAGCCACTGTTCCCCTCACTCTGGGGTTTTACAGGGGTGAAATGGTTGCACTTGGAAAGAGAAAGAAAGGAGGAGGCAGAAAAAGGGAGGAAAATGAAAAGATAAAGAGGGGAAAGAAAGGGGAAAAAGGAAAAAATGGGAAAAAAAAGAAAGAAAAAAAGAAAGGAAACGCTGCGCGTTAAGCGGTTGCGCGTAAGCAGCGTTGAGCGTGTTGCGCGCGCAGCGTGAGCAGCGGTGAGCAGCGTGTTGCGCGTGTTGCGCGAAAGAAAGCGTGTTGCGCGATGTTATGCGTGTTAGCGGTTGCGCGGCGTTGTTGGGTTACACGTGGCTGCCGCTGCGCCGCCGCGCCGCCGCCGCGTTGCCGCCGCTGCTGCTCGTCGCGCCGCGCCGCCGCCGCCGCCGCCCGCCGCTTCCCGCCCTCCAGTGAAAAGAAAAATATAAATGCTGCCAGAGTGGTTCAGGCTGGAAGGGACCTCTTGGGGTCTCTTATCCAACCTCCTGCTCGAGCAGGGTCTCCCACAGCACCCAGAAAAAATGAGACAGACAAAGAAACCTCCCACCCTCTGGAAAGACACTTGAGGGAGAGGGAAATTCCACGGAAATTCCACTTTCCCCAAAGCAGAGACCAAGCAGCTGAATCCCAACACCTGGAAAGAACATCAGGGTGCTGAGCAGGGTGCTGGGGAGGTGCCCAGGGGCCAGGGGGGGGTGAGCAGGATTTAGGAGCTTGGTCCAAAGGGAAATCCTAAAACCCAAACAAGGCCCCTGAAGGCTGAGGAGAAGCCAGGTGGGGAGCAGAGGAGAAGATTCCCCATGGTCCATGTCCCATCCTGGTGCTCCTGGGAAGCCAGAGCCCCAGCTGGAAGGCACTGGGGATGCTTTTCCCTGGGGAGGAATCACTGAGCCACCACTCTGACCCCAGGAGAAAGTGAGAAGGAAGCAGCTGGAGCCTCGTCTTGACTCCTGAGAGCATCTTCAGCTCCTGGCAACCTCCAGGAACCCTCCCAGGTTAAGTTAATTTCAAGGTGAGGTTAATTTAACCTTAACTGGAAGGTTGAATCCTTCCAGCAGCCCCAGAAAGAGAAGAAGGGCAGAGACCTCCCACCCTAGGGGACACACCAGGACTTTTGGGGGGCAAGCCAAGCTCCAGAGCTGATCCAACCCCCCCACAACTTCCTCTCCAAGGACCCAGGGACCCCCCCAGCAGAGCCCAGGCCCTGTTGATCCCACAGAACCTAAGAGAGGTGGGAGTTCCTTCCACCTGAAGCAGCTCCATCTCCGTGCCAGGGGCTCACCCAAAGCCCCCCCAAGAGAACAAGGGGCAGAGAGGGAGAAACCCAGAGGATGAGGAGGAAAAAAGAAGAAGCACCAAGGTCACAAAGTGAGTGAAATCTGCCCACAAACCCCAACCAGGGGAGAAGAAACTCAGCAGCAACAAAAAGGGTGTTGGGTTCCATCCCCAGCTGCATCCTTCAGCTCTGGAAGCCCCCACGGAGCCCAGATTCTCTTTGCAGCCCTTTTTTCCCCCTGGGTTTGCAGCCATGGGGAGGAAGTTCAGCCCCACAGACCCGTGGAACCCCAAAGGGCTCAAACTGGGCCAAGAGCCCCTTTAGAACAGGGGCTGCAACCAGAACCCCCCCAGCTGGAAGGGGGGGGACCCCAGAGGAGCCATTTCCCCACCCGATCCCAACCTTCCTGAGCCTGCTCCCAACACCCAGGTGGAAAAGGTCCCGAGATGGTGGCCAGGAGGTGACGTCTGCCACCCATAAGCCACGGAACAACCACCCGGAACCAGCACCCACTCCCGGGTCTGGGCTGGGTTGGTGTCGGGCATCTCCCACACCTCTGGCTCAACCCCATCCCCAGGAGCTTGGGGACCCCCAAGTCCTCCATCACCCAAGGGGTGACACGGGGCTCACCCACCCCGCTGGATGAGGGGGTCCTTGGGGACACCTCGGCCACTTCCAGAGGTGTTGGGGACCTCCCCAGGTGTCACCTCACCTTCAAAGAACCGCTGCAGAGCTTCCGTCTCGTCCACCACCTCCATGGCTGTGCCACCCCCGGGGCTACGCTCGGTGCCTGGGGGAGATCATCTCCCCCCCACCCCGGGGTTTGTTGGAGGATGAAGGGAAGGTCCCTGCTCCCCAACTTTCAGCTCTTTCAGCCCAGGTTGAAGCCCGGAACCGGTCCCGGTACCGGCCCCGAGAGCTCCCGCTCGCTGCCCATCAGCCTCCTCCGAACGCTGCCCCAAAACTTCGGCTGCGGCTCCGCGCTCCTCCTCCTCCTCCTCCTCCTCCTCTCCTTCCCTCCCCTCCCATGCCCTGGTCCCGCTCCTCCTCCTCCTCCTCTTCCTCCCCCTAGCAGGGAGAGCCCGGACCAGGACCCGGCGTTGCCTTTTTCCCCTCCCTAAAACACCTTTTTTTAATTCCCCCGCCCTCAAAACTCGCCCGAAATCACCCCAAAACCATCGCCCAGCTCGGGAGCTGCGGGATGGGGACGGGAGAAGTGGTTTCTTCCCCACATCGCCCCCAAAATAGCAAGAAATCGCCCCCCAAAATCAGCCCCGGGGGCTGCGCAATGGTTGCTCCCCCCCCCCGCCCCCAAATCGCCAGAAATCGCCCCAAATCCTTCTTCCAGCACAGGGACAGGGGAAAGGGGGGAAGTTGTGTTTTCTTGCCCGGATTGGCCATAAGCACCCCCCAAAATCACCATAAATCACCCCAAAACCATCAGTCAGCCCCAAATCACCCCAAACCATCAATCACCCTCTCAAATCACCATAAATCACCCCAAAACCATCAATCAACCCCCAAATCACTATAAATAACCCCAAACCATCAATCACCCCCCCAAAATCACCCCAAACCACCAATCCCCCCCAAACTCACCATAAATCACCCCAAAACCATCAGTCACCTTCCCAAACTCACCATGAATCACCCCAAAACCACCAATCACCCCCCAAATCACCATAAATCACCCCAAAACCATCAATCACCCCCCAAAATAACCATAAATCACCCCAAAACCATCAGTCACCCCCCAAAAATCACCTCAAACCACCAATCCCCCCCAAATCACCATAAATCACCCCAAACCATCAATCACCCCCCAAATCACCATAAATCACCCCAAACCATCAATCACCCCCAAATCACCCCAAAACTATCATTCACCCTCCAAAATCCCCCTAAATTACCCCAAACCATCAATCACTCCCCAAATCCCCCTAAATCACCCCAAACCCATCCTTCCAGCACAGGGGTTGGGGGGGGAAGAGATAACTTATGAATCCCCCACCTCCCCCAAACCCCCATAACCCACCCCAAACCCAGTAAGAGGGGCAGGGAGAAAGGGGAAAGGTGTTTTTTTATCCCCAGATGTGCCCCTGATCAATCCTATAAAGGTTCCAAATAAAGAAAAGAGAAAAATAAAAAAATAAAAATAAAAGAAGAAAAAAAAAAGAAGAAAAAAAAAGAAGAAAAAGAAGAAAAAAAAAGAAGAAAAAAAAGAAGAAAAATAATAAAAAAAAGAAAAATAAATAAAGAAAAATAAATTAAAAAAGGAAAAATAAATAAAAAAAAAGAAAACCAACCCAAACAACCTAAAAATAACCAACAGTACAGTATCTAAATGAAGTTACAGTGAGCTGACCACAGTTCACCAAACCCCAAAGCCCTGCCAGCCCCAAACTGTGGGCTCATTCTCTGGGGGGCAGCTAAAGCACACAATGAGGTTTTGTCCAGCCCCACAACCCAATGCAGAAGGGCAGCTTCTCTTAGATATATAAATATATTTTTCTCCCTCTCACAGCTGTGCAGTGACCAATTCTTCTCCTGGGAGGGGAGCAGGGAAGTGGGGGGGGAGGGAAGGGATGAGGTTTGGGGCCAGTAATAGGTCTATTATTTCAGGGATGGAGAGAAAGAGCTCAACAACCCTTTTTTCTTCTCTCTTGCCATTAAGACAATTGTTATTTTTTTTCCCCCCACACCCCTGATTCCTGCACCCAAACTGAGTGGGAAGGAAGCAGAGATTTAGTCACCAACCTGGGCTGAAAATCCCCTTGGGATCAGGGCCTGATGGATTTAGGTTTGGGGCTTTTATTATTATTATTATTATTATTATTATTATTATTATTATTATTATTATTATTATTATTATTATTATTATTATTTTAGAGTGGGTAACAGGAAAAATTCCTTGAGTGGAAGAGTGGGGGAGGAACCAGCCCCAGAGGTGTGGGAAAACCCCCTGGGGATGTGGGGATGGGGATGGGGGTTGGGATGAGTTGGACTTGGGGAGGTCTGGACCAACCTTTGGGATTCTGGGAGCTGAAACCTCCAAAAAGGAAAAGGTCCAGAATGAGAACCAAACCCTCCAGAAGGAAAACAGCCCCAGAACTTGAGCATCCAGACCTAAACCCTCCTAAACTAAAATCAGAATGTTCAGAACTAAAAGCTCGAGGACAGAAGAGCCCCAGAACCAAAAACCTCCAAACCCAAACAACCTCAGAACCAAAAGCCCCCGGAATAAAAAACCCCCAGAACCTAAAACCTCCTATACCAAAATCCCCCAGAACCAAAAAACCCCAGAACCAAAATAACCCAGAACCCAAAACCCCCAGAACCCAAAACCCCCAGAATAAAAAAACCCCAGAACCCAAAACTTCCAGAATAAAAAAAAAGGAAAAGGTCCAGAATGAGAACCAAACCCTCCAGAACTAAAACATCTCCAGAACTTGAGCATCCAGACCTAAAACCTCCTAAAGTAAAATCAGAATATTCAGAACTAAAAGCTCAAGAACAAAACAACCCCAGAACCTCCAAAACCAAAGAACCCCAGACCCAAAAGCCCCCAGAATAGAAAACCCCCAGAACCAAAAACTTTCAGAATAAAAAACCCCAGAACCAAAAACCTCCTAACCCAAAATAACCCAGAACCCAAAAGCCCCAGAATAAAAAAGCCCCAGAACCCAAAACTTCCAGAATAATAAAAAGGAAAAGGTCCAGAATGAGAACCAAACCCTCCAGAACTAAAACAGCCCCAGAACTTGGCATCCAGACCTAAACCCTCCTAAACTAAAATCAGAATGTTCAGAACTAAAAGCTCAAGGACAGAAGAACCCCAGAACCAAAAACCTCCAAACCCAAACAAAAAGAAAAAGAAAAAGAAAAGGAAAAGGAAAAAGAAAGAGAAAAAAGAGAAAAATAAAAGAAAAAAGAAAAAGAAGAAAAAGAAAAAGAGAAAGAGAAAAAGAAAAAGAGGAAAAGGAAAAAGAAAAAAAAAGAAAAAGAAAAGGAAAAAGAAAAAGAAAAAAGAAAAAATAGAAAAAGAAAACAAGAAAAAGAAAAGAAAAAAAAAAGAAAAGAAAAAAAGGAAAGAAAAGGAAAAAAAAGAAAAAGAAAAAAGAGAAAAGAAAAAGAAAGAAGAAAAAGAAAAGGAGAGAGAAAAAGAAAGAAAAGGAAAAAGAAAAAGAAAAAAAAAAAAGGAAAGGAAAGGAAAGGAAAGGAAAGGAAAGGAAAGGAAAGGAAAGGAAAGGAAAGGAAAGGAAAGGAAAGGAAAGGAAAGGAAAGGAAAGGAAAGGAAAAGAAAGGAAAGGAAAGGAAAGGAAAGGAAAGGAAAGGAAAGGAAAGGAAAGGAAAGGAAAGGAAAGGAAAGGAAAGGAAAGGGCTTGGGGCCCCCTTCCAGCCCCTTGGGCTTCACCCCCCAGCTGAGCTGAGCTCCCATCCCCAAGACCCCCCCGAGGCATCCCCTGCCCTCTCTCATTTATCCCCAGGTCTGAACTTCCCGAGCGAGCGGATGGATCGGGATTGGGATCCACTGGGAATCCCATGGACACAGCACCCTCTGGTGCAGCCCAGCTGAGCAGCACCTGGGGCTGGGAAATCCATCCCAGGGAAGGGAAAATCCCAAGTCCCCTCCTGCAAGTCCTAAGCAAGGAATCGGGGCTGGATCCAACCCTTCTGCTGCCTGGGAAGGAGCTGGGAACATCCTTTGGGATGAAGGAGAGGAGCAGCAGCAGCCCTGGAATTGCAGGCAGCAAAATTCCCTGAAGGAACCAAAGGAACCTCAGGGAAAAGAAACAAAAAAACCACATAAAAACCCCACAAAAAACCCCTACAAGGAACCCCACAAAAAACATGACAAAAAACCAACAAAAAACCCACGAAGAACCCCACAAAAAAAGACAAAAAACCCCACAAAACCCCCACAAAACCTCACAAAAAAACCCACAAAAAAGCCACAAAAAAGCCACAAAAAACCCCACAGAAAACCCCACAGAAAACCCACAAGAAACCCCACAGAACCCCCACAGAAAACCCCACAAAAGACCCCACAAAAAAACCACAAAGAACCCCACAAATGGGATGGGATGGATGGGATGAGTTGGGTTGGACTGGGATGGGTTGGACTGGGATGGGTGATGGGTTGGGATGGAAAAGGATGGGTTGGGATGGGGTGGGAAGGGATGGGTTGGACTGGGAGGGGATGGATGGGATGGGATGGGATGGGATGGGTGATGGGTTGGGTTTGAATGGGATTGGATGGGTTGGGCTGGGCTGGATGGGATGGGTTGGGTTGGGATGGGATGGATGGGATGGGATGGATGGGATGGGATGGGTGATGGGTTGGGATGGGATAGGGTGGGTTGGATTGGGATGGGATGGGATGGGTTGGGTTAGGATGGGTTGGGATGGACGGGTTGGGATGGGATGGAACGGGATGGGTGATTGGTTGAGATGGGATAGGATGGGTTGGGTTGGGATGGATGGCTTGGGATGGGTTGGGATGGGTTGGGATTGGAAGGGAAGGGAAGGGAAGGGAAGGGAAGGGAAGGGAAGGGAAGGGAAGGGAAGGGAAGGGAAGGGAAGGGAAGGGAAGAGAAGGGATGGGATGGTCTTGCAGGGCTTTTCCAACCTGGCTCCAGTTTCATGGCTCCCTGTGTCCCACAGATCAGTCCCTGCCAGGCTCCTGGGAAACCCTCCCACCCCAAACTCCCTGCAGCAGCATCCCAGCCCCTGGATGGTTTTCCATGGGGGAAATCCCAATCCTGTCCTTGCTTGCTCCCAGCCCTCCTCTCCCTGGGCATCCCCCACCTCTGCTGCCTCAGCTCTCCTGGGGTCTGGTGAATCCAGAGCTTGGGAACTCCAAGTTTTATCATAGAATCCTAGAATGGGCTGGGTTGGAAGGGAGCTCAGAGCTCATCAGCTCCAACCCTTGCTCCACTCCCCCCGTGGTTCCCAGCCCATGGCACTCAGTGCCACATCCAGGCTCTTTGGAAAGATCTCCAGACACGGAGAATCCACTCCTTCCCTGGGCAGCCCATTCCAATGCCTGATCACCCTCTCTGCAGAGAATCCTTTCCTAATATCCAACCTAAACCTCCCCTGGCAGAGCTGAAGCTCTGCCAGGGGAGGTTTAGGTTGGATATTAGGAAAAAATTCTTTAGTCCGAGCCCTCTTATCCCACTGATACCTCCCCGACCCCCCCCTGGCTCCAACCTCCTTTCAGGGAGTTGCAGAGTGATGAGGTCTCCCCTGAGCCTCCTCTTCTCCAGCCTCAACACCCCCAGCTCCCTCAGCCCTTCCTCACAGGAATTCTGCTGGATCCCTTCACAGCCTCCTTGCTCTTCTCTGGACCTGCTCCAGCACCTCAATCTCCTTCCTGAGCTGAGGGGCCCAGAACTGGACACAGGACTCAAGCTGTGGCCTCCCCAGAGCTGAGCACAGGGGCAGAATCCCTTCCCTGGACCTGCTGGCCACGCTGTTCCTGAGCCAGCCCAGGATGCCATTGGCCTTCTTGGCCACCTGGGCACACTGCTGGCTCCTCTTCAGCTTCCTGGCAATCCAGACTCCCAGGTCCCTTTCTGCCACTCTGTGCCCAGCCTGGAGCTCCCCATGGGGTTGTTGTGTTGAACCTCATCCCCTTGGGATCATCCCAACTCTCCAGTCTGTCCAGGTCCCTCTGCAGAGCCCTCCTGCCTTCCAGCTGATCCACACTCCCCCCAGCTCGGTGTCACCTGTGAATTTGCTGATGATGGACTTTTCCTCCTTAATCCTCCAGGAAAGAAGATTCCAAGAGCTGAGCCTCCTGCAATCCCCACCTGTGGCCAAGCTGCGAGTTCAGCCCAGGGTGTAGGGACATCAAACTGATCCCAAATCCCAGAAACGTTCCCTAAAACATTTTTCCCCCTTTCCCCAAAGGCTGAGATCCAGCACAGAGCCCTTGAGGTGCCTCCCAGCCCCAGTGCGAGGCAAAAATCCTTCCAAATCCTTCCCCAGAGCTGCAGGGATGCTCCCAACTCCATCTCCTCTGCAACAGAGCAGCCCAATGAGCTTTGGGGGTTTGTTTGGGGTGTTTTTTTCCAACTCTCAAACTCACTCACAGCCCTTCTGGGAATTCCCCTCAGGCAAATCCCAACCCTGGTGCTGGGGGTCAGGCTTGGGAACAGGCACACACAGCAGCCATGCTTCTACATCCAGTTTATCCACAGTGCCATACAATATACAGAAACGTTTATATACAGAGAGCTTTTATAGAATATGCTATATTCATTATTATTTTTTTTTTTACAGCAATCTCAGGTTTGGATCTTTCATCCACAGGTAGAAAAAAGTCCCCTAAGAATGACCCAGGAGGAGTCCTCTTCAGTTTCCTTGGAGCCTTCATGCTGGGGCAGCTGGGAGCAGGGATTGGGAGGGCAGAATTCCCAGGATGGGCAGTGACCTCTTCTAGGTGGAGTTTGGGGACAGAGGATCCTCTGCTGTCCCCCCCTGACTGCAGGTGCCAGATTGCAGAGAGCTCAGAGCTGAAACAGGGGCTGTTCCCCCCCTCAACCCCAAAAGAAAACACAATGAAAGGTCAAAGAATGAATTTAGAGCCACCCAACTCTGAGCTGCCCCAGCACAGGATGGGAGAGAGGGGATAGAAAGCAGCAGAAGGGTTTTTACATCCAGTTTGTTGGGGGTTTATTATTATTATTTTGCATTGGTGTTCACTGGAAAGGCAAGGGAGGTTCTGGAACATCAGTGCTGCCTGGAGCCCCCCCCCCAGGATCCTGGGACCTGGAGCCCAACCCAGCTGGGCTCTACCCAAAGAAAAATCCCCAAAAATAAAAAAACCAGGAGCAAAGAGCCAGAAAAGTGTGTGGAAACACCTAGGAAATACGCTGGGGTGTCATCTGTTTGCAGACATGGTGTGAAACAGGACAGAAAAGGGACAGAAGGGACAGAAAAGGGACAGAAGGGACAGAAAAGGGACAGAAGGGACAGAAGAGACAGAAAAGGGACAGAAAAGGGACAGAAAAGGGACAGAAGGGACAGAAGGGACAGAAGGGAGAGAAAAGAGAGAAAAGAGAGAAAAGAGAGAAAAGGGACAGAGAAGGGACAGATGGGACAGAAGGGACAGAAAAGGGACAGAAAAGGGACAGAAAAGGGACAGAAAAGGGACAGAAAAGGGAGAAAAGGGAGAAAAGGGAGAAAAGGGAGAGAAGAGAGAAAAGGGAGAAAAGGGAGAAAAGGGAGAAAAGGGAGAAAAGGGAGAAAAGGGAGAAAAGGGAGAAAAGGGAGAAAAGGGAGAAAAGGGAGAAAAGGGAGAGAAAAGGGACAGAAAAGGAAGAGAAAAGGGAGAAAAGGGAGAAAAGGGAGAGAAAAGGGAGAGAAAAGGAAAAGGGAGAGAAAAGGAAAAGGGAGAGAAAAGGGAGAGAAAAGGGAGAGAAAAGGGAGAGAAAAGGGAGAGAAAAGGGAGAGAAAAGGGAGAGAAAAGGGAGAGAAAAGGGAGAGAAAAGGGACAGGGAGGTGTCACCTGAGTGATGGGACACAGAGCTTTGGGGCTGCCACCTGCCCCAGGGACCTCCAGGTCTGAGCCATCAGAGCTGCCCCAAGGGCAGGATGGAAAGCAGGGCAGTGGGATCCCAAACAAAAGAAGGTTTTTGCTCTGCTCTGTGTTTCCTGACCTTGCAGGAATTAATGAGCATCCAGAGAAAGGTTTCTTCATCCTGCTGGGAAGGTGAGAAGTGTCAAGAGATGAAAAACCAGAGCAGAGGGTGACAAGGGGAGGTCAGAAGTGTCCAAGCCAGCAATAAAAGCCCAACTTTTGGAAAAAAAGAGCTTACCTTGGGCAGGTGGCTGTGCCAGAGCCAGGGAGAGGAATGGAAACTGCAGCCAAGGGTTCAGAATGTATTTATGGGAACTCAGAATGTATTTAAACCCCTTTCAGCACAAAAAAAAACCCCAAAACAGAGTCAGACCTTGACTAGGAAAGGTTTTCCTCACTCACAGACCTGAGGGGAAGCTTCACTTGTGAGCAGAGCAGACACTGAGCTCACCTCCAGCTGGGAAAAGTTTTCCCCATCCTGTTGCAGAGAAAAAAAAAATAATAAATCCCAAACCTTGGCTTGCAGAAGCTGAGGTTCCAGGTGGGATGGGGCAGGTCTGGCACTTGGGTAAACTTGGGGACATCTCCTGGGTCACCAAGGACCTTGGTCACACCTCATCCCTTCTCTCCATCCAGAGGAGAAATAGGGAGGCAAAGGAAGGGAGAAGGAAGGTGGCAGCTGGATGGTGCTGAGCTGGGACCTGAAGGCAAAGGCAAACAAAGGCACAAGAGGCACAAAGAGCTTGGGAAGCAAAAAATAATCAAAAAAGAAGCAGTAAGAGAGAGAGCTGATGCTTTTTAGCATCCCTATGGCAAAGGAAGTCACTGCTCTCTCCTTGCCTGAATTTCCAGGCCTCTGAGGAGCTAAAATTGAAGCTGAAGATGGAGAAGGGAGGGAGGAGGTGGGGAAGCAAAGCAGCAGAGCAGAACTGGGGCAGTTTGCAACCTTCCTGCCAGCCACAAACCCCAGAGGCTCAGAACCAGAGCACCACGGGCTGGGGCACTGCTCAGCATCTCCTTCCTCAAAGGTTTCTCCCTCTGATCAGGCAGAATTCACAAATCAACAGGGTCTGAGTTTCCACCCCAGATCTAACCCCCACCCAGGGAAGGCTCCTGACTCTTGAGCTGGAATAGAAAACCCTCAAGGCAACCAAAGTTTGGGTCCCAGGTTTGTCCCTGGTGTCCAACCTGCCCCGTGGCACTGGAAGGGCAGCAGCTCCTTCCTCGAAGGGAACAGCAAGGGAAAAAAGAAAGAAATCAATGAATCCCAATCCCATCTACATCACAGACCTCCCAGACTGCACCCAGAACATCAAAACCCAGAACCAGAACCTTCCCATCTGACTGGGAAGGAAGGAGCTCCCAGAACAAGTCCCACACCTCCTGGCTGTCATTTTTCCTTCTCCTTCTGCCCCAGCCAATCCTTGTCCCAGGACATTCCTCCCCAGGGCCTCCAGCAGGATGCAGGATTCCTGGGACACGGAGCATCCTCCAGCAGCACCAGGAGAGGGAGCTTGGGCACAAGAGATGAAATTCTGCTGGAAATTCTGCTGGAAATCCAGCGCTGCAGCTGGGTACAGCACAGGAGAAGCCTGACTTTGTGTTTTCCCTCTGATGCTTCAGAGAAATCCATTCCTTCCTTCAGAGCAGCATTCCCAACCTTCCCTTTTCCTTCCAAGAGGCAAAATACCTCGTGCAACTTCCAGTGGCTTGGAATCAAGTCCTCAAATCCTTGCAGAAATGCTGAACACTGGCAAACACAGAGCAGGAAAGGAGAAGGCAGAGGTGGATGAAGAACCTCTCAGTGCTGAGGGGGTTTTATCCTTTACCTGCCAATCCCAGGAATCTCAGCATGGAATGAGAGCTCATTCCATGGGGAATTCCATGGGGAATGGCTTCCCAAGTTGTGCCACCAAGGATGGGAACTGAGCCACCACCATCCTGAGACAGAGCAACCAAAGAGAGAGAAGTGAAGCCCAGGTGCAACAGGGAGCAGAAGGGGAAGGTGCTGGGGGGCAGTTTGAGCAGAAAATGAGTTTCAAATGGAAAGGGCAGCCCCTAGAAAAGGAGAGAGGATAATGGGGAGACTGGAGAAGGCTTTGCTTTATTTGTAGTTTTGTTTGGGTTTTGGTTTTTTTACATACTCAGCAGGATCCTCTCTCTGTTCTTAGCACTGCTGCAATTAAAAGCAACAAGAAAAGCAATTATTACAGATGCAGAAGAGCCCCCAAACCCCACAGCCAGCCAGCATCACAAGCTAAGGGCTCAACCTGCACAATTCACTGGGATATTTGCAATAAGATTATTTCATTCCCCCTTGGACACACTCCAGAAGGGTCAGAGTCCAGCTTCCAGGTGCAAAACAAAATGGACAGCAGGACCCAGCTCCCCTTCTGAGCACTCTCAGTGGGCTCAGGGGCTGTTCCTAAGCTGCTGGATGGAGCTCAACACATCCCTGGGTAAGAGCCTCCCATCCCATCCCATCTCATCTCATCCCTGGATGCTCCACAGCATGAGGATGAGAAGATCCCAGGGAAGAGCAAGCACTGGTCCAGCAGTCAGCTGGGATCTGCTGCACCAGGGGATGGTGGAAAGGGCTGAGAACCTGGCAAAAATCTTTGGCAAAGCTCTTTGGGTGCAGAGGGGTTTGCTTCCTGTGCTTGAATTTTAAGGTGCCCAACGCTCAGGCTCTGCCCTCCAGGATCTCAACCAAAAAAGCTTCTCCAAAAGGAGATCTGAAGGATGTGCCACTGAACTGGGGGGAACTGGTGGCAGCTGGGATGGCAGGAACTACTCAACTGCCCTTCCAGCATCCCAACCTGGTGGGGAATGTCTTGGTGAAATATCAAGCTAAAGATCAGAAGGCACCAAGCTCAAGAGATGAACAGAGAAGCCCAAAGATGTCTGAAGAGGCTTCGTGTTTCCAAAGAGAGAGTGGAGCAAGCAGGCAACACTTTGTGGGAGAAATGAAGGAGGTAGCTAAAGGCTTCTCTTGTTTTTGTTGTTGTTTTAACTTGCCAGATATGCTCTTCCAGGATGAAACAGGAGAGCAGCCTGTCCAGATGCTCAGCTTGCTAAGGAGTGATGAGAATCAAGACACAAAGACATTGAGAGCAGAAATAATGCAGAGAAGGTGGATTTACTTTGTGAGGAGTGGGAATAGAGCTGTGTGTCAGCAGAGACCAACAGAAAGCAGGAATTACAACAAGGGGCAGCAAGAACCTTCCCTAAAAGGGTTCTTTTGCACCTTGACTGCCTCGGGTCTAGGGCAAGCCCAGCTCAGGAGGTGTTGCCAGGCTTTTGAGAAGCCTGATCATCACAGAGCACAACCAAAGCAAAGATCCAATCCAAACACAGCATGCCAGGCTGATTCCTGCTGCTCAGGGCAAAGTGACCCCATCCCCTTGGGCCCCAGTGGCACAGAGAAGGGAACAGTCACACACATGGATTGGGTCTTCCAGAACACGTACACCCAGGTCAGGAGTGACTTCTAGTGCAATATTGTGACCCATTAAACATCCCCAGGTCACTACTGAAACAACCATTATTATTTTTTTTTCCCTGAAGAGGCAGAAAATCCACCTTCCCCAGCTTGAGCCATCTCCCCAGCATCCTTGGAGAGGGCACCAGTAGTTCCACCTCATCTCAGAGACCACCAGCTCCTCACACCTCACTGCCAGGGGCAGAGATGAAGCCTCCATCCATGTTTGTAAAGTGCTTTGCAGAACTAAAGCTCTGCCCAAGTGCTAAGTGGTACCACTACCCCCCTCCTGCCCATGATTAAGGCAGAAACCAACTCCTCTCCTCTCTCCCTCACCACATCTCAGCATCAGGAGATGAGCCAGCCTGCTAGCTCAGCCTCCCAACCTCTCTGCAATCCTTTTTTCCCCCTCAAAACTCCCCATTTTTTGTTTTTTCTTGTTTTTTTGTGTGTGCTCATTCCTGGACACCACCTTTGGAAAGATTCTTGGCAGCAGTTCAGCCCCAGCCTGGGGTCTGCATGGGTTGGTGGCACTTCCACTCTTGCTCCAGGGGAACCATGCAAGCTCTCAGCAAGGGCAATAACACTGCTCTTTTGGTTTGGTTTTTTTTTTAGAGGACCTAAGAAGACAAAAAAAGTTACTTCTTGGTGCTCAGAATGAAAGCATTTTTTTACAATTTCCTTTGTTTTCAAAGAGGTTTCTTCCCTCCCATTCAAGACACTCCAAAGGAGGTCACCTTTGGAACCTTAACCCCAGGGACAGGGTTTTTCTGCCTGTTTAACCAAGGCCCTGTCACTTGGAAAGGGGCAGGGGACAGAGTTATCTCACCCTAAAACTGCTGAGTGGGAGATTGTCACTTGGACACAGAAGCCCAGCTCACTTCTGTGCTCCTGAAATGATTTCCCTCAGTGCTGGTGGCTCTAAAGTGCTCCCAGGCTGACTCAGTGGCATTTCCCACTTGTCCTGGGTTTGCCGTGGCACCCAGGCCAGCAGAGCCCTGACCCACACCCTGCCCTGCCCCAAACCATTCCCTGAACTCAGCAAAAAGCCAGGGATAACAAGAGGCCCAGGGGTTTGTCAGGAGCTAAGCTCCTGGGAAGCACAGCACCATCCCACCATGGCAATATCACAGCTAAAGAGGGGAGGGAGGACAAAGAACATCTCTGTGATGAGAAGGAAGTTAAAATACACTTATTTTTTTCTCCACCCAGGGAGGACAGAGCTCAGTGAGTGGTAACTCTGCCAAGCTTTGATAATACAAAGGTGTTTTGTCAATTAAAGGCCTTTGATAGGTCACAGTATGTTTAACTTTCTACACAGGGAGTTTGCTTTCCCGCTTCCATCATTGGGAAGTCCCTGCTGGACCCATCAGGCTCCTCCAGGCTCTGCCCAGCAGCACTCAGGGAGTTTTCCTAACAATTTGCTCAAGCTTTGCAGCAGGGAGGTGGGTGAGGGAGGGAGGGCAAGCCCCTTGCAGTCATTCCTGCTCATCCCTTCTCTCCCCTCTGTCCCCAGAGGGAACAGCAGAGGAAGGAAAGAACGACCGTGAGTTTTGCTTTGGGAAAACCTCCCTGTTTGCTTAATAAATACCTTCCAGAAAGCTTAGCAGCTCTGTAAACATACAAGAGATTTCAATACTTAGTAAAAGTTCATCTTTTCCCCTGAACTCCTGGTGACAGTGGCTGTGACTCCTGCAGATGGGAGGTGGGAGAGGAGCAGGAGAGGCTCCCAGGCTCTGCAGGGTCCTGGCAAAATCCCTCTGGGTGTTGAGAAGCCTGTTCCATTTTTCAAGTTCTTCCATCCATGCAGCTCTGAGGTGGATCCTGGGAGTCCTGCAGGAGCTTGGAGAGCTCGGAGCAGTCCAGGGGAATGAGAAGTGAGGATGGTGCCATCCAGGAGAACTCTCTCTGGCAAAGGAGGGAAGGTGGCAAAGGGCTTTGGCTCTTCAGAACAGTCTCCTTCCCTCTCAGAGGCAGCCTGGTGCTCACTGAACACAGGAGTAACTTCAGGGGAAGAGAAAAAACCAGTGCCAGCCCCATTCTTGCTGCATCTGGGCCAAGGGAAAGGAGACTGCATCTGGGGAAAATACAGCCCCAATGGCTTTAAAACAGGAGAGTGTCCTACAAAAGCCATCTCCGTGGAAGTGTGACAAACTGGATCTTGGGCCAGACCCAACCTGGTAGTGCAAGAGGGCCCAAAATCTCAACCCCTTCACTTCCAAACCCACGGACAGGGTACCAAGGGGCTGGGATCTGGCCTGGCCCCCTCCTGTCTCTCAGCTCCTCCAGCTTCAGAGAATCCCCCTCTTCTCCCAGAGGATTCCCTGAAGCAGGATATCCCACTCCCAAACTCAGCAGCTGCCCTGGGGCAAGGAATCTGCCTGCAGTGAACTGAGGCTGAGGTAGGGGACTTGCATCTGACTTTCAGCTCCTCAGACCCCCTTAGCCTGAGGCCACACTTCTCCTGGGACTCCACCACAATCATGGGACATCCACCCATGGGACTCCACCACAATCCATCCTTTGGACACCACCCACCCACTCTGTCACCCCCAGAAGGAAAAATCTTTCTGGCTGCCTCCTCTGATCCAAACTGCCCGATCATCCCAGCACTCAGCCTACAGGATCAGCTCTCAGAGCTGCATCCCCCATTATGTTGGTTTGTTGGTTTGTTTGGGGTTTTTTTTTCGTTCTGTTTTTTCATTTTTTAAGGTTTTCTTTTTTTAAAACCCTGCACTAGAGGGCTGAAATCATGAGGTCGTCCTGCTTGGCAGGGCTGGTTACATGCCCAGAGGGGGTAGAAGTCCGGATTTTCTCCGTGGCCAGACACTCCTGGCTGCTCCCACCTGTGGGACTGATGTCCATGAGTTCTCCAGAGGAACTCAAGGGGAAAGAAGGGGAGACAGAGATGCCCGACGAAGGATCTGTTGAGCCTGCAAACAACCTCGGGGGCTTTGGGACCAGGTTGGGTTCATACTGTGCCCTCAGCAGGATCTCCTGATCGCTGACAGACTTGGGCATCTCCGCAAAGTCACTCGAGCTGTCTGACACCATCATGCAATAAATGTCCTGGAAAGAGCTGCTTTTGCTATCCAGATTAAAGAGGCTGTCTATGAACTCGGCAAACTCCAACACTTGAGGGCTGGGGACATCGGTGAGACGCCCGTTTTGAAGGGATAATTCCTCCCGAGGAGCCAAGGAAACCCGATCCCCCTCGCTGCCCGGCCCCTCCTCACTGCAGCGGCGTTGAGGAGTGGTCCCCCCGCTGCTGAGGAGGTTGTCAGGGGGCTGAGTTTCCTGGGAATGCTTGGAGAGGCTGTCAGCAGCCAGCAGCTCTGTCCGGGAGCTGAGGGAAGGGTTTTCCTCGGGGATAACTGGATCGATATAAAAGCAATGGGTCTCATCCTTCTCCATGACGGCGTGGAGGCTGGGAGAGCCCCTGATGCTCCGAAATCCAGAGGAACGCCTGGAATCGAAGCTGTAGATGGATTCGTTGTCTGAGAGGCTCTCCATGGTTGCCAGGGGGGCCCGGCGATCCTGCAGCTCCACAGACAAACGTTCCTTGGTATCCAAGAGAAGCAGCTCCACGGGGTCTTTCTGCACGGGAGAAAGTGGTTTGGTCTCGTAAAAACCCTCCAAGCTGATTTCGGAATGGGACTTGCTCCTGGAATGAGAAAGAGGCAGCACATCACCCCCCCGAGCCACAAGCTGCCAAAAGAGGCAGAAGAACCAAGGTTTGGGCAGAGGGTTCCTCCTCAGATCCACTGAGGGCACCTGGCATTGCTCTAACCACAAAAACCTCTCCCTCTCTCCATCCTCCCAGCTGAAAACACGAGGTGCAGTTTCTTCCTTCTGCAAACTCAGGGTTTCCCTTTCCTCCTGGCTAAGGATCTTCCCTCCCAGCACCATTTCCACTCAGGACCCCCAAAAAGAGCCAGTCTGACACTGGAAGCTGGCTCTAACCTTGAATTCAACACGCCCAACCCACAACTGTTCCCACTCCTGCATCTCCCTCAAGCCTCTCTGCTCTCTCCCTGACTCCTTTCCCATCTCAGAATTCCTCCCCTGCTTTTTTTCCCCCAGCTCCTTGGGGCTGGGCAGGCTGTGACACACAAACCACCACTCCTCTTCCTGCTGCTTCACCTGGTTTATCTTCTCAGTCTTATTGTGACTTACTGGGACACAACTTCTTGTTGGGTCTCTCTACCTGAGATCTCCTTGGAAGTGCTTCCCTTCTCCCCCTCACAGATTTCCTTTGCTGTCTCTCTACAAACCACCTTCCTGCTCTCATCTTGCCTGTTTCATCAGCAAATTTGCCCAGGAAAATGCAATTCTGGGATGGAAGTTGTGTTCCAACTTGGAAATAACCCTGCCCACAGTTTTTATGTTTCCTTTCTTTGCTTTCTGCAGGTCTGGGGTCCTGCAATGCCTCAAATGTTACCTGAAAATCTGCAAGGAGCCTCTCTGCCATTTCCTCCTGGAGGAAAACTCTCTACACACACCACAAAGGATGAGCTTTTCTCCAAGCCTCTCCTTTGTATCCCTCCTGGATGCTCCTCCACCTTTGGGTCTTTGCCAGACCTCGAGGTTCTCCTGACCTTGCTGCACTCAGATTCCTGAGCAACACAAAGGATTCTTTCCCCCCTAAAGACAAGACATACTGAAGCTCAGAGTCCCACAGAGGCAGCCCTTAGGATCTACCCTTTCCCCAGACATTGGTTCCAGCACTCCAAGAGGACCCACAGCTCAGCCCAACAGAGCTTCAAAGAACCCCAAGACAGATCCTTACTTGGTACTGCTGTTCCTCCTGTCCACTGCCAGGGCTCCAGTTCCAATCTGCACTGAGGGTCCACTAGGCAAGGGTTGACTCTGGAAGATCAGCTCTGGGGTGAGATCCACCTCTGTAGGACTCACCATCACTTTGGCTGCAGAAAGTAAAGCTGTTTTCCCTTTGTTGTAGTTCTCCAAGACCTGGGGAAGGCAAGCAGAGCACAGCAGTGCTTTACCACAGGCAGCAGCTTTGCTCTTCACAGCTGAGGACTTTGAACCAGCTGGAATGCTCTTTGTTTCTTCCCAATGCCTTCTGCAAGCAGAGGGCAAGGTCTTGAGAGAAAAGGATTACATCAATCAGTTCTGACATGCCCTGGGCTGTCAGTGCCCTGCTGGGAAGCCAGTGGTGGGGAGGTGACAGGCAGGATGCTGGCAGGAGGAGCCTTTGGAGCAGAAGAAGAGCTGGATAAACCTCCAGGGTAGAGCTGCACAGCTGGGAACTGAAGCTTAGGGGCAGAGACCCATTCTACAACCATTAACACCTAAAAATCCATCACCTCCCAGACACAGGGTGAAGGACTTTGGTCCTAGCTTGGATTTCACTGGAGCTGCAGCCTCCAGAGGGCAGCTTCTGAGGAGGAACCAACCAGCACCCAAATCCACAGTTTTATTATGACATTCCATGGGGAAATCAGACCCAGTCTGGGACTCTGGGTGTTGGGATGGAGATCTACACTCCCCTCCACTCCCAGACATCATCACATTCAACATCAATGAGTCCAGAGCACAATCTTCTTTCCTCCTCCCCTCCAAAGGGAATGTTCTTGGGTATTTAACCAGCCAGCCCTCCTGGGCAAGGATTCTTCTGTGTACAGAAAAGCCTGGGACAAGGCACTGGTTTTATGAGGGCACTTAAGTGCTCTTGCAAGAGGAATTTCTAAAACTGGACCTCACCAAGGGCACCTTCTTGGCTCTCCAACACCCCTGCAGAGCTTCCTTGGCACCAAGAAGCCTCATCAGCCCCTCATCCATTGAGTGCTCACACCTCACCCCAGCAGCAGCAGCACAATTTCTGCCTTTTTTGCCCCAACCTGAGCCTCTCACTCCCTCAAACCAGAGCCCACACTATTCTGCACAGAATGATCCCAGTCCTCACCCCAGTTCTGCTTTACCTTGTTGAGCCCTTCCATGACCACGTAGGGGAGGTGTTCGTGCAGCATCGCTGGAGAGATGATCACTTCATTAAAAGCCTTATTGTCACCCCAGATTGCAAAGTAAGTGGGATCCTCTTGCTCACAGCAGCTGGAAAAGGAGTTGGGATTCAATGAGAGGGGAAAACCAGGGAGCAGGAGATAAAAGAGCAGGCCAGTGTTTTGGCATGCAAAAAGAAACATCAGGTTGCAGAGACAGAAAAGGCAAGAGGAGGGGAAAAAAGAGGGAGAAGCTGTTGAAGTACACATTAAAGCTCCACAGCTCTGCACTAGCCAACACTGACATGACTCCTTCTCCTCTGACAGCACTGACACAATCACTGTCACTGGAAGAAAAGGAAAAAAAAAAATCACCTCCTTCACAGAATCCCAGAAGGTGAGGCTAGAAGGGACCCCAAGGACCCTCTGGTCCAACCCTTCTCATGTTATTGCTGATGTGAGATGTCCCACACCCCACTGAGCTGAGACTTGGAGCTTTCCAGGGTGGGGAAATCCACCCCTTCCCCTGGGAGACCATTCCACTGTCTGACTGTTCCCATGGGGAAAAATACTCCTTGTGTTCAGTCAGAATCTCCCCAGGAGCACCTTGTGCCCATTGCCCCTTGTCCTGCCCATGGGCTCCTTGTGAACAGGGAGTCTCCAGATGCTTTGCAGCCTCCTTTAAGTTCTGGAACATTGTAATAAGGTCTCCCCTCACCCTTCTCAAGGCTGAAAAGACCCAGTTTTCTCATATGCCAGGCCCTCTGATCATCCTCCTGCCTCTTCTCTGGACCCTCTCCAGCCTTCCTGCATCCTTTTTATACACTGGAGACCAAAACTGAACACAGGTGGGTTCCCATCTTGGGGAGTCTTTTCCAAAAGCAAATTTTCAGCCCTTTTTTTCCCCCTGGGCTGGTTCCACCCAGGGGGTTGTGCACAAACTCACCAGCACTGCTCTGCAGGGTGGTTGTGAACCACGTGGATGATACGACCAGGTGGGTAAAGGGGGGTGCTGGCAGAGAGGGCAATGGTCAGGTCACTGGGGTGGGTCCAGAGGCGATTGCTTGTCACAGAATTTTCCTCTGTCTCCTCTGGGAGTTCTGATTTGGGGATGCACTTTGTAGCCCCCACAATGATTCGCCACTGTTTAAAAACAAACAACCCAAAAAAGCAAAGCAAACACATCAAAGGGAAGCAGTCGTCTCACAAGACACTATGGGTGGGTTTAAGATTAATACCTAATAGCAGAAAGGAGAAATAAAGAAGTTTTGTGCCCTGGTTGGTTAAATAATAGAGCTAGAGTTAGAGATAATCCTGCCCAGAAAAGCTGCTTCAACCTTTTTCAGTTTTAACCCTAGAAATGGCAACATCTCACCCCTTTCTTTTTGTAGAGTTAAGGATGTGGAGCAAGCACTAACTTGTTAACCAACTGCTAACTTAACATCTTCCAGGATAAAGAAGGTAGATGGAAGCTTCAATTTACAAAAATCATCAAGAGATATAAAACATACACCAATAAAACTTCCACTCAGCTCTGAGCTCCCCAAAATAAATCCTCAAGAACGAAAATTCACCAAAAACCCCAAAACTAAAACACAAACCCCACAGCATGCTAACAGCAACAACCAAAGAAATGTCAACTCACTTCTTCCCTCTACAGTTTATTCATATCCTTTTTTACCCCTAAAAATCTTTAGTGTTTTGCTTTTTTCCATCTCAGTGTAACAGTAAAAAACAACTTTCCACATTTCCTGTCTCCCAAACACGAACAGACCACTTATCCTACACCACCCCCACCACCCAAACAGCCCCCAGCAGTGTCTGTAAGCAGCCAACTGTTGTACTTCCTACCCTGCTACCATTTGTTACTGGCCAAGAAAAGCTACAGTTGGAACACAGACTTCCAAACAAGCTCAGAGGAAAAAAATAATCCTGCTTGGTTATTTGAAACCCATGATAAGCAACTTGCAGCCCACAACCCAGACTGTCTCATGGCACTGACCTTCCAGCTGTTTCAGTCCCTCCTCTGGTTACCTAAATAGTAGTGACAGTGGATCTGAGGAGAGCTGGAAGGCAGGAGAAGTCTGTAGGGTTGCTATGTGACCCTAAAAGACTCACCTGGAATTGTCTTTTCATCCTGACTCTTACCTTTGGCTTGTTACTTCTTTGCAGAACATCCAGAAGCTGTCGGCGAAATCCCTCCAGCTGGGAGAGGCCAATTCTGGAAAAGAGAAAAAAGGGTTTAGCAGTGCTGGGCAGAAAAGAGGATGGCAGAGACATAGAGAGCAGAAGAACAAGAAGTGATGCTACAAAAAGAATGCAAAAATGCAGGATCATTTCAGAGGTGGCATCATCCAGGATGGACAACCAGGGTGAGGAGGCCCCAGGAAAGCATCACAATAAACAAGTAGGAAATGTAACAGCAGAGTGAGGTCAGTGAACAGAGATAGGAGAGGTCAGGGAACAGATAAGGAGAGGAGGACGATGCAATCACAGAAATAAGTGAGCAAGAAACTAGGGGAGGATGAGACAGAAGAGATAAATCAAAAAGGTGGCACAGAACCATAATGACACCAAGCGACAGACGACAGGTTTTGTCACACAGGTTACTAAGGAACATATTCAACACCCTGGAGTACTTTTCCTCCACTGGATTCAGCTTGTCTCATATTGTAGACAGAAATGATACTGTATAGCCAGAGATGTCACCATTTCTCTGAGGTCACACTGCAGGGCAGAAGGAGAAGTAAAACCCAGGTTGTCTGGCTCCAAGTCTAACGCCCTGCTCAGCACAAAGTGTCCCCAAGGAGATGAGGAGAGGTGAGAAATGCCAAGAGACAAGAAATGAGGGAGCTGATTCAGAGATGTGAGATGATATGGAACAGGTATTCAGGGACAAACAGTACAAAATGAGATGACAGCACATCCAGTTCAGGGCAGAGTGTAAAGTGGTCTGAGATAACAGAGGGGAGCAGGAAGATGGAAGAGAGGTCAGGTCCTGCACTGAGTTTAATTACAGAGGCAGGAGAGTCACCCTTTGCTTTCATCCTGGCAGGGCTATGCCTAATAAAAAGGTGTTTGAAGCACCAATATAGGTGTCCAGGTAAGAGAGGCAGCAATACAGGTGACTAGGAAGACAAGTGAGAAGCAAACAAGGACAGGGAAATGAGGAAACAGATATGGTCTAGATGTTTCTGATAGGAAACAGGTGACTTTGGTACAGAACAGCAGATATTCATCAAGAAATTCAGACACTTCTCAACTTGCCTGGGCACTAGATCTTTGCCAAGCACGACTGCAGTCACAAACTCTTTTGAATACTCCATGGCATCCTCACTGGAAGAGAAACAGGACCAAGAAGAAGCAAAGTGTTTCAGGAGCAGCAAACTGCACTTGATTCCCCATTCACCACTGGTGTTGGAGAGGTGACCAAATAGTGAACCAGGGTGATAAAAACCCCAACCCAAGCTGCTCAAGGCTTCCAGGACTTGTGCCTTGATAAAAAGCTTGATATTCACAACCCATGCCCCAAGCAACCTTACTCTGCATATGGCTCTGAATATACTTGGAAAAGGAAGTACTTTAAGTCAGCACCTCACAATAATTTTCTAATAGTTTGGGAATGGTTTGGACAGCAGAAGGGAAGAAGATATTCCATGCTTTACAGAGACACTGTAGAACTAAGATGGTGACTTTCTGCAGCAACCTGAGTCCCAAGGGAAGAGGAAATTGAGGCTTCCACTCCATGAGCTGGTTCTGCAGCCAGCTGCCTGTCCAGAGATCTTCTGAACCAGTCACCAGAGGCACACTGGTGCATCACTGACCTAGAGATGATCCTGGGCAGAAGCCAGAGTGCAACACAAGTGTGGCCTCAGAAGCACCTCCTGGAGCTCTGAACAGTTGGAGGAACACAGCACAGCCTGGCACGAGCTATCAAGGGATCTCAAGAGGGGAAGCTCTTGAGCAGAAAGCTCCCCAAATCTCATGAAACATTCTGCAGTTCAACTCCTCTCTGGCTGCAGAAGATCAGGGTTTACTGCCACATCCAGATTCATCAGCAGGAGGGTTAAAAACCCTTGGCTGCTCCTGGACCATGACACAGTAATTATCATGAGAAGCCTCTGAAAATCCATGGCTGCTTGGGAGTGCATGATGTCTCTGACATGACTAGAAAGACCTTCACTCACTTCACAGCAATCAAACAGGTTGGGTTTGTATGGCTGCCATGTAAATAACTCAACCAGGAGGTGTGTTCCAGCTTCCACTGGGAGGAATTCACCAAACTCAGCTACTCCCTCTGGGTGAGGTAAAGAAAGAGGCACCAAGAAGCAGAGTCCCCCTGATTTATTTCAGGCACCCGCTTTAGAATGACCAAAATCAACCCCCAGAAGTGCCCAGTTTTTTGGCAGGTACCTAAAGGAGTCCAAACAATGAGATCAATTGATGCAAATGTCTACATTTGGTCAGCTTATTGCACATTTACTCAGCAGCAGACAGGGAGAGGACTCGCTGGCACTGGGCAAGGAATAAGAAACTCACTCCCTGTCCTCTCAGCTTCCATCTTCCACCAGTCAGGGTGAAATCAGAGCTACAGCCACAGTCCTGACCCAGAATATTTGGCAGAGTGTCCACGTGCCAGCATAACCTAAACTCCAAGCTATAACACGGGGCAAAGGCTGCCAACAACCCTCAGCTCCTAGAAACCTCTCCACTTTCCTGCCCAAGACAGAGGGCTTGTCTTTGTGAGGCTCTGAGGAGCAGTAAAACAGGATCTGGTTCAGCTCCAGCTCCAGCCCCTTCCCTCAAGTGGTTCTTCTGCCCCAGCACCTACCTGAGCAGCCCACCTGGGGGGGAATAGGCAAAGCACTTCAGGGATGGGTACTGCGGGCGCAAGAGGAAGGAGAGGATGGCAGCTGTCCCAGCCCCTAGGGAGTGACCAACCACAATCAGCCCATAGTGTTTGGTTCCTCTCCCCTAAAAGCAAAAAACACCATAAAAGCAAATTGAGGTCAGACTGAAAGGTGAAGTCCATAAGCTCCTGAATCTGTCCCTTTGCCCCAGCTGGGAGGCTGAGCCAAGCAGAGCTGTTTGCCAGCAGGGAAGTGGGTGGTTCATAAGTTTCCTCCCCAACGGGGCCATTACTGACATCCAAACTAAGGTAAGATGCTTCTCAACATCTCTCTTGGGTTCTTTGATATCCCTCTCTCACAAGAAATGTGCATTCCATTGCTATCTCCAAAGAGAATCTCCATAGAGATGGGATTTTAGTTCCTGTTGATTTGGTTTTAATGTTCCCCTGTCCTGTGTTGCCACCAAATGGGACTTTCTGCCTTGGCTTTGCCTGAGAAAAAAATACTTAAAATATTCAGGAGCTCTGCAGTATTAGTGGTTTCAAAACACACAAAAAAAAGCAAGCCCCAGGGGAATGAGTAACTCAGTTGCCTGTTTGGCAATTCAGAGGGATAGGAATTGAAGGAAGATTTGAGAAATTAGTACAACAGACTCAGGGACATGGAAGCTTTCCTAAGCCCAGTGGTTTAGGGAAATCTCATTATAGCCTGCAAAGGATAAAAGAAAACTAATACTCACTAAGTCTCGTCCAAAAGCTTGAGAAAGGACCATTTCTTGCTCCAATTTCTTCTTGATGTACTCAGCAGACAGCACCATCCCCTGAGGGAAAGATGAAGACAGAACAGGAGGTAAATGGTTGCATCTCAACCCTGCTCTAAACACCCAGCAGACCCCAAACTGCCCCTGGAAGCTTCAGAGTGACCCCCAGCATGTTTCAGGATGGAGGAATATCCCTGAATCTGCTCCACATTAAGGAACAGACTTTGTTCCTTAATATTTTGGCTCACTGATTACCAGGAACCACCAACTCTTTAGAAGCAAAGACAGTTCTGAAATGAAGACAACACTCAAAGGCTCTGATCTTGGGCTCAAGGTGCAAAATGGAGAAGAAAAACAACCCAAGAAAAAACCCACTCCACTTAAATCACAAATTATTGGAGGCTTTTATTCACTAGAAGATAAGAACTGCTGGAAAGGGGAAGATAAGCTGATAGGCTGCTTTAAAACATTTATCCTCTGCTGATGGCTGCCTCTAAAGAGCTCCTTCCTCTGGGTACTAATTACAAATGCAGTTGGATCAGTTAAACAACCAGAATTTGGGCTGCTGCAGAAATTCTTGGTTATGCCTTGACTACATTTTAAACCATAGTTTTATGGTTTAATAAAAGTAGTTTAATACAGTGCTGAGTGAGCCTGAACTCCAAACAGAATTCAGAGGGAATGTGGGCAAACAGAAATCAGCTATTTCTAATTTGGTGGTTACAGACCTCAAAAGAATTCACACTGCCTGGGGTAGCCAGAACCCAGGGAAGATCAGTTCCTTGGTTATTTTCCATTAAACCCCTCCCTGCAAACAATTTAAGTACAAAGCCAACATCATTAAGCACTGTTTCATCTCAGAAACATAAAAGAATTCAAGGCCCTCTCCAAAAAAGCACAAGAGATGGGGGAATTTTCAAAGTCCTTAATATCAAATACACCATCAAAATTCAGAGTACCAAAGAGCTGCTTCTTGCAGGGCTTGGAAATGGGACATCTGTGATGCCACCATCATTATCAAAAAGCAGATGCCATGAGATTTCATGTCTGTGTTCACATCTCCCAGCAGCTCCTGCTGCCTTCAGAAGAATCTCCATTCCCAACTCTAATGAGAAGTGAACAGTAGACTACTTCTATAAATTTCTAACCTTAATTTAGGATTCTATTTTGGAAAAGCATGACCTAAATCCTCCATGATATTACTAAAGGGCTGTTAGTCAGCCTTATAGCTGTATTTTTTTTATATAATGACAGTACATCCTAATTAGACAGTGACTGTAACACTATAGAATGAGACTTCAGTGGTGGCAAAGTTACATCTAGACTCACCAGTCGAGTGGACCCTGGTGATTTGCAAAGGATTAAAACTATCAGGGCTTCAATTTTCAAACCTCTGATGTAAATAACCAAACAGGCTGAAGATGCAGGGAGAGCAAAATGGAAATGCTCAGCGGTGCTTTGTGGTTTGAAGTTGGGAAGCTGCTCTCTTGAGATTTCAGTGGTGTGTGTGGAAACCCACAGAGAGGGGATATTTGGGAGGGAAAAAAGCTTGGAAATTAGTGCTGTTCCTGCCTGTTCTGTCAAACTGCTGAGAGCTCTGAGATTTCAGAGCTTCCATCCAGCAGCTCCTTCGAGTCATCCCGAGCAGCATCAGGGAACCAACCTCCTCAGCATCACCATTTTTGTAGTTTTGTTCTACACAAGTTCAACAGATTTTGGTGTGGATTCATGCCCTTGACTTATCAGAGAATCCTAGAATGGTTTGGGTTGGAAAGGACCTTAAAGCTCATTCAGTTCCAACCCCTGCATGGGCAGGGACACCTCCCACAGCCCAGGGTGCTCCAAGCCCCATCCAACCTGGGCTGAGACACTGCCAGGGATGGGGCAGCCACAGCTTCCCTGGGCATCCTGTTCCAGTGTCTTTCCACCCTCATAGGAAAGATTTTTTTCCTAAATCTCCCCTCTTCAAGTTTTAAACCACTGCCCCTTGTCCTCTCACCTGTGTCAGAAGTCCCCCCCCAGCTTTCTTGTAGGCGTCCTTCAGATATTGGAACGTTGCTATAAGGTCACCTTACATTATGATTATTTTTAAATCAATTGGTTTGGATTTTACTTCAAAAAAAAATCAGTCAAACTACATTTCTTTCCTTTTGGCAGCTCACTTCCCCTGGGGACTGTCACAATCCCTTTATTTCTTTTTTTTTCCTTGCGTGCGAACCCGTAAACCTTCGTTCCAGCTCTGGGTTTTGACCCAAAAATAGCTCAAGAGACCTAATATATATTTCAACTGTGGCATGCATGCACACAGCAACCCCAGATATCAAATGTTTTCAGCTGTGGGACCAGTGGAATGATAAGAAAGCTCAGGCAAACATCAAAGAGTTTCCAATTGCAGGCTGTGGTGTGCAGCAGAGCAAGGGGTGAGCTCTGCAGGTGGAGTCTCTGGGGGTGCAGGACAGAATCAGCAAGAAAAAGGAGAAAATTCCAACAATTTCCAGGAAAGCTCCCGACTGGCCAAGTATTTTTCTCCAAATTAAATGTGTTAGCAAGGCACTTCATTTATTTTTGGATTAAAGTTGACTTCTGGACATTAAAAATGCATGAAGACAGACTTTTTAAATTCTATTGTCTCCTTTAGTTCCCCTCAGGAATCAACAGGACATTATTGGCTGAAGATTAATACTGGTAATAATGTGAAATAAAGCTATATTTCCATCCTAGTAATAACCAAAAAGAAATAATACAAAGGCCAAAGAAAAAACCACCTCAATATGGAACAAAAGGAATGATCTGATGTTTCATAGAAGTCACTGGCATGGGAACATTTTCCCTGCAAGATCAAAAGGAAAGGCAGGAACTGCAAGGAACTATTACACATTAAAAATAGAGCAAATTCCCCTTGCTTCCCTTTTGCCTTTCTTTGTATGAACTGTTGATCACCCTGATTGCACAAAGTCATTTCGAGCTAAACAAATTAGTAAAAAAAAAAAATCAAAGCCCAAACCCAAACAAGTGACAGTAGATAACACTTTAGAAGAGTAAAGATTCACAGAGCTAAATATCAGTTCTGTGCCAAAATACTACCTCACTTATCTCTCTGTTTCCATAACACATCCTGTTATTGCCAGATTAATTTTCTCATTTGGGGGAAAGAAAAAAAAAAAACCCAAACAACTCATTAGCCAAATAGCAGGTACCCAACATTGCTTTCAAAACAGAAAACCAAACAAAAAAACCCCACACTGGGAAACCTGGAGACCAGAGAGCATCCAAACAACATTTTTTAGCTAACCCTGAAGGGACCCTGAGCAACAGCATCTCATCACCCTGAGCTGCAGCATCTCCTGCAGCTGCTTTGTTCCACCCAACCTCCAGTTTGTATTTTTTTCCTTCCCAAGCTGGCACTGTGTCTTGAGAAGCTGCCAAATTCCTCAGCAGCTTTTAAAAAACCAGCGTGCGCCATTACTTCACTGGACTTGGGGGTAAAGATCAGCTTGATAGTAAATTGATTTAGTCAGCCCAGTCCTGATCACTAACCACAGCCACAGAGCAGCAGTTTAATCAAACAGATGTGAGGTCTGCCAGGATCCTGTTAGGAGATTTCAGGCCTCATCCCACTGCAGCAGAATTTTAAATACATTCTTGGGGGTTGATTGCAAATTCTCAAAAGGTCATTGGAAGATAAAAAGTCATTTGAATGATGCCAATAATTTAATTTAACTGCTGGTGCCTTTCACAGTTTGGTTTTGCTAATTGTAAGGGGGTTTTCATGACAAACAGAGTGATTTTAACAGCTACAAGTGTTTGCTAACACCTCAAACCATTCGACTGCAGTTAAGATCCTTCTTAAAAGCACCTCAGGCACTTAAAAACACCATTTTTTTTTTCTTGTGTTTTGGCTTTTCACTTCTTGGCTAAATAATATAAATAAATAAATGTTTTCCTGCAGTTTGGGGTTTTTCTTTTACACACCTTGTGTCCCAGCCACGTTCCGTGGTGACCCTCAACGGGAAGGCGCTCAGCATCCCCAGTCAGGTCAGTCAGGGCATCCTGGAAAAAAAAAAGCAGATCTTGAGCTTCAGGAATATCAACCACCACATGAAAGGCAAGAAAGTCTCAGACTCTTCTGAAAGATTAAATGTGAGGTTGCTGCCCAGTGCCCTTACTTTTGGAGACAGAGTTCCTCGGATACTAATGACCACCTTCTTCTTGTCATGATCCACGGCCACATAGAAAGGTGTTTCATAAACCTGGAAAAGATTCATTACTGTAACAAGGAGGTGAGACATTCCTCTTTAATTATTCACCTGCTCAATAAAAAAGGAGCCAGAGCAGCCTGGCCTTACAGGCATAATAATCTGATTTTTGGCAGTGGCAAGTATCTCTATCCGAGCAGCAGAACTTCGGGAGGGAGAGCGAAGATGGGAAGCTTTAGGGTCAGCAAAAAAGCCTTGAGCTTCTCCTTCTTTGTACCACTACACCTGGAAGGACCTAAATCCCATTGGGATGGACCTGAGGGACAGGTCCCAGGGAGAAGGGGGGTTGCAGGGTGTCCTTACAGCATCGTGGCAGGAGGTGTAAACGATGTCCACCGAGGTCATGTTCTCATCCAGGAAGTGGCGTCGGATGGCGATGGCATTGCAGCCACAGCAATTGTCCTCCTCAATGGTGACACTGGGAGCATAACGAGGCCGGGAGGGACAGAGGCAACAGCATCTGAAGGAGGAGGGGAAAAAGAGCTTTGAGGGAAAAAAAAAAAAAGGATCTGGAAGAGATTGGAACGTTTCAAGACAAGGGAAGGACTGACCCCGCGCCCCACGCTGGCCTCGGCTCAGCAGCAGGGATTTTTGCTTCATTTGGAGGAGTTGCTGCCCAGAACAGCACCCAGTTCCTGGCTCAGCATCAAGAAGGGGCACTGGGATCAGATGTAGTTTTCCTTCTGAGCACCAGAGAGAGCTACAGGGCAACCAGTCCCCAAGGAATCAACCTTGGGAGCTCTCCTCTTCCTAGCACAGCCCTACAGTGCTTCCAACACACCGAGCAGCCAGCATTGCCTAAAATCTAGATCTATTTATAACCAAAAAAAAAAAAAGTTTCTAAGACTAGAATCCTTTCAGATCAAAACCAGAAGCACTGAGATTATTTTTTTCCTCCTGCTTCCTTTTCTGAGACACTTCACAACTAAAAGTACTCAAAAGGAATTCTGTTCCTCCAAACACGTTCAGCACAGAAGCTGCCTCTGTGAGTGCAAAAAGCTCAACCCCAGGGAGGATCTGATGCCAGCATTACAGCAGCTGAAAGCAAACACTGAAAACACCACCATCCTGAACTCAACTCCAGCACTGCACTATACAGCATGGCAGAGAACCAATTAGTCAGAGAGAACACAGCACAAACTCTGGCCAAGTCTTTGCCAATGCTTTATTTAAAGGTCCAAATGTCAGCTCCCTGCGTATCTGGGCTCACCAATAAATCTGATTTCTGAGCTCCAAGACAGCTATTTTGCCTCAGTGTGAAAGCAGCCTTGTGCCAGAGGAGTTCTCTATTTGCTGGCTCTTCAAACTGCACAGGACTGGCACGATCCTTAGGGCACCAGAGATGTAGAGTATAGGACAGTCTGGTTTATTTGATAAGCAGAGAAGCAACTGGAAGGCAGAAACTGTGGGGAAAGACATTGGAGCAGGAAGGCACAGAGTGATGGGAGAAAAAGCACAAGGGGGGAAAGAAGGGGGAAAAAAGCAGAAAGGGGAAGAACAAAGAGAGGGCTGATGAAACTGGTGAAAGACAGACTTGGAAAGTGGGGAGAAAGAGAAGGGGAAAGGGAGGAAGAGAAGGCAGAGTGATAGACAGGGTGGCCACTCACGAGCAGGATCTGGCCAGGCGACAGAGTCCACATGTGGGATTCCTCATCAGGTATATGGGCCAGCCATAGGCAGCCAGGGCAAACAGCATGTAGTAACACACCTCTTTGTACCGCTGCATCTCTTGCTGAAAGAGACAAGAGACTCACTAAAGGCCTTGTTCTCTCCTAGAGGGACTTTTCCTACTGTTTCCCTGCTTGCATCATCAGGACACGTGCACCCTTTTTGCTGAGCATCAGCTTTCTCACCCAGCACCACTGGCAGCATGGCCAGGGGACTGGGGAGAGCAAGCTGGTGATGCTGGGCAGGATCCTCCCCCTCCCAAGAAGAGCTCAGTCCCTATTTTCCTAAGTGGAGATGCCCCATCAGCTGTTTAACCAAACCAGAAATTAGTTCTAGAGAAATCATGCTGCCAAGGAAGGTCAAACTCTGTGGGCTTTGCTCCATCCTACCTTAGGATCTAGCTAAACCAGGTTCAGTCCCCAGGGAAGCTCCCTAAACAGGCTCTTCCCACACAGTCACAGGCCAGGAGATGCCCAGAGAGGACAAACTAGGCAGTCTGCCTTCTACAAGCTCTGCTGACACCTTGCACCCCAACACCAATACTCAGGAGACACAGGCAGGGTGTCAGTGTTCAGCACAGCACAGCTGCAAGCAGGCTAATCCCAGGATAACTCATCAGAAATGCTGGGATTGGGTCAGGCTGGCCATCTCGTGCAGCAGTATCATCTCTCCAGCAAGCCAGGAGAAAAAAGCCAAGCTCAGTTGACCCACACCAGCCCAAGCCTGCAGGAATTTCCATCCTCAGAGCTGCTGAGCATCACCCCCAGGAGGAAGGCTCCAGCTCATTCCAGGCAGCCCCCTCTCCTTGTCAAGATGGGAGCCCTGTCTGCTGGGCTCTCCTCGAGCTCTGCTGGTGGCACAGCCCCTGGAGCTCTGCACAACACTTCTGGATTCAACCCTCAGCTCCAAACCCTCAGCTCTTTGGCTTTGGAGAAACTTCATGTTGCCTCTCCCCATCCCAGTGGCAATTCCACCACTTCCTGCAAAGTGGAGGACTCAAAAAAGTGATTTGAAAACAACAAAAAAAAAAACCCCTCCAGACTGCAAGTACTGGTAATGGGTTCTGCTGTCCTCATCTTCAGTTTCTTTGACTATTCCAGAGAGGGGTTGAAAGGAGAAAGAGAAGGCACCAAGGAGAAGAAAAGCTCCATGGGGAGGTGTGGGGAGTTTGGCAGCTCACAGCTCAGACACTCACCGCGTTTTTCAGATCCAGATATTTTGTGTTCCTGGTCACTGGCATCCCAGACAGAAAAGCTAAAATGTCATTGTTTGCCTGCAAGTCACAAACATAGATAAAAATTCTTCTCTGTGACACCAAGCCAAAACCTAGGCCTGAGAAACACAAAGGACTTTGTAACCTGGGGTGAGATAATAACCAAATATCCCAACCAATCTCCTCAACTGGTTCCAATTCTGCTCTTCTTATTCCTGAACCCCACCCCTAGGGAAAAACAATTTCCTACTGGGTTGACAATCCACAATTCTCAATGCCAGCAGTGGTTCTGGAACTTGAGAACTTGAAGTTCCTTCTGCAGTTTTACCCAGATGCTGGGGTCTGTGCAGAAGGACCAGTTCTTCCCACTCACTTTCCTGTACCTGTCACCTCCTTCAAGGCAGTTCTGGGCTCACGAGCTAAATGTGAATGTGCCACCTGCCTTAAAAAGATGACAGGTTTGACAAGCTTGACTTGGGTGGCTGTTGGGCCCCTTGGGAATCTTGAAAAGTCTCTTACAAGTTTTCTGAGGAGCAGCTGAGGGAACTGGGAGTGTTCAGCTTGGAGGAGGCTGAGGGGAGACCTTCTCACACTCTACAACTCCCTGAAAGGAGAGGTGGGTGTTGGTCTCCCAAGTAACAAACTACAGGACAAGAGGAAATGGCCTCAATGCCCAGGGAAGGTCAGGGTTGGGTATTAGAAGAAAATTCTTGACAGAAAGGGTCATTTCACCACTGGCAGAGGCTGCCCAGGGAGGTGGTTGGATCCCCATTTCCTGGAGGTGATCAAAAACTGTGTGGACATGGCACTTCAGGATGTGGTTCAGTGGTGGTGTTGGGGTGATGGTTGGACTTGCTCTTGGAGGTCTTTCCCAACCTTAATGATCCTATGAAAAAGCCACTAAAGTCGTCAGGATTTTGATTTTTACAGCTCAGTGACTGGCCATAGCCCAGCACTACACAGGAACAAGGTGAGGGAATAATAAAGAGCAGAATAATAATAATGATAATTATTATATTAATGATGATTATGATAATGATCATTAATAGACAGATAATTAATAGATAATAATAGAACCTTTCAGGTTGGAAAAGACCCTTGGGATCATCAACCCCAACCATCACCCAGCTCTCTGAAGTTCTCCCATAAACCACATCCCCCTCCACCACATCTAAACAACCCTTGAACACATCCAAGGATGGTAACTCCATCACCTCCCGGGACAGCCTATTCCAGTGCCATGCAGCTGTCCCAAAAAACGAGTGAGGAGAGCAGCAGGGAAGGCAGAAGCCAGGTGAGAACCCACCTCATCCAGCACAGCGTTGCGCTTCGCCCGCTGCCGTTGGCGCAGCAGCACCAGCCCCGCGATGATGTCAGAGGGGACAATGTCCAGGTCTCGGAAAAACTCAGCAAAAAGGTAGGCAATTTCAGAGTAGGCATCCTGCAAAATCCAGGGAGAGAAGAGGTCAGGAGGAGTTTGGGTGTGGGGAGGCTCAAAAGAGGCCACGGAACGAGAAGCGCCGCGGCAGCCACGGCCTCGTTTCTGGGGTTCCGAAAGATCCATGAGATTCCTTCAGGGAACACCAGATCTGGGCTGAGGATCACAGGGATTTCTTGTATTTATTTTACACAGTCACACTTGGAGGCCTCAGATGAGACTGAGTTTGGACTCTGCTGGATGCTTATGTGTGGGCAAGCAGACCACCCCAACATCAAAAGGCACAAAAGGAGAGGAAGGAAATGTTTACACCACTTGTAAATAAGACAGAGCAAGTAGGATGAGAACCAAGCAAATCCCAACCCAGTCTCACCTCAGAGTCATCCTTCCTCCTCAAAAGAAGGTTCATTTGTACAAAGGCTAGTCAAGAAAAAACCCAAAACAACAACCCACACTGATTTTGTCCTCTTTAATGCTTCTTCAACACTCTAACGCTGTCCTGGCATCATTTTTGTCCACATTTAACCCAAACCTGACCATTCCAGGCCCACCACAGATGAAAGCTTTAGAATCCTGCCACTGAACAGCCTCTGGAGCTGCTCCTCCTTCACCATCATACTCTTTGCTACCTGATTTTGAAGATAACAAGCAAAAAGATAACAAGATAAAGATAAGCAGATGTTATGCATGGCTGCTGTTGGTACTGAAGGAACTGAGCATGTTACTTGGCTTTTCCAGGTTCATCTTGGACTACACCCCAGGAAAAGGGTCTGGAAAAAAGATCTGAGTCATGAAATGCTAAGCATCCAAAAAAGAAGGTGACCAAACCCAAAGGAAGGTATCACAAGAGGGACAGAAGTGACCTAAGAGGGTGAAGCAAAGGCTCTGAAGAAGAATTAAAAGATATTTTGAGGAGAAATGCTATTTTCCCTTGTGCTCTGTACTAGGGAAAACCCAAGACCTTAAGTGAGAGTGGTTTGGGAAGCTGGAGATGAGCTGGATTAACAAAAAGTGGAAGTGAGCAAGTGCTGTAGCACCCCAAAGCTCAGTACTTTGACTCCTGCCATCACAAAACCTTTCCTCCCAGGGTGTGTCACAACTTTATCTTGACTTTTTAGCCTGGATTCTCCTGGCATCCCTTTCTCAGAAGCTGAAGCCATGCCACAGCATCTTGTCTGTAGAAAGCCTGAGCTCTCAGCCTGAAGAACAGGACAGGATCCCTCCAGCCCTCTTCTTTGATAGGCAAAAAAGTAAATCCTTTCTCTCCCCAGCAGCCTGGCAGGCACTGACCTACATTCTTTCATCTCCAACAAACTCCTAGAGTGTGAGATTACTTCCTATCATTTTTTTTTTACTTGCCTACAAAAGCAAGTTTAAATCACCATGAAGAATGGGGCTTCAGGTGCCAACAGTGCAGGCTGCCATGCCAGCTGTGCCTTTGAAGAGCAAATGGACTGGCATTAACCTCTCCAACATTACAACTGCAGTACCCTTGAAGTACTGACCCCATAAATCTGAGCACAGCTCCTAGAAGCAGGCCAAAAAAAAAATAAAAATGCAAACTGCCTCAAAGCAAAAGATCACAAAAACCAATTAGCCCAAAATGAGCAACACTCCTTAATACTCAGACCAAAGTAAAAGGCCGTAATGGAAGCTCAAGATGTATTTTCTGTTCTGAAAGAAGAGGGTTTTTTGCTGGAACACCTGGTGTTGGAGTTTAGGATTGATTGCAGTGCTCTGCCACAAGCCCTGCAGGCTCCAGAAGTGGAGAGAGAGCTTCAGATCCCTAAGAACAGACCCATGGCCACTCTGCAGAATTATTTTCCAGCCCAGAGGATGAAGATCCTCTGCTACAACAATTTTATTTTTGTTTTTTAAATTGGGAGAGACAGCAGTGGATTCATTTCTGAACCATCACATATGCATTCATTCCACATGCTGTCATGCCAGGACATACAGAGTCAGAGATTGTTTCTGTAAAGAAGAAAAAAAAAAAGAAAAAAAGCCTGGAAATTGCTGAAGCTGAATGTAAAATGGAAACTCAATTGCAGAAGGAATTTGAAGATTCTGGTGTATGCTCTAAAAAAAAAATGCAGACAAGCAGACAAGTCACTGCAGAACGAGGATTTTGTTAAAATAAAGTGAAATATTTTGCATTCTTGAATAAAACAGAAGTTCAGGCCTTCCAGATGCCTGGGAGGGCACCCTGAGGACAAGCATCTCTGGCTGCCTGGGGTGTTGGGGTGAAGGGAAAGTTCCATGGCAGCAGAAAGAGAGGAGTTCAGGTAGCCTTCACCTGCTTCTCTATTATTCTTTCCCAGCTCTTAATTTTATTACACCTTTCCCTTTACAGGTTTAAATCCCTGTCTCATTCCCCTGCCCACACAAGTTCACATCCCCTCCACCATGCTCCTTTTTCTGCAGCATCTTTTAGGAGACCAAACACCAGGCTATATTTAGTGAAGACATCACTGATGTGGTTGGTCCCCTGATGTTTCCCCTTTCATTTTCTGTGTCCTTCTACTGAGGCTAAATGGGTTTTTTCTGATTTTTTGGCCACTGCTGTGCACTCATGTCTTTGTTGAAGTGTCCTTGATAATTCCTAGCTCTTTTCCTGAGAGGCTGTAATTAATTCAGAGCCCACCATACAGAAGAAATTGAAATTGTTTTTCCAGACATGCACACATCACCTCGTTTTGCTTTTTGACTTTCTCCTGTCTTTGATAACAATCCTCTGCTTCTCCTTGGTCTTTAAGGAGTTCTCACCCATAATTCTGACTTCAATATTACAAATCATCAGCAAGATTTTCTCTCCAGGACATCCTCAGGAGTCCTGTTGACCAATACCCTAAGACACAGACCTGCTCCCCAACAAGAACAAACTGCTAACTTCTGGGGGAGCAGCACCAAACCCCTTACTGGATAGAACCATCCCAGCTGCAGCACATGAAAGCTTCAAACCAACCATTTTCATGTGATTCTATAGATTAAGCAGCAGTTTTCTACTGTCAGTCATCCAGAAGTGTTCTTTTGCTGATTCTGACAGGTTCAGATTGTCAAGGAGGTCTCTCTCCTCCTTAAGTAGTGATGGGGAGAGAAGAGAGTGATGATGATGAGTAGAGCTGATGATGAGAGTGATGCAGACACCAGGAGGGATTGCCTAAACCAGAAAGGGAATAAAGGGAAACTGAAGCAGCCCCCAAAGTGCTGCCAAATGTTGAACCCAGCCAGTGAAAACACTGTTTGACTTCAATGAGAACTGAGCAACTTCAGGAGAAGAGTTTAGCACTGACAATATTGTTTCTTTCTGAACTTTACCCTTCAGAGAAAGCCCTGGAACTCTCAGAGAATTAAGACCAACCATTTGCACAAGACAAACTGTCCTACCCAGTGATGCTCCAGCTGCATCCAGAGGGAAAAGCAGTTTCTGCAGGGAACCCCCAGGCACCCTGCTGCAGAAACACCAGCTCTCTCATTCAGGCTGCCTGGGCAGAAAGGAAGGAAAAGGACCCAGGGTGCTGCAAAATGTGAAACCTGATGGGGTTTTGAGCATAGCTCAGCTTGCAGCTTCTCAGGAAGCATTTCCAGCCCTGGCATGCACCCCTGGCAGAGCTCTCTGGACCTCCTCATGCCTCCAGATTGCAAACAACACTCCAGAGGGAAAGGAGCCACACATCATCCCAGGCTTGGCAGGAGGAAATCTGTGCTCTGCTGAGTCCCCCAGCTCCTCAGCTGTGTGCAGGGCTTGCTGCCTGCCAGGGGATGTTTGGTACCCACCGACTGGGAGTCTTTTGTCCGGGTGCAGCAAAGGAAAACTTTGAGCCTGCGTGTCCAGCTGCTGGCTTGGCCTTCCTCCAAACGGTGGCTGTGGAGAGAGGGCAGAGCATGGAGGGTCAGGACAGGCAGAAAGGGACTGCAAACCAACCATGGGATCACAGGGAAGGACCTTAAAAGATCGTCAAGACCCAACCCCTCTGCTCACCACCAGACCAGGTTGCCCAAGGCTTCATCCAACCTGGCTTTAAACACCCCCAGGGATTGGGCATCAACAACCTCCCCAGGCAGCCTATCCCAGTGTCTCATCACCCTCATGGTGAAGGTTTTTTTCTAATAGCCAACCTAAATCTCCCCTCTTTCAGTTTAAAGCCATTACCCCTTGTCCTGTCACTATGCTCTCTGGTGAAAAACCCCTCCCCAGCTTTCCTGCAGCCCCTCCAGGCACTGGAAGATGCTCTGAGGGCTCCCTGGAGCCTTCTCTTCTCCAGGCTGAACATCCCCAACTCTCTCAGCCTAGCTCCTGAGCAGAGGTGTTCCAAGATCTGATAAAAAGTCACACAGCCTACACTATGACTGGTCAAACCTCATTGTTATATTTATCCTGGTCTAGCAGAGATGAGCCTACACACAACCTCTGCTCACTTGATAGGACAGGAAGGTGAAGAACCCAACTCTTTGGGCCAGAAGCAAACCTCTGTATTTATACACATGGTGTCCTGCCTGAATGGGGTGGCCACGATGAAGCTGCTGCTTTTCTGGGATATCTGCTGGGAGCAGGATGTCCAAGAGCACCTGGCAGAAGGGTCTATTGGTAGCTGCAGCCCATGAGAGGATGGAGAATCATGGAATTATTTGGGTTGGGACCTCTAAAGGTCACCTGGTCACTACTACCCCTCAGTAGGAAAAGCCAACCTTGGGGTCAAGGGATGGGAATGGTGCAAAACACCTCAAGCACTTGCTATGAGAGGAGTTGGGTGACTTTTTTCTCTAATAAATAGCATTTTTGGAAAAAGAGTCTCAGAACAGAAACAGTGGGCACTCCTTATTCCTGGCTGGTGCAGAATGTGAATAAAAAATAAAAAGGGAAAGCAAGCTGAAGATTCTCCTTCAATTTAGAAAAGGTTAAAAGAAGGCTGAATAGAGAAGGTTTGGCTCAGCCCACATTTGGTTTATATGACAGTTCCAAATTAGCTAATTGGACAACCCCATTTCAAAGGCACTCCAGCTGAGTTCACTCCACTCTTGTGAGCTTGTCCTAGTTACTCCATTTTGCAGGGTGACAGCTCCTTCCCTGGTGACTGGCACACCTGCAAACACTCCTCAGATCAAGGCAGGCTCAGCAGTGTTGAAGTGGATCCTTGTGTGGTTCTGTGCCACCTACACAAAGTCCACACAGCTCCTCTACTGCAGGGTCTTTTAGTCATCTGAACACAGCCCAACTCACTCAACATGGGGTCAGGCCAATCAAAAAAATAGAGATGACTTCTAGTTTCTGGCAGGTGATCACCCCAGGAAAAACCCAAGCTCAAGAAAGTAGGTTGCACCTGGAAGAAAAAGATGCTGGGAAAGAATGATTTGCCTGCACCAGAAGGAGCAGATCCCGCAGGGCAATGCAGCAACTCATGCCTGAGTGTTGGACAAGAATTATCTGTAACCTCCAAAGAAAACTGCAAAAGAGGAACAGGAATATCAGTGGCCTAAGACAGAGCTGGCAGCACACAGTTTGCTCCAGCAAATGCCAAAGAACTCGGGCAGCAATGCAAAGAACTTCACAACTTCGCAGCGGGGGTTGAAAAAGCAAGTGTGATCCGAGCTATTTTCACTCCAACTTTCCCCAAATTCTCTCTTCCAAAGACTGAACTTCCCCGTGTTTAGCAGGAGCTCTACAGCATGGTTCTTAGAAAAGCCTCAGTGCACAATTAGCTGCTCTGTTGTTTTATTTTCTCAGCTCTGCAAGAACATAAAAGCCCACACACATCACGATGCCACTGGTAAAGGAAAACCACTGTGTAACAGAGTGCAACAGCTCCAGCAGAGTGCCACAAAAAGGAAGCCAAAGTCACAGGGCTCCTTAATGTGACAAATAAAGCTTTTTTATCAGGAGTTAAGACAGAGGAAATGGCTCAGGAGGAGGTTCTAAAGGATTGGTCTCTTCTCCCAAGAAACAAGCGATAGGAAAAGGTCAAACGGCCTCAACTTGCACCAGGGGATTTAGATGGATATTAGGATATTAATTAATATATATGGGATATTAAGCTCTCAGGCCCTGGCCCAGGCTGTCCAGGGCAGTGGTGGAGTCCCCATCCCTGGAGGGATTTCAAAGCAGTGGAGATGTGGTGCTGAGGGACACGGGTTAGTGGTGGCCTTGTCAGTGCTGGGCTGGATTTGGATGATTTAAAAATCTTTCCCAACCAAAACCACTCAAGGAAACAAAGGTCAAAGCACTGGTGTACATCAGAAGGCAGACATCACTGCAGACAGAGGGCTTGCAACAGGAAATTCAGTAGCATCTTAGTAGGATAACAGACCCAGGCAGAGAATTTCAAAATATAAACTTTGGAAAGGCTTCCTTTAAGCAAGTGGAGAATTTCCAAAGATATTCTTTGAAAATAATTGTTTTAGTAGGGAAGACATAGTAACATTTGCTGTTTCCTTTTCACATTATAGCCCACAGCATCTTGCTTGTTAACATCTGTTAACACTCCCTTTTCTGGAGTGAAAATCTGCAAGCAGCAGGCACAAGCTCTCCCAAAATGCTACAGGCCTGGAGGCAAAAACCTGGCCACAGCCCAAAGGACAAACACCTTCACTCTGTTGTCTGAGATCTCAAAACTCCTCACAGGGGAGAATAAAACTAAATCAACACAACCCCCAAAATTAAGTTCTCTGGCAAAAAAACCCCAAAACTTTGCTATTTGTGGCACTCCATTTCCCTCTGGAAAACCAAGGCATTGAGCCAAACAGCTTTGATGTGGTATGGGGGTACTAAACCCACAGCATCCTCTCAGCTTCTCATCCTGATCTGCCCAGGAATGTCCTGATCACAACGTGAAAATCTGGGTGAATCTGATCAAAACCTGATTTTTCACCCAAAAGACAACCTGAAGGATCCCATTTCAAGATACTGGAGGAGCACGGATTCAGAAACACCTCATTCATTTGAATACAGACTCCCAAGGAGAGAGGCAAAATGTGCAGAGTGCTTTTTAAGAGCCTAATTTTTTTTTTTTTAGCATTCAAACCCTAATGCCCTCATGTCCTACAAAGCCACATTCCTTGCTGACAGTCACATATGTCAAGACTGCACCAGAAAACAAAGCCTGTTTGTGCTGTCCTGCTACTGGAAAAGAAAAGCTTCTGAGAAATGCCTTCCTTGGTGGAAAAAGAAAAAAAGCTTTCAAAAATCCCCGTCTGGGTAGCTCAAAGATGCAGTCGATTCTTAATTAAAAGATCTGACTCCCAACACAAAAGAAATTGCTTCTTGGCCAAGACCAAATGCAAGAAACCTCAGGCCAAAAGGTTGTATTTAGAAGATGAAAATAAAGAGAGAAAAAGGCTTTGGAAGAAGATGCTGCTTCAACCTAAGCAAAATCCAAGCACTGCCTCACTATTAGCAGACAAAACTCTGCTACAGGCTGGCCAAACAAACTTTTCTGGTCAGCACTGGGGCTCAAGGGGCTTGTAAAGCCCCAAAAATCCAGTGACTCCCCCACACCCCAGGCAGACACCGCATCGCTTCGCCTCCTTGGGATGCACACACACAGCCTGACCTGCATTCTTCCACATTCCCCCTCCTCCCCAGCAGCAGAGAAGCCACTCCTGAAGCTGAACTCTCCATGAAGAAGAAAAGAAACACAAAAAAACCCCAGAACACCCCAGCAAGCAGGGCCCCCTCCTCCAAACGCTGCTTCACCGCAGGTTGTAGGTCCTCAGGTTGCGCTGCCGCCGCTTCGTGGCTCGGAGCTTGACAAAGGTCCGGCCCGTTGGGTCAAAGACACAGAGGACAGTGATGCAGACACTCAGGATGACAACCCAGTTGCACACCACCATCCCTGCAAAGAAGGAGGAGAGAAGTCAAGTGCCCTGCCTGTAAATCTTGGCAAGTGCTTTCTCGCCGCAAGCGTCGGAGCCTCCGCTGCTGCGGGGCAGAGTTACTCCAAATCCTCTCGCTGCCAAGCTGCAAGCAAAAGGAAATCCTCTGGAAGGGTTTCTAAACCACAGTGAGGTTTCTCCAGCTCTTTGAGGAGGTTGCCTGTGCAGGCAGCCATTAACTACTCACTGAGCCTCTAAAGGGAACAGCAACACCAGCATCAAGCCTGCAGGAGAGCGCCTGAGATTGCAAAGGAGTTGCAGGAAAACAGTCAAGCCATTTTGAACAAAAAAAAAAAGGGGGAATTCAGGTCTTCCAGACCCCCCACCCAGCCAGGCCCTTCCGTAGGAATGTGAATTCTTGCCTCAGTGCAGACAGCCCAACTGAATAGAGCAACTGTTCTGAGCACTAAGGGGCTCAGGAAAACAAGCCCCACATTTCCAGCTTACAATCCACTTCCAGCACTCAATCCCCACAGGCAGCTGGGAATGAACTGGCTCTCTCCTCCAAGGCAAGATGATTTCTGAGCACCCAGAGGGCAGCCCCCCTCCCAAAGAACCTTTTAAATACATACCCAAAGTGACACTCTTTGCTGTGATATCATTGCAGGAAGCATAGTACTGTGTTAGCCAGACGATGCCCACGATGGCATAGACAAACTCAATCACCAAGATAGCTGAAAGGAAAGAACACAAAGGGTAGCAGCACCATCTCTAAGGATTTATGACTGCCTCTCCTCATCTTCTGAAGAGGGAACTGACAGGCAGGGTGTTTGCAGGACAGTTGCACCCAGTAAGTGGCTGGAGGAGCAAGGGGACAGTCAAGAAAACGAAAGAAAAATGTAACGTGTCCTCAACATTAATTATTCCTAAAGGAAAGAGGGACCAGCCCTGCAAAGAGCTGTGGGGGTAGCTAAGGTGGGAATCAAAGAGTTTGCACCCAAGGCAGTGGAAAGCATCTCTTGGGTTACAAGAATCCATGGGTATTAACCACCTCAGACACACTTGGTCTGATTCAGCAGTGTGAAATAAACAGCAGTGTCTGCCCAGGATTAATCCTGAGCCGGGAAAGATCAGTTCAGAGACCCCCACAGCAAAGGTTTCAACAACACTGGGCAAGGAATCAGGGCAAGAGTGGCTCCTGAGCAGCTTAATTTATGTTCTGAAGTTGATGTTCTTATGACTTTTGCTTAACCTTGGCTTGTTTCCTCTCTGAGATTACCAGCAGCACAGATGAGCTCTTCCTGGGTTCATACTGAAACTCCTTCCTTAGAGATTCACATGCAGCAAAACCCACATGGTTAAAATGGGACAGTCACATGGACCTTGCCCACACACTGGTCACACTCCTATTTCTATCATCACAACTGATGAAGCCATTAAGAGGAAAAAGCCCCGTGAAAAAAGCAAATGCAAAGACCCAAAGCAGTGTAAACACAGATCCTGACCATGTGCCTCAGTTGAAGGCAGACAAGTGGATGATTCTTGGGTAGGAAAATGGCTTTTTGCCTTCTCTCTACCTCCCTGGTCCCATTCAGTCTGGTTTTAACAGTGTGTTACTGTCTGGGCTCTGTGTGCTTCCCCAGGGAGACTGCAGTGTGTCTGGGAAACTGGAGAGAAAGATTTGTTTGCTATTCCTGTTAATGATTTGCACTTAGCACTCAAAGGCAGAAATACCTCCCAGAGCTTCCAAGCAAGGTTACCCCTATTTTAGCAAATTCTGCATGAAAACAACCCAGGAAAAGCAGAGATGCAAAAACGTGAGATGCTTTGTTTGGAAGGAGCTTCATTCTGCATCTCCAAAAGATTTTTCTGTTCAAATCTTTATTTACTCTGCCCAGAAAAAAATCTGATCCAAGTTTCTGTGCCTGGAAGACAATAGAACCCAGGAGGGAAGACAAGCTAAAAAGGAAGCACTGAATGAGGGAATAAGGAGCCATCTCTTTTCTGATCTTGGCATTGGTGGGTGAGTGAGACAGCAAATGGGTTTTGGAAGCCAAGTATGAACTGCAAGAGAGTGGATGGAACCAGTGAGCAGGTGGTAGCCCTATTTATCTCATGGTGTCTGGAGGTGGAGTATCAAAAGTGCAGGTGAGTCAAGAGGTCAAGTTTGTGTCTCAGGGTAGGTGGGTGTAGATTTCAGTGTTTGTATGACAGGCAAGAACATGCACATGCCTCAGGGTGACAACCACCATGGTTTACATGCTGGGAAAATGTGTGTGGATGTGGGAAAAGGTGAAGGAGAGGTGGTGGCTGGATCTCACTGTGGCAGCTTGGTGCTGGGAGACAGAAGGGGAACATATTTTGGTTAGAGGAAAAGGCTGTGCATGGCAATGAGGATGACAAGTTAAAAGGTTTGCTGGGAAGATATTTGGGGCACTGCATGAGAGTCTTTACAGCAGTGCCAGGGTAGAGCCTATGTGATGCATTCAGATGCATATCACATAGAAGGGGCCATCTGGATGTCTTTCAGAAGCTGGGTGTTTTGTCAGGGTGTGGGGAGAGAAGACTTGTGCTTTAGCAGATGGCAGTGTGGAGGCTGAGTCACTGGGAGGCCTCAGGCCCCTGCCTCTTACCCAGTCTGACATAGAGCACATACTGCATGGAGTCCCTGGGCTCTGTGTAGAGGATGCTGCCTCTCATGCTGAGCCAGATGATGGCCACCTCTGCAATCATGCAGCTGAGCAGGATGCCCAGGTAGCCCCTGCCGTGGTCCACCAGGTTGAGGGAGCAGCTCTCGTTGGGGTTGTACACCAGCCCAAAGAGCACCACGGAGAGGATCACAAACCTGCCAGGCACAAACCACCTGGTTACCAGCAGTTAAGTCCAAGAAAGCTGCCATGCAATATCCCACACCTCACAAAGCTCCTCCGTGCCCCTTAGCTACTTAGGATTAATTTCTTCTGGAAATCTCCACCCCACAAGCCACCCAGAGGCCCTGCTGCCCCATCAGAACAATTTGAGTCAAGTCATATTATCACATTGTTTTAGGCTGGATGTCAGGAAATATTTCTTCACTGAGAGGGTTGTCAGGCATTGGAATGGCCCAGGACAGTGGTGGAGTCACCATCCCTGGTATCCCAGTATTTAAAAGGCATTTGGAGCTGGTCCTTAAGGCCAGGGTTTAGTATTGACTGTGGTGTTAATCAAAGGTTGGACTGGATGAGCTTGGAGGGCTCTTCCAACCTAAACATTCTGTGGTTCTGTGATTCCATGGGATTTGCCACTCCAGTTGTTTTTTCCTGAGCTCCTGTACAGAAACACAGCCCCAAACTCCAGCAGCTAGCACAGGAGGGTGCAGGGAGCTCTGATCAGCCTCCTTTGGGACTAGAACTTAAAGAGCTGAACTTATCCAAAGAACCAGAAGCTGGAAATACCCCAAACACCCCATAGAAGCCTTCCAGCTAAGCAGAGGAAGAATTCCAGCTGCAAGAAACAAAGAGCAACAGAATAGGGAGGATTCAAAGCCTCCTTCTGCCTGACTTACCAGGTGGTGTGCAGGAGGAAGAGGAAGACTGCAGGCAGAACCAGATCATCGCTGCCCACAGACCAGCGCCGGCGGAACACAACAATCCCTGGCATGGCTAGTGGGTCACTGGGGGTTCAGCAGGCACAATGCTCACCTCCTGGAGAAGAACAGGGTCAGAGATGCCTCTAAATCTCTTCAAACTCCTCCAGAGAGCCCCCACGACAACCCCAGCAAGAGGGCTGCACTCCAGAGCTCTCCTAGATGAGCCCAGAGCTGCTTCCTCCCAGCACCCGGGGCCATGGGGTGGGTGCTGAAGGAAAGGATCATACAGCTGAAAAAGTGAGAAGGATCAGGTGTGAAACAGGTAGGGAACTCACTGGACATAATCACCACTCACCCAGCTCTACTTCACAAGATTATCTGCAATCCTGTTAGTGCTGTGTGTGGGTAAGCAGTCTGTGTGGGGTGCCTGGACAGGTTATACTGACCTCAGCTCTAAAGCAGACCCTGTTGCCAGCCTCTTCTCTTGTTGTCCCAACAGTTCCCTCCCTCCTTTGGCTCTGCAAACCAAAATACCCATTAGCAGTTGGTGGTAGCATTTGGGGAAACTATTGACTGGCTCCCAAGAGCAAACACTTAGAGGCAAGGAGCAAGCTCCTAGGAGACCTCTCACTCCACCACCAGCTCCACAGGAGCACCCTGCCAGCTCCACATCTCCCGTGTGCTCCCACTGGCCCTGACAAGCACCAACAATTAAAAGGTTGAAGACTGGGGGGCTGGCTGTTCCTCCTCCCATTCTGTTTGTACTCCTCTATTTTTAAAGCTTCCCAAACCCTTTAAAAACAGAAACAGCAGTGGTGTAAAGTCACGAGACTCCTCAAGGCTATTCAGACACCTCCTCCCTGCACAGTTCTCCCACACCATTTCAGTTCTGCTGGGTATTCTCCAGCCTGCTCCAGTCCAAGTCCATGGCTCAGTCTTTTCCTGCAGCACACCCCATCTCCCTTCTGTATTTCTTGCCCAGTCACAACCAACAACCCTGATTTCTGGTCGCTTTTGTCACCCTATGGTTTTGGAGGGGGTGTCTGTGCCATCTGCCCACCACAGCCACCAGACACCTCCTGTCCCCCTCTTCTGCACCCTAAACCTTGTCACACCTCTTACCTGGACCCTCCTGCACTGCCACAGACCAGGGAACAACCACACAGTGGCCCAACTGAGGAGAAACTTGTACAGCTTCCAACCTGATAACCCCACTGACCTCCCAACCTCCATGCTCATGGACTCCTGCCCCATCCAGGACCTGCAGCAATTGTGTTGCTCCAAAACTACCCAGCTCAGGTAGGAATTTCTTTGTGATCTAGCCATTTGCTAACAGCCTGACAGGCACACAGAGGCCAAAAAAAAAAAAAAATAAAATCAAAGCAGCAACATTTGTTTAGTTGTGATGTAGTCAGGATTCCCAACAGCATTTCAGAGGGACTATCACCCACTGTACCTCGATACACCAGGCAAAAAACCCCCAAACTTATAGATGATGTCTCTAATTCAGTGCTCGGGGTGAAAAAAAGGGGAGGAGGGATATAATCCTAGTGAAACTGCTTTAAAGTTCAAAGTAACAGAAGTGTTGGTTTTGTGAGAGCCCACAGGCTGTGTCAAACACAGAGCTGCCTCATCCTCCCAAACCTCTTCACCAGTCAGGTGTGGTTACCCCATCCTTACCTACTCTGCAGCCCATTCCCAAAGAGAGGATTCTCTTGCACTGGCTGCTGGCCTTGACCTTCCTACCTTTCAGTCACCAAGTATTAAAAAATCTACACAAATTTTTCAGGCTTTCTGGGAGATCCCAGAGTTCCCAGGCTGAGCCCCTTCCAGGATGTTACTCACTTGGGTGCAGGAAATGCTCTATTCCACCACCAAAGCACATGTGAAATCCCACAACCATTTGGATTCCACTTCCTTAGCACATCACAATCAGAGCACTCACAACACTGCAGCTCTGCCTTCAAACTCCTCACTCCTCTGGCCATCTGCAGACTCTCCTTCCAGCCTCTCCAGCCTCCAGCTCGCCCTTGTATCCTGAGGATTGCTAACTTTGCTCAGTCTACATGGACAAACTTTCCAGAACCTCATCCTTTATTCCTCTGGTCACCCCCTAACCAAGCTTCAGACCTCAGCTCCCATCACCTCCCCTCTGCTGATGGCTGCATCCCACCAACATGTTTTCCCAAAACTTCCAACCTCTCCAGACAGGAGCAGATGTGCTCTGCCTGCTTTCACCCACCTTTTCTTGAGAGTTGGAAGAGGCAAAATAAGCAGCAAGAGCAGCAAACATCTCCTGTGGATTTCTTATCCTCAGCAACAGGCGGGGATGGAGTGGAGCAGCCTGTCCCTCCCTGTCACCCAGGAGAACACTCACTGTGGGACTGTCACTCCTGGCTGTATGCTCACCAGGCACTTGGTTCCCAGCAGAAAGAGTCCCACTTAATTTTCAAGGACTGTCTATTAAAAAAAAAAAAAAAAATCTAAACCACGAGGTCTGGGGCCTTGTCCCTAATTTGGAAAGAAGAGAGGTGATAGAAGGCCTGAGACTCTAAAGCCCACCAAAAAACACACACCAAAAAGGTGAAGCTTGCAGGGTGAGGACTCTTTGGCTCCATCCCAAGGTAGCAGATCCCAGGAGTTATATTTCCAAATGATGAAGATCTGATCTAGCAGAAGAATCAGGAGGAAAATGAAAGGTCAGGGTGCCAACAGCCCTGACACCACTGTCCCTAGTTCTGAGACAGCAGAACCCCTTGTGCTGCCCCTCAAAATCACTGCAAAGAGTGGAAAATTCCCAGGCTCTTGGGAAACCTGGAGCCTGCTACAAGAAGCCCCAAGCTCTCAGCACTGAAACCAGGGAACAGCACATGCAGGCACCAAGCTTTGTGTGCAAGGAGTCCAGAGTTCCTTGACCCTGAAGAGCAGAACAAGGTCTATGGGGGCAGCAATCTCGGATGGCGTGTGGTCCAGCTGCTGCACATTCTTCTCTCCTGTGATGAGTGTTTCAAGAGAAGCAGATATCCAGGGAGACAGATATCCAGGGAGACAGACTTCGGAAGGGAAGGAGGGAGCAGCAAACTCTTCTTGCAGCCACTGAAAAACCCCACTCAGCCAAGGGAAGGGCGGTGTGGTGGTGCCTGCCTGCTGACAGAGCCCAGCATCATCCTCAGAGCAGCTCCCTCCCTCCCTCCCAGCATTTATTCAGCCAAGCTGCTGAAAGCCAGCCAGCCAAGGGTCGTGACTCCCCCTTTTCCACCCAAAACCCCCCTTTTCCTCGGCACCCTCTGGAAGGAAGTGACATCATCCCTATTCTGAGGAGCTTGTCTGCCAATTGTGGGAAGGAAGACGGGGAGCGGGCGATGCTGTCAGGGATGCAGAGCCAGGAGAGGAGGAAACCCCTCCAGCAGTCCTGCAGCACCACAAACCTCCTCCCCTCTGCTCTCCTTGCTGCCAAGAAGCTGACAGGACCTGGAGGGCTGCAGGAATGATTCAAACTTGTCCTGGAGCTCCGTGAGAGGGGATTCCTTGGGCTGCAGCTGATGGCATCGGTGTGGGAGCGGGACTGGGAAGGGCTATGGGGGCTGCTGGGCTCTCCCTTTGGGGCCAAAGGGGAGGAGAATTGGATGGGACACAAAAGGGGCACAGAGAGGGGGCCACCCTGGTCATAGAAAGGAGAGACTGTTCCAGAGATGTCTGTCCCTGGGGCCTTTTCAGCCGTTAATTCCTTGTGACATGCTCGGGGGTATGACAGGATGTGGGGGAAGGGGAGAATTAGCTGTCTGTAGGGAAAGGCTTAGAGAAAAGAGCAAAGGAGAAAAATGCTACAGAGAGACAACATTCCAGCTAAACCTCAGAGATTTGGTCTAATCCAGCATCCCATCATGCCTGACATTAGCCTCAGAAGAAGGTACAGCAGTAAATACAAAGCTGGACACAGCCTCAGCTGAAGGAAAAGGGCTGCACAGAGATCTTGCACTGCAGGAGAGCACCCACACCATGCCAGCACCCCAAGAGACAATCAGCTGCTCCCCACCACCCAAACCCACCAGCAGGATTTGCTTTCAGCTCAGAGGCACCCAACACAGCCCATCAAATGAACCCCTTTGCAAACCCATCACCCCTACACCCACAGAGGACTCAGCATCCCCACCTCCGTGGCCCAAAAACCTCCTCCTGGTCACCACTCCACCTCCCCCAGTCCAAACCATTATCTGCTCATTCCTCTCCAGTAGAAAATGGGAGACCAACACCACAACAAAGTCAGATCTGCCCCTGCCAAGGGTTTCTTCTCACTTTGGCCATGCCTGCCCAGAGGCATTAGAAGGAGAAAGCCCTCACAGACCAAACCACTCATCCCTTATTTCTCCTCTTGGCCTGAGATGGTGACCTGCTTGCAACCTGACAGAATCCATGTGCAATGCAATCCCACCTCGTCTGGGTTTCATATCCACCTCGTTCAGATGGTCTCCTCAGCTCTAGAGTCCAGGATTATTCACCCAAACTCTCTCAAAATAAGAACTGTTCAAATCCCAGTGACCTGATCTTCATCTTCACTACTCTGGGCTATGGAAAGCCCAAAAGAAAAGGGAATTTCAAAGTCTTAGCTCTGTAGATGGCTGCAGTCACTACAGGACCAAGGCCTTTTGCTGTTCTGCAGAAACCCAGTTCCATGGACTGTCATGTACTGATCCTCCCAGTGGCACCTTCCTGCAGACCTAGATGAAATGCCACCAGGGACTGTCCCAGCCCCAACCCACTGTCTCATTGAAAAGTCCTACCCCAGAACCACCACCTCTCAAGAGCTGCTTAGAAAAATCCACCTGGAAAACTGAAACAAAAGCAGCTTTGTGTCATGGCAGCTCCACCACCAGCAGCATCTCCTTGAGGGTTGTTTCCTGCTCCTCTTCTTGCCTTGTGCTACCCCAGCAGAGGCATCTTCCCTTCATCCCAACACCACATCCAGAGATGCTTGGCCTGAAGGTGCAGGCAGCAGCCTGGCTGGAGAGCCCCAGGAGAACAAGAGGCACCCAAGTGACACCCAAGTGACACCCAAATAGCCCAGGAGAGTGTCTGAAGACCACCAGATTAATTCCACCAGTTCAGTCTCCTGGAGCTGTCTTCTGCTTCCTACCACACAAATGGGAAGCACTGTACAACCTCCCTCCTCTCCTCCCATCAAGAGCACCCTGTTCTGTCCCTTACCTGCATTTCCTCTTTCTGAAATGATTTTATGAGAGCTGCTGAAGCTCTCTGTACTTTTTGCAGCTGCCAAAGTGGTTTTACACTGAAGGCAACAGAAAAAAGCAACACCCTTTTCAACCAACCACGTCTGTCAAACTTAGGTGACCCAAGGTGACATTCAGCATGCTTAACCATGCCATTTCCTGACCCTTCCACATCTGCAGGTTGATAAATCATGAAACTTCTCCCCCCAAAAAGCATTAACAGAAGTTTCCAGCCCCATCAAAGTTCTCCTACCTGAACCCCACATCCTTTTGCCCCTCACAAGCACATCCCACATGGGACATGGGTCCCACCAACACCAGCCCAACAGCAAACAGAAAGCTCCTGTTCCCATTAAGCAGAGCTTTCTAGAAACACTTATTGTACTTGTCAGAAATCATCAATTAGAACTTGGATCAAACTTCATCAGCCCTCACCCAGCTCTTTTCAAAGGGCCTTTAAATGGAGCTCTTTCTGGTTTTGAGCTTGGTTCCTCACAATCCAGGAATTGTTCTTCCCATGCAGGGAGAAGGGGGATGTGGCTCCATCTATCCAAAATGCCCTGGAGCTGGCTAGGAGGCATTTGTTTGTGTCTGCACACAAAAAAAAACCCATTTCCCTTCCAGCACCTCTTGCAGGATGCAGAGAAAGGCCAGAGGAAGGGTTGTTGCTCTCCATCTCCCTTGTACAAGAAATCTGTGAGAGGACAGGTGGAAAAAAACCCCTTTGCAAAGTGCCCTTCCAGGGTGGGAATATCACAAAGCATTGTGAGAGAAGTCAAAATAATGTGAAACTGAGGCTCAGAGTACAAGGTGGGGAGAAAACCCACTGCACCAAAGGAAGGGGAGCCCTCCTGTCACCTCTGGAAGGGCACAAGCTCTGGAAGGTACCTGCTGGGAGCAAAGCCTGCAGGAATTGCAGGGAAAGATCTTTCCCTGGGGGGGAGATGGTAGAGCAGCTGCCAGAAGGTTGTGAGGATAATTCCAGCATGACTGAATATGATTAAGGGAAGAGAATTAAGAGAATATTGTGTGTATTCATGCAACATCTCAGAGTCATGTTACAACCAAACCACAGACTGCTCAGCCAGGGCAGAGAATGCTGGCAAAAAAAAAAAAAAATCATGGGGGGAGGTCTTCAATCCTGGAATATCAATTTCATACCTACTTTTAAAGATTCTCCTTTATTGTCTCCCATTTTCCAAGGAGAAAGGCAATAAAATGAGTCCGTGCCAGAGCCATGGGACTCAACCATCAGGTTTGAGACAGGAAAGGTTCAAAAAGCCTCTTGTGGCTTGGCCCATTTCAGCTGCAGCTCCCCCTGGACGAGGCCCCTGCACCACAATCAGCTCACTACAATGTCAGCAGCACAGAACTCAGATGATTGGTTGGGTTAGACCTGGAATTCCAACACTGCCCACTGACACCAATACCCAAAATACACCTCGGAGTAGGAACTGACCTTCAAAACCCAGGGAACAACAACTTCTGAGTGTCCCACCACTTCAAATCCTAAATGCTGGTGTAAATACACCCTTGGAATGGTGACCATCACAGGAACATACTGGTCCTGCCCAGCTGGCCCAACACTGACCCATCTCCATCAGCTTTTTCCTTCTGAATATTCCTCCCAAGGCCCCTTTGTCACCATAAACACAACAAGATGTTTTCTAAGCCCATGTGTTCTTTGCTTAAATCCATCCCCTCTGTCCCTCACTCCCAGTGCCTCTTGCCTTGGGTAGAAATACCTCTCACAAGTGTCCCACACTGATTTCAAACACAGCATTTCTTACCCATTACCTCCTTGAACCCTTCTTGAACCCTTGAATTTCAAAAGCTGCCTCTTATCTCATGAGGAAAAAAAAAAACAACTCTTAAAATGCAGAAGATTTAGAATCTCATTTGCTGCTCACTCCAAAGTGGTTTTTTTTTCCCCAGAGAGCAATGCCCTGGCACAACACAGGGTCCAATGTTCCTCAGCAGTGGGATTGATAATCCCAGGCATTAACTCAGATCTGAAAAATCACAAGTGTTTTTTTTTAAATAAAGAGATGCTGCCATTAATATATTTAAGTTAGATTTGGGGCTCTGCACACAGAGGGTTCACACATTTCAAAGGATGTTTCTGCAACTGCAAGGATTAGTGCTTTCCCCCAAGAACAACTTGAGAGAAAATGAGCATTTAAGGAAAAATAACAAGTTGGTAGCATCCCTTTGCCTCCCTTTGATGGACTCACATGGCAGGGAGGTTGAAACTAGATGATTTTTAAGGTCCTTTCCAACCCAAACCATTCTGGTTCTGTAGAATTCCCAGGAATGAAGGTATTCATGCAAAGCTGGGATATGACTTGAGAAGAAGTGTATTTTCTGAATATTTTTCATTACAGAGGCACCAGGCACAGCCAGCAGATGTTTTGCATGTACCTGTCCACAGGGGTGATGTTTTCAGAGGGAAAAAACCAAAAAAAAACCAACTTAAAAAGGGAGTATTGCTTCTCTCTCATGAGCAGAGTTCCCATTTCCAGTAAGTGGACTCCACGGGTTGATTTGCCAAGGGTGCTGCCTGCCTTTAGCTGCAGTAAGAGGTGGATGTAAAGAGGAGGAAAAAAATCTGAAGTCTCCCTTTTTCCAGCTGGGAAATCTCACAGGTTTTGTTCCAAAGGGGAAAAAGGAAAAGTTTGTAGGGCCAAGCACAGTCCTCCTCTTAAAAACACTTTGATTTTAGTACCTAAGGACCCTGATCACTGAGAGACACTTCAATTGCCCCAATTAAAGGAAGAATAATGTTCTGAGTGAGAGGAAAAGAGCCTCACAGCTCCAAGATTACTGGTACTTTTCTCCTTGACCTCAGGGGCAGCACAATTTAACTCCAAGCTTCAGACTTGTCAGACTACAGAAAATTAAATCTTTGTGAGGGAGTGGTCAAAAAAACCCAAGAGAAGTTGACAGAGCAGCAGCTTACCTTAAAATGAGCCACTTTCCTGAAAATTGGGAGTGGAGAAGCACAATCCAAGTCTGCTGACACTGATTTAGTTAAAAACCACCACCCAAGCCTTGTATCAGTGCCTACATATCTGCAGCCACCTACATTTCATGCTAGCAAAGCCCACAAGCTGAGCCTCCTGACAATTCCAAGCTAGAGCAAAAATAATGCCCAAGTTGCTAGGGGGAAAAAAAAACAAAAAAAAAGAAGAAGAAATAAAAAAGAGTGAAACTAATTTTGTATTTCAAACAGAACTTACTGTTCAACAAAGCAATGAATCTGTTGAAGAGTCAGCAGCGAGCAGAAAAGCTTGGCAAGAACAGGGCAGGGAAAGGAGATGGAAAGGTAATATTTGGAGGAGTTGAGCTAAGTTTTTAGGCACATCAAGTACCTCACTTTCAAAGATTTTGAGCAGCTGGGCACCCCCAAATCTGCCTGACATCAGGCAATGCAAACAACCCTGGTCCAGCCACACTCAGAGATGTGGTACAACAGTTCAGTCTCCCTGGACACAATTATTTGGGGTCAGAGTTGTTTGGTTTTCTTGTTAAACCCCATGGCTGGATTCAAAATTTATTAAACCATGGTTGTAGGCCACAGAGTCATTAAAAAGTCAATGGGAAAAATAGGAAGGGCTGGATTAAGTCAGGCAGGGCTGAATGAAGTGGGAAAAGGTACTTACAAAAGGAGGGTTTCAGATGGAGCTGACTGGTGCCAGTCTGACAGCCTCATTTCTTTAGGCAAGCTATTGTTCACCACAGTCAAAGCTGGCAAGGTTTAGTCCACCCTGGAATGCCTGTCACAGCCACCTTAAAAAAAAATAAAAAGAAGAGATAAATAAAAGCACATCAGGAGGAACATACTTTAAGGTGAAAAAACAAAAATTGATATATATTCCTGCTCCAGTGAATCTTGAAGCCACCTGCCTTGAGGAAGAGAGGACAACCACACCAAAGTGTAATCCCTTGTTTACACTGGTGGGCAAAGAGTTTTCCCAATAACTTGACTCATTGCTTCAGGAATTCCCTAGAGGATGAGTCACACCCAGGGAAAGCCACCAGTCATTCCACGGGAGCTCCAGGGACCCACGGCTGCCAACAGGAGAAGAGTGAAACAAGTGGGAGAAGAGGAGATCAGTGCCAAGCTGGAGAAAACTCTCTGGTCAGCAGCTCTCCTTGGCATTCCTGCCTTGCTCCCTTCCCCAAAAAACCTGCTGGCATGCAGGGGAACATCTCCTCGAGCAGCAGAGACACAGCCCCAGGCTCTGGAGAGAAGGGAATTGCTGTGGGTTCTTCCACCTGCAGCTGCCAGGACAGGAGGAGGAGGAGATGCTGGCTCTGTGGCATCCAAAATCTGCTTGATGGAGGGAGGGAAGGTGTTCCTGGAAGGGAAAGATGCTAAGGAATAAGAAGCTGCCTCTTCCAAGGGGGATTGAGCAGGAATAAGAGGGAGCCATGCAGAATTTCAGTGTCTCACACCATGTTACAACCCCCCTGTCCACACTTCTGCTTCACCCCCCCTGTTCACACTTCTGCTTCACTCCCCCTGTCCACACTTCTTCTGCTTCACCACTCACTCTACCTTACCCTGGGATTTCTCCCCAAGTGGTGAGGCAGGTATGTGCCCAGCTACAAGTCCAAAATGCTGAGAATCTCTGCTATGTGCCAAGCTCTTCTGCAGACACAAACCAAATGCCCCTTTTTCTCAGCACAGTTTGTAATCATTAGACAAGGATGCTAACTGGGTGGAAGTGCCAGGCTCAGCTGAGGAATTTCAGCAGAAATTGGCTTCAAACACTAAAACCTCACTTGGATCCAACCTATTCTCATGTTCCTGGTGCTGCCTTTTTGTTTTTTCTTTTACCCTGGGCTGAGAAGCTGCCTCTTCCAAGGGGGATTGAGCAGGAATAAGAGGGGGCCATGCAGAACTTCAGTGTCTCACACCACGTTACAACCCCCCTGTCCACACGTCTTCTGCTTCACCCCCCACTCTACCTTACCCTGGGATTTCTCCCCAAGTGGTGAGGCAGGTATGTGCCCAGCTACAAGTTCAAAATACTGAGAATCTCTGCTATGTGCCAAGCTCTTCTGCAGACACAAACCCAATGCCCCTTTTTCTCAGCACAGTTTGTAATCATTAGACAAGGATGCTAACTGGGTGGAAGTGCCAGCCTCAGCTGAGGAATTGCAGCAGAAACTGGCTTCAAACATTAAAACCTCACTTGGATCCAACCTATTCTCATGTTCCTGGTGCTGCCTTTTTGTTTTTTCTTTTACCCTGGGCTGAGAAGCCCATTTCTAACCAAACACCTACATTGCTTCTCTGGTTTCTGACCTTGCCATCTGCACTAAAACTGCATCTGCTGAGCCTGACAGAGACCTGGTGCCTCCACTTGGGCTGACATTGCCACTTTTGGTTTATATCCCTTACTTTGGGTGAGGATCTGCCTGGATCTTACATTCCTACAAGTCAGAAATGATTCCTACAGTCTGAAAAGCTTGGCCCCTGGAGGTCACACAGCCCAAGAGCCACCATGTCCTTAAAGGGACCTGAATCCAGGGGGGATCTGAATTCCAGAGCACTCTCTAACTTATCATGCCTCAAAAAAAAATGAAGTCCTCACTGTTTTCCATCTCATTTCACCACAAAGGATCCAACTTCTCCTAACTCACAACCAATTACACTTCCTTAAAGTGTTCTCCCTTTACATCCTTCCCCCACAAACAACCCCCAAATGCCACCAGCCTATTTCACAACTCTTTTTTAACAGGTGACTCCAAAGCCAGGAAACCCCTAGAAGCCAACCACGATTCCAAAGAGGGAATATTCCCCAGTGCTGGGATTTCCCTGGAAACACTGTCTGTATTTCAACACAAATGCATAGCTCTGCTTTCTCCTCTTACTCCCCAAACCTCCCCAGGTTCCCACCTTCCAACAACCTTCTCCCTCCAGAGAGCTCTTGCACCTCATCAACCAGAACTGGTTTTATTTCTTGTCAACAGCTCTGGATTTCTCCCATCCTTCACTGAAAATTAATCAGGATACACTGCAAGCAGAACCATTTCATCCTACAAGCACATTTAACCAGACAGAACCTCCAGCAATATTTATGGCATCCTATTTAGAAACCTAACTCTATTTCACCATCATCCCCTCTCTCTCCAGCCTGGCCTTCACAGAAGGAACCTCAAAAAAAAAAAACCAAACAAAACAAACCCACAACCAAACCCAGAATCTTTTTTTCCCTTTTTTGGGGGGGAATAATAACCTCCTAACATCCAGAAGGCTGCTGCTTTGCAGAGGAAGGCTTCCCTTGGGAAGAATCCAGGAATCCAGGCCGTGTGCCCATCCCACAGAACGCATCCTCTGTCACTTAAATGCTCACCCTGGGGCATTAATAAACCAAAGAGCAAACCCCAAAAGACCCCCAAAAGTCAGGAGCTTTGGCTCTTGAAGGATCTGGGTATTTAGTGTCACCCACCCAAGTGGCAGCACAGCACTTCTGCCTTTAAAGTCCACCCCTAAGAGCAGAAACACCTATTCGCCAAAATCCTAGAGCAGAAAATGGGGAATTTCTGCTTTTAGGAATATCCTTGACTTGGATGATATCACATATGGACACTGGATGAGGCCTTGCAGCATGGGACAACAGAAAATTGCCATTGCCTGTGACAGCAACACAGCTCCTGACCCTCTGCTCCTCAAAATCCAGCACCCAAGAAGCTTTTCAGATGCAGAAGCAAAACAGGTTGTCAGGGTCAGACAGCTTTGGATTGACTAAGGTGCTCTTCTCATCCTGAGTAGTCCAGATCAGAAAAAAAAAATATACATATATATATATTAATTTTTTTTCTGCTTCTCAAAGCAAAGATTGAAACTCTGCATTTTCAGCTGCTGGCTTCTGCTGCTCCAACTTCAGAAGAAATGTGGTTCTGCCCCTCCCATTCCGTGGCTTCCACCTCACTGCATGAGAACAGCCCTTGAAATAAAACAAATGATCAGGCTAAGCATTCCCAGAAGAGAATAGGGAAAAAAAAATGAAAAAAAAATTCCTTATTCCTGCCTGGAGAACACAACCTTCTAAAGAAAGCTCCCAGCTTTGCCCCAGCTGATGTTCAAGCTTGCTAATTACAGTGAAAAATCAGAAGCAAGGAGGAGCAGGAGGGAGGGAGAGGCAGACTCCAGCTCTCAGGCTCAGACAAATGACAGCCTGAGCAAACTTTTCCTGCCTCAGTGGTTGCTGCCAGAAATAACCCCCTCCAGGGCTCAGGGCTGCAGGGACCCAGCTCCCTGTCACCTCCTGGACACCCTGGGAAGTCCCCAGTGCCACCCAGCCCTTTCAGCAGCACCCACCTTCTGACTGGGAGCATCCTCATGGGCTTCTCCCCCAGACAGTTCCTCTCTCCCCAGCCCTGCTGGGAACCTTTCCTGTGCTTACCCAGAGCTTTCTGAAAGCCTCCCTTGTCTCCTCACCCAATCCTTCAGCTTTTGTGCATCTTCTCTCTCCTCCAGCAACCCACTCCCCCCATTATTCTGTCATCTCTGGCTCCCTTTTCTCTTCCAGTCTCCACATTTCTGGTGTGGCTTCCCTTGATGCCACTGCTTTCCAGCCCTCCATCTCTTTCTCCATATTGATCTGGGTTTTTTTTTTTTTGGTTGTTGTTCCTAAGATGCCTCAAAGTATTCTTGAGAGAAGCAGAGCTCCTCCTTCCAGCTGCCAACAGCTGCTTTCCCTCCAACCCTACAAGCTTCCCCTTTAGGAACCCAGAGGAATCACCCAGGCAGAGTGCAGCATTAAAAAAATAAATAAATAAAACAAATAAATCCCCAACTGTTCACTTCATGCAGCTTCCACCTCCCTCTTGGGCTTAGAAATTAAGTCCCAAATTCAGACCCAGTGGAAATCAAACCCTGTGACTTACCAGGTTTTTTTGCTTTCCCTGGAGCTGCTCTCTCCAGCTGGTGCTTCAGAGAAAGCTGCAGGGAGAGGCACCAAGAGCAGCCCAAACCCCCCCCTGGGATGCACCATCCATCCCCAGCACAAGGAGCCCAAACGCTTCCTCTCCTTTTCCTGGGAATTCTCCCCCTGGCCAGTGCTTCCCTAATGACACAGCAAGAGGAAAACTGAAATCCTGGGTGGAATCCTGCCAAGCTGAAGTAGGTAGCCTCTTCCTGACTTGCAGATTTGGATGCATGTGATGAGAGAAGGCAGGGATCCTATTTTCATTTTGCTTATGTAAGCAAGGATGAATCAAGCCCAGGTTCCTCCAATCTTGTCTCATATTTAAGCCTTATATATATATATATATATATTTATATTCCCACAACCTGGAGCTAAAAAGCCCTTTTCTTTAGGCAGAGCCTCCATCAGCTCCACTTCCAAAGCCCAGCACACACATCCCTCCTCCTCAGCACCCCCACACAGCACCTTCAGCTCCCAGGTACAGCAGAGCATCTGCATCCAGAGCTCCTCTCCTTGGTGGCTCCAGCTGTGCCTGCTTCCAGACCTCCTCCTGGTCCCAGAACACACACACACACCTCAGCCCATCCCTCACTGGCAGTGTTCCTTCCTCCTGCACCCCAGGGAGAGCCAGTAGGTGAGTTGGGAATTCAGTTTCTAGCTCAGGATTTAATTAGACAACTCAATTTTAGGAGGTCTCCTACTTAACATCCTCTAGTCCTTTAGCTTGCCAGCTCTGACTCCTGCAAATACTCTGCCTTACATGTATTTTACTCTTTTTTTTTTTCCTCTGTCCAAGAGCTTACATAAACTTCTTCTGCTTGTTGTTCTCAGTGGGTTCATCACTGAAGACCCTGGAACTGGAGCAGCTGCTCAGCATCTCATCCTCTGCTCCACACCAGCCTGACAAATTCAGGGAGCACAGCCACCCATTCCCATCTCCAGCCAGGGTACCACACACCTCCTCCTCCCAGCACACCCAAGTTTTCACACTCAGTTTTCACACTAAACCAGCACTCCCCCCTTTTCTCCAGGTATCTCCTTGCCATGCTGCCCCCCTCTCCCTTTCTACTCCACCTCATAGCTCTTCCAAGATCCCAGCTGCAGGGTATTTTCCTTGGGTTTCCCAGCAGGACCATCACCTAACAAGCTATTTACTGCTCATTCCAGGTCCAGAAGAAGGTTAGAGGCAGGGGCAGATGAAGCAGAACACCCTATATTCCTTCCACCAGTGGTGTGCAGGAGCTTGGAGCTGACTCTGTAAGATCTCAACATGAGCAAAGTGTTTCCAGCCAGTCCCAAGGGTTGTCTTGATATTCTTATGATAACACTTTTTTTTTTTGTCCTGTTGCCACCATCCTCCTACTTTCCACATTCTCCTTGCCCTCTCTCTTTAGCTGCTCCTGGAGAAGTCACCCAGGACATAGTGGAAGGAGCTAGGAAAGCCTGACAGCATCACCACCATCTCTGTACCTAGAATGAGTTCAGCAAAGATGGACAAAAGCAAAGGGGAGAGGAGGTGAGGCAGAAGGACACATCCCACATGACAAGGGGAGAGCTGCAGCACCCAGGAAAAAGCATTCCTTGGCTCCATCTAGACATGAGCTGAAAAGCACAGCCTGCCTGTTCCTGTGGCTAACAACTGGTTAGGCTGAAAGAAAAATCAGGAACAATTTTTTCCCGAGCTAATGGAGTGCAGGAAATGAGGATGAGCCACACAGAGGAGTCCACCAGCTCCAGCACTGTGCTAGGAGGTACGAAAAAGCAGCAGGGACTCTTTAGAACAGGAATGAAAAGCATGGTTAGTAATACACAGAGAAGAGAACCATGAAAATATGATCAGAGATAAGTGGGAAAGCAGCTAGGGATCTTCTCCCTGCCAAAGAGAAGGGGACAAAATGTAGGTACAAGCTCCATCTAAATAACATCAGGTTGGTGCCAGCAAACTGCAAAAGCAAAATAAACAAGAGTGGCCACCTTACCACAGGAAGATTCCTGCCAAAGAAAGCAGCTCAGCCACCCAGCTCCTCCAGAAACAAACCACAGCTTCTTTTCAAAGCACTCCTGAACCCTGGGCCTGTCTGAACTCAACAAGTGTCACCTTTCCTGAAGAAAAGCAGCCAGGTCAAGCTCAGGGGTGTAAGTAGCCTTCTTATCTGCTCCCAGGTGGAAATCCAAGAGCTTGGATGGGAGGATGAATGCTCAGGGAGCTGGCTGCTGCACAACCTGGACAAAAGCCCTGCTCCCAGCTCAGATCTCTCTCTGCTGAACTACAACTGGAAAATTAAGGCATCAATAACTCTGCAATTCTTGTGAAACAAAGGGATTTCACTGCTCCATCACCAAGAGGGATAAAGCAGAGGAGCTGACCCCAAATCTCCTCCTGGGAGCTTGCTAACAGCAAACGGGAAGGATCCCTGCTTCATCTCTGGGGGGAAAAGCTGCATTTTTCAAGTGATTTCCAGAGGAGAAGTCACCTTTCCTCTAAGCTAGCAGCTAAGATTTTCAACTGCTAGATGAATCTTCACACTTGAACTTATAATGCAAACAGGATTAAATGAAAAAAAAAAAAAAAGTCAGGACAAGTGACAGGCTCTGAGCCAACACAGTTTTAGGCTCTTAGGAGAAAAAGAACTTTTCCTCTTATGCTGTAGGCACTGCATCATTATCCCCATAATTAAATGTAGAGCTTTTGTGGCAATGCCTGCTGCAGGATTTGTCTAGGTGAGGAATTTTTTTCCCCTCTTCCTTAAGTTATATTACGATTAACCATGAAGGGTCCATTCGTTTCAAGCTTTTCAACTGGGTTTCAGAAGTAAATGCCTGAAACAGTCCTTGGTGAAAATATTGTCATTTTGGAAGAGATCACAAGCACAAGATCTGGGGCTTGGTAACCAATTTATTGTTCTTGCAAGGGAACTTTCAAAGCCTGCAAAAAAATAAAATTAAATCTCTTTTTCAGTATGTGATGCAGATCCTCATCCTTGATTAGAGCTCAAAGGCCTCAGAGCAATGTTATATTGCAATTAACCCAACTGATTAAGGCATAATCAAGCCTCTAAATATCAGGCATAAGCCTAGCCTAGGTCTGAGCTCTTTTGTACCTCACTCCTGTGCTATTTTCCTCAATTTCTTCCTGCAGCCACTTAAATTCTCACCACGGGCACAAACATTCAAGCTGAGATTTCCTACAGTTCATTCCTGGGCAATATGGGAAAATGTTTTCAGCCCTTTTGGAAAAGGAAATAAGAGGAATCAAGGCTGCATTCTCACAGAGATGTTTTGCTCAACTTGAACCCTGCCTGGACCTTCCAGACTGCCCTGGGGAGCCCTCAGGATTTCTCTGCAGATCCCAGTCTGAAACTCTGTGCGTGCAACACTTTGCAAGGACACAAAGCTACAGCAGAGCCCTGTCAGATGGCTCCTGTTCTTTTCCAAACTATGACTGTAATCCCAGACTCCTGGAGAAGGGGATTTTCCCAAGTGCTCAGTGACAGAGCACATGACAAGTGCATTGAGATGCCAAGGAATTGCTCACAAAGCTTCACGGCGTTTGCCTTTCCCACACTCCACAGGCAACACACCTTTTCCAGGGAAAACTCTGGGCCTCTAACATCTGCCATTCAGGTTCTGATGACCTCAGGAATCCACGCTTGGTCAAGAACCTCTCTCCAGCCTTTTTTCTCTGGAGCTGGCCATCAGTCAAGTCCAGTTTCCTGCATTCCTTCCTCCAAACTGGGAGCGCTGGGGGAAACGTCAAGAGGTGGAGGACAAAAGGAAATTTCTGCTGGAAATAAAGAGCTGGGCAGGGAATTCATTAGCAGAACCTGGTAGTGATTAGGTTACTGCTGGAAGCAAGATAATGAAGAATTCTGCTATCCACAGATCAGTGTTGCTGTTACTCCCATGAAGAACCTGTCTGTGTGTGCACCTCAGGACACGCAGCATCCAACCCGTCTGCACAGATCACTTGTGATTTCATTTTCACTGCAAAGAGGAAAAGAGCAGAGAAGGCAGACCCAGAAAGCACAGTCTGCCCCAGCATCCACTTGCCTAACACATGATGAATTTGAGCATTCTTTAAACTGGAAAAAATTCCTGTCCACGGGCTTCTCCCTCCCTCCACTGCACTCAGGCACAGCCAGGATCAGTGTGAAGAGCAAGCACCAGCAGGCAGGATCCTACTTCAGCTGAACAAATGATACCAAGAGGCAAAAAAATGATCGTTCTGGAGTAAAGAAATAAGAATACTGGCAGAATGTCACTCTGGAGTAAGGAAATAAGAATCCTGGCAGCATGACACTATAAATAATTCACCGTCGGTTCAATGTTCTCTCCTGGCACCACTGAAACTTGAAAGGTGTTCCAGCTACCAGGCTGAAGTTCATCTGGAAAAAGAAAAATTAGACAAAGGACACCAGAATGACCCCACTCCTTTTCCATGAGTAGGTTTTAAATTGCAACACCAGCAGCCCACGCATGCCTCCTTCCCTCTCTCCCTCCTCCTCTCCCTATGCTTTACCCTAATACACCAGCAAAATTCAAAAGAAATAATAAAATTCTACATTTCCACCAGTGAAGAACCTTCCAGGCTGTACATGAAAGAAGCAGGGCAGAGGCAGAGAGACAATCTGGTCCCTGAAATGTGTTAGTTTCTGGGCTTACAAGCTCACCTACACACAGAGGCACAATGGCAAGTGGGGGAACTCAAATCCCACCCTCGCCCTGCACAGCACCAACTCCTTTTCTGACCCTGTCAGTTGAAAAAAAAACCAACATTTTGAACCCAAAAGCATCATCAGGATGGGAGATAAAGAACCCAGGAGTAAAAGAACAAACAGAAGATTGGGAAGGGGGGAAAAGTTGGAAGGCAGAATGAGTACAGCAAGAGCCTGCCACTTTAACACCCCTCCCTCAGCTGCCAGCAAGCAGGCATCATGTTCCTGCTCCAGATGCCAGCAAGGGCTGCAGTGACCTTTGTGTTGTCCATCCCCCTGCACCAGAAACACACAGGCAATTTTTTTTTCAAGTGCCTGCAACTTATTGACATCCCTGTTTTGGGGGAAGTTAAGATAAATCGTGGATTTTTGCAGACAAGAACAGAAAATGCAAAAAAAACCCCAAAAACCACCACCCAACCAAACCACATTTCTTGGGTGGGTTTTTCCTCCTCCACAAGGAAGCTGGAATTCTGTTCTCTGGAGTTCTGAGTCTTCACTAAGTGCCCTCAGTATAAGGGCTCCAAAGAAAGCAGTATTATCCTTTACATGAAGCCCTGGAACTTTCAGGCACATGATCTTCATTCAAATTGCATCTCCCAACGTTGGGAACACAGAGAACATGAGGATGATGAAGAAACTCCATGATTTGCACTAAGAACAGGGAAGTTAAAATCCTAAGGATATTGATAGTTAATGGCCAGCTACCAACTGATTGGAACCCCACAGCTTTAGGGGAAGACTTGATAACAATTCCCCTGATAAAATAAGAGTAAATAAAAGACAGTGATCTACAAGCAGGAGCCCCCAGGTGTGCAACTTATTGACATCCCTATTTTTGGGAAAGTTGAGATAAATCATGGATTTTTGCAGACAAGAACAGAAAATGCAAAAAAAACCCAAAAAACACCACCCAACCAAACCACATTTCTTGGGTGGGTTTTTCCTCCTCCACAAGGAAGCTGGAATTCTGTTCTCTGGAGTTCTGAGTCTTCACTAAGTGCCCTCAGTACAAGGGCTCCAAAGAAAGCAGTATTATCCTTTACATGAAGCCCTGGAACTTTCAGGCACATGATCTTCATTCAAATTGCATCTCCCAACGTTGGGAACACAGAAAACATGAGGATGATGAAGAAACTCCATGATTTGCACTAAGAACAGGGAAGTTAAAGTCCTAAGGATATTGATATTTAATGGCCAGCAACCAACTGATTGGAACCCCACAGCTTTAGGGGAAGACTTGATAACAATTCCCCTGATAAAATAAGATTAAATAAAAGACAGTGATCTACAAGCAGGAGCCCCCAGGTGTGCAACTTTCTGACATCCCTATTTTTGGGAAAATTGAGATAAACCATGGAATTTTGCAGACAAGAACAGAAAATGCAAAAAAACCCCCAAAACCACCACCCAACCAAACCACATTTCTTGGGTGGGTTTTTCCTCCTCCACAAGGAAGCTGGAATTCTCTTCTCTGGAGTTCTGAGTCTTCACTAAGTGCCCTCAGTATAAGGGCTCCAAAGAAAGCAGTATTATTCTTTACATGAAGCCCTGGAACTTTCAGGCAGATGATCTTCATTCAAATTGCATCTCCCAATGTTGGGAACACAGAGAACATGAGGATGGTGAAGAAACTCCATGATTTGCACTAAGAACAGGGAAGTTAAAGTCCTAAGGATATTGATATTTAATGGCCAGCTACCAACTGATTGGAACCCCTCAGATTTAGGGGAAGACTTGATAACAATTCCCCTGATAAAATAAGATTAAATAAAAGACAGTGATCTACAAGCAGGAGCCCCCAGGTGTGCAACTTTCTGACATCCCTGGTTTTGGGAAAGTTGAGATAAATCGTGGATTTTTGCAGACAAGAACAGAAAATTAAAAAAAAAAACCAACATAAACCACCAAGCAACCAAACCACATTTCTCATTTCCTCCTCCACAAGGAAGCTGGAATTCTGTTCTCTGGAGTTCTGAGTCTTCACTAAGTGCCCTCAGTACAAGGGCTCCAAAGAAAGCAGTATTATCCTTTACATGAAGCCCTGAAACTTCCAGGCAGATGATCTTCATTCAAATTGCATCTCCCAACGTTGGGAACACAGAGAACATGAGGATGATGAAGAAACTCCATGATTTGCACTAAGAACAGGGAAGTTAAAGTCCTAAGGATATTGATATTTAATGGCTAGCAACCAACTGATTGAAACCCCACAGATTTAGGGGAAGACTTGATAACAATTCAAGTAATTGAATTGTAAAGTTAATAAAGAGTAATAAGAGTGAAATAGGAGTAAATAAGAGACAGTGATCTACAAGCAGGAGCCCCCAGATGTGCTCCCCATAACTGTGCAGCTCCAGTGGCAGAAGTGGCCCTGGAAACTCCCAAAGAGAAAAGCTCCAGTGCTTCAGACAAGTCCCCAGCACCTCTTTTAATCACAACCAGGAGTACTCACCACCAAAGCATCCCTGGCAGTCTCAGCCACACCACACCTCCTGCTCAGACCATCTGCTGGGAGTCACAGTCCTACTTTTGCTCACTGGCCACGTTGTGTTGACTTTGGAAGAGTTAAAGAGCTGAACAAAAAGTTCTGTATATTTAAGAACATCAAAGGGAAGTCCTTCTGAAGAGGTATGTGCAAAACAATGGGGTTTACTCACCTCACAAGCTCCATTTTAAGACCAGGTCCCCCCTTTTTTTCCCCCCATGAGCCTTTAGCTGCTGTGCCAACCTGGCAGATCCACCACATTTCTTTTGCTGGTGACCAGGAAGAACACTCATCCAAAAGCCAGCAAGGCACCACCCCTAGGCAGGTGTCTGCTTTCCATTGAATTTAACTGAAACCAGACACTTAGAAAACAAACCTCTCCATTCATCCAGCTCCTTTCTTGTTGCCATGTCCTTCTCAGCAACCTAACTTTGGGACTGCAGCTCCTCTCAGGTCCCAGAAATGCAGCTGATTTCCTTGATGCACCATGACTGACACCACCCAACCTTCCTGAACAAGGAGAACATGTTGGCCAAGCTCCCCAGGAAGAGGTGTCCTAGACAGGGCTGGGCAAAGTCCTCCCTTTCACCAGCAGCTTGCAACTGGGCACAGCAGAATCCAACCAGTCTGTGCCCTCTGAATGTTTTATCTCCTTTAAGTAAGAGTGGATTCACAAAGAATTTTGTCTGGCATGGTAATTCTGAGTGAGTTCCTAACCCTGCCCCACAAACACCACTGCTCTGGGCACCAAAACTCTGGGGTGGGCTTTTTGCAGCCCTTCTGCATGCAGCAAGAGCACAGAATGCAAGAAAAAGCAGGAAAAAAGCAGCAGGGTGGACTCCTGGATCTCCTTGTAATTAACTCTGTGGCCATGGAGCAGTGAAGCATTTTGTCTTGAAGACACTGCACAGAATCCTGTCCTCTCTCTTCAGCAGAGAAAAACTTGCAGGCAGGAGCCAGGCAGGGAAAGGAGGAGTATTAGTTTCCCACTCAAGTCAGAAATCAAATCTTTTTCCCACCTTTCTTGACAAATCCCCTTGTAGTTGAGAATTCAAGCCCCTACATCTTCTATCTGTTCCCATAGGAACACAAGAACCACAACTGCTTCCAACTTCAGCTCTCCTTTTCCAACAGTGGAAATACCTAATGAAGTCTTGGGAGCTCTTCTGCAACAAGAAGATGATGCAAGCTTGAAGAAAAGAAAGACTTTTCTTATCTCTTCTACAAAAAGGGAGCAGCAGCCACAGCATTCTGAGGGTTAGAGAGTCCTGGATAATCATCTTCCTCCCTTTTTGTCTCTCCTAATTGGAATCCACCACCTTTTCTCCTCCAAAATCCAGAATTTAAACAGAAACTCCATGGTGAAAAGCCAATTCTTGGAAAATCCCTGCAGAGAGGCAGCAGCCAGGTGCAAGGCAGTTGAGCAAACACCAACAGATCCCATCTCAAACAGAAGGAAATGTATGAACACATTTTCTGGGAACAGGATCTTCTGTTTCTCCAGGCTTGGATAACCAGGAGTTCCTGAATCCCACCCTCTGGCATTTCACAACAGCCCAGGGAGAGAAAAAGAATTTTGCTCACAGTACCCCCCCCCAAAAAAAACTTCCTCAAATATTAGCACAAAGAAAACAAACTACTGAAACGGTGCCTGCTGGAAGAACTGAAAGTTCAACTTACTCTTTCTTTGGGAATGTTTAATCCTTGTGGTCTGCACCAGAGAGGCTCCAGAGTTAGGTTTTTCCCATGCTAGTTCAAGAGGGAGTGTTCTGGCTTCCCCCCAGGTAACTTACAGTCCACTGCTTTGCAAAACAAATCCACGTTAGCGTTGAGATATTCACATCATAAATCAGGCAAATTGAAGTGAAATGGCTCCTGATTGCTTTAACCACACCCTTTTCATGCTCTTGCACACCAAAAGATTTCATTTCGTGGTCACAATACCCAGAGCAGTGACACATCCTGCAGCTACACTAACAGGAACCAGTGGGATTCCTTCCCTTTTAGTCGAAACTTATTTTCCTCTCCCCACAAAACCCCCCCCAAGTATTGTCCAGTGCTGTGCAAGTGAGAGGCCTTTCCTCCTTGGAAACACCTCTAAGTGGGAAGCAAGACTAGAGTTGTCTCTTGCTGTTCTCTGTTCAATTAAAAACCCCATTTATTATCCCATTTCCAAGGCTTTTTTTGATGTTTCTAACACAAGAATTAACCAGAAGATGAGAAAAGCAGCTTGTCCCAGGATAAGGGACACTGACTGATCCTTCATCCTGATCCTTCATCCTTGTTCCAACAGGATAATTAACTCAGGTAGCTCTCTCCAAAATCCTCAGTGGGGGAGAGATTTCCATCCTCTTCCTCAGCCTTCCCAAGCAGCTCAGCTCAGAGGAGCTGCCAGAAGCCCCCTGCACATCAAGAGCAGCTGTCACAGAACTTGAAAAAGTACTCAAAACATTTTGTACCAGTGTGCCTACTCACTGCAGAGGAGAAACTGAGGAGAAACAGGCAATTTCTTTCCTTTCTCTCAACTTCAGATGGATTTGGAAGGGTTCAGAGTCATTAAAAGCAGAGACCTGCTGCTTCACCCCTCTGGCTTCTCCAGTGGATCCTAAAACACAGAAGTCCCTCCCAAGCTTTCAGTTCACATTGTGCCAGAGTTCAGTGGCTCATTTCCTTTTTTTTTTCTGTCCCTGCTGCTGGCCACTTCATCCATTTATTTCTATTTTAATGCCTACTGTCTGCAAACAGCCATTTAACCTTCCCCAGCCCCTTCACACAAGAGCAGAGGAGAAGAAGGAGGTGAAAATCCATCAGATAAATAACAGGCTGGATTCCTCTGCTCTTTATCACTCTCAGTTGAAGGAAAAAAAAATATAAAAATCACTATTTCTGTGGTGATCTCATCCCCTCAAGGACCTGGTCAAGATAACTCAGGACAAATCAGGCATTGCAAGTCCCAAACAATAAAGGTCAGATGCAGCAGACCTCAAGAATTCCTCAGCAGAGGCTTTTTCTCCAGGGAATGAACACCCCAGGAATCAGTAAAACCAAGGCCAAAATGTCAGTTCCTCACCCTGCAAAGGGCAGGGGTGGAGTTGGGGCATTTCCTCAGCCTCAGCAGCCCATGGGCTGAACACACATCCAGCCCTCCAACCTGCAGAACTTCCCCAGATTCCTGCCTTTGCTCCCCAAATCCCTGCTGCTCACCTCACAGGGGGTTTTCAGCCTTTCTGCCTGAAATTCCCTAGGGTAAATCCAACATCCTGGGCACTTCCCAGGTTTAGAGACCCAGATATTACACCCAAATCCTTAACTTTTCCCAGCAGGTTGTCAGGAGGCACTTCAGCTGCACCACACTTACTCAGCCACCCATTCTCAGAACCAGCATTTTCTGCAGCATCCTACATGGTTCCCACCTCCAAAACCACCCAAATTAATTCCTCCACCCTCAGAAATTCCCTTCCCCACTAGCAGAGAAGTTGGGGGCCTATAAAGTAATCAAACTAAGGAGTTAGATGTAAGTAATGATTATCTGAGACTCTTCCAGGCTTGGAACAAGCACCAAAGACAATACTGAATTTCTGGTTGTCCTTGTTTTCTATGGAGTAAAATTTAATTATGGCCCCTGAGGGATTTAAAAAGAGTTTGCTTTCAGATCTGGAAGAAAGCATGTGCTTTGTGTTGAAAAATAATAATAATAATTAAGGAGGCTAAAAGAAAAAAAAGGCAGTTTTCCCAAACCAAAGTATTGAACACCAAGAATAAGCATGAAATAGAGAGGGGAAAGGACTTCTGGAGAAAAAAAAAACCCTGGTTTCCTGCAGAATGAAGTTTTAACCCCACAATTAAGGAAAAGGGTTTTGCCCTGGGCTCCTCTGATGTCACTGAAGGTTCAGGAAGGCTCCACTCTTTCCAGTTATAGAACATCTTGGGAAAGGCATCTCTCACTTCCTATCCTTCATTATTCATCTGCCAAATAGTTTTAGCCCCATCCATATTAAGCTCGGAAGGAAGACTGGAAAAGAAAGAGCAGCTTCTTCTCTCTGCTAGAAAAAAAATCTGCAAATGACAAAGGTGAGGGGAAGAGCAGCCCCAGAGCAGAGAAGCTCTCACAGAAATCTCATTATTCCCCATCCTATTCCAGGGAGAAAAAGTGTCCACTACACAGGAAGCAAATCCCTGCTTCTTCATTGAAATATCTGCTTCATTTTCTTTTTAAGGATGTGACTTTTCCATCATTCAGCAGATTAAATGGGAACTTTTTTTTCTTTACATCCTCTGAGAGGGGATGATGGGCACATCCCCCCTTACCCCCCTCCCCAAGGCAAAACTCCAGAGGTTCCTATCTGAATGCTCCCATTTAAAGGAAGCTGCTGGCATTCCTGGATGCTGGGAAGCCCTGGAGAGGGTGACAAACAGAACACAGACACAAAAAGGATGCTGGAGTCTGCAAGGTTAAACCTGGTGGAGAGGTAAAGCAGGCACCAAGGGTCTTTCACATCAAAAGCAGCCTGGTCTTCAGAGGGATGCCCTGAACAAGAGGCAGAGCACTGGGCTAGGGAAATTCTGCCCTTTCCAGAGGGTTTGAGAAGCTGAAGTTCTTGAACTTCACTTTTTCAAAGGGTTTTGTTCCCTTGAAAACACAAAGTGATCTCCTTCCTGCTGCAGAACCACTTGGCCTTCACCTGACTGCACTTCAGGAACTGCTGCTCACACCTGAAGCTTCCAACATCTGGGTTGTAGTTCCAAAAGGCAAAAATATTTCTTTTTTTGGACATTACCAAAGCCAAGCCAGACATCAAGGGAAGTTACCAGGTAGAAATATTACAACAAACCCTTTTAAGGGGTCCTGATAGAACCAAGAAATGCAGGACAACTCCAACAGGTAGAATTAATTCCCTTTATTCAGGGCAGCCACAAGCTGGCTGAGATGCTGCAAATGCAGAAGCAGCACCTGACTTGCTTTGCTTTCCTGGGAGGTGAAATAGTTAATTTCCCACCAGAGATAACAGCACAATTTTGCAAGATCATTTGGCAGATCACACGGGGGGGGAAAGACAAAGCCTCCAGAAGCTCAGACTTTGAAGCTGGAATCTAGGTTCCAAAAATATATCAAGGCTGAGGCTCTGGCTGTAAACAGAGGCAAAACCATTACTCAGGTCTGTGCTGAAAAGACAAGCCATGACATAACATAATATTAATTTCTGTTCTTCTTTCTAAAAGATGCAGAGTTGTGTCAATCCCAGCTTCTAACAGCAGCAAAACCCAGCTGGAGGGAACCCTTGCAGGGCAGAAATGCACTGGAGCTTCTTGTTTTTTTTCATCCCAGCCTCACCATTTCTGTTGTATTTCCTACAATGCCTCTGTAACAGCAAAGTCCTCAATTTCTCCTTATTATCTTGTTCAGTTTTAGTTAAGGTGGCCTAAGGGATTCTCCATTTTAGTTACACATTTGCTGCTCTTCAGAAAAGGACTCAGTGCTTAGAAGCCTGCCTGGATTTAAACTCAGGATCTCTCAGGTCTGTGCTGAAAATCATAACTCTAGACCAATAAATCACAAAGGGAATCATAAAGGGAATAAAATAAATAAATAAATAATAATAATAAATAAAATAAATCATAAAGGGAAAAAAATACCATGGCAAATGCTTAGAGCACCTACTTGCTTAAGGGAGCCTTCTCATATTTACCTATTAGCTAATTGCTCCTTGTAACCACCACCACAGTTTAAAATTACCTTCCCATGTCTTCCCAAGAAGAGGAGAGCATCAGTTTCAGCACCAGCAAGTAACTGGATTTATTCAACAAAGAATTACAAGCTCATTTAGAATAAACTCATTATTTAGATGCTCCAAGCCCATCTTCCCACCTCCTGTGTCACAGAGCACCAAAGTGTCCCAAAGAAGTGTCCCACCAGGGGAGAAGAAACCCCTGGAAAGGATCCTCAGTGCTTACCCCCAGCTTTAGGATGCCAATGTCCCAAAAGAACCAGAGGGGCTGACACAGAGCCCCTGTAGGATTCACACCTTCCTCAGGGCCCAAACTTCTTCTGAATAGAAGAAGAGGGAGAAAACTTCTGAGAAAAGAGGGAAACTGAGGCCCAAAGCTGGAAGTCCCACACTAACCCCCCAGCAGGGATGTGTTAGGAGAACACTTCTCATCCCCAGCTTGAATCATAGAATCCTAGAATGGGCTGGGTTGGAAGGGACCTCAGAGCTCATCAGCTCCAACCCTTGCTCCACTCCCCCCGTGGTTCCCAGCCCATGGCACTCAGTGCCACATCCAGGCTCTTTGGAAAGATCTCCAGACACGGAGAATCCACTACTTCCCTGGGCAGCCCATTCCAATGCCTGATCACCCTCTCCAGAAAGAAATTCTTTCTCATCTCCAACCTAAACCTCCCTGGCACAACTTGAGACCCTGCCCTCTTGTCTTGCTGAGAGTTGCCTGGGAAAAGAGCCCAACCCCCCCCTGGCTCCAACCTCCTTTCAGGGAGTTGCAGAGAGGGATGAGGTCTCCCCTGAGCCTCCTCTTCTCCAGCCTCAACACCCCCAGCTCCCTCAGCCCTTCCTCACAGCAATTCTGCTGGATCCCTTCACAGCCTCCTTGCTCTTCTCTGGACCTGCTCCAGCACCTCAATCTCCTTCCTGAGCTGAGGGGCCCAGAACTGGACACAGGACTCAAGCTGTGGCCTCCCCAGAGCTGAGCACAGGGGCAGAATCCCTTCCCTGGACCTGCTGGCCACGCTGTTCCTGAGCTAGCCCAGGATGCCATTGGCCTTCTTGGCCACCTGGGCACACTGCTGGCTCCTGTTCAGCTTCCTGGCAATCCAGACTCCCAGGTCCCTTTCTGCCACTCTGTGCCCAGCCTGGAGCTCCCCATGGGGTTGTTGTGTTGAACCTCATCCCCTTGGGATCATCCCAACTCTCCAGTCTGTCCAGGTCCCTCTGCAGAGCCCTCCTGCCTTCCAGCTGATCCACACTCCCCCCAGCTTGGTGTCACCTGTGAATTTGCTGATGATGGACTCAATCCCCTCATCTAAATCACCAATGAAGATATTGAACAGCACTGGCTGCTGAGCTGGCCAGAAAGGGATGGAAACAAAGCAGGTTAAACAGTTCCATGGAAGCCAATTTCTCTCCTTAGCTTCCTCAGGGAACATGAACCTCTCTGACTGATGAAATGGAAAGATCACCAGAAAAAAAAAAAAAAAAAAAAAAGGTTGTTTTTCAGTCTCCAGATTGCATCTTGTATCCTGTTTTCCTGGGGAAATTCTTAGGAAGGTCAAAGACATTGCTTGGAGTTTTAGTTTCACACCCAAGGCAGGCACAAGAACGAGGAGCAGATTTAATCACTGCTGATTTAATCACTTGCACAGAACTCAAACCAATGATTTCTCACCCCATTCTAGATGCCTGTGACCAACCCGAAGGAAAGGAGAAGGCAGAAGACTTCCAGGGGTCTGCAGGAGTCCATGAAAGAAACATCTAGATAAAAGCAGAGACTGGAAGCTTGGGGGTTAAGAGCCCATAAAAAAAACCCAAAAAAACCTCCTTATTAGTCAAGTGGTCTCTGCTTGCCATGCAGATTTTCTACTCTTGCTGCAAGGAAGAGGAAAATAATCAGCAGCTTTTTTTGTTTAATCTTGCAGCTTGACATCTTTTCAAAGAAATCCAGTGTATGAGGTGAGGGACCTGCATCCCTCTCAGTGGAAGGAGGAGAGAAAAAGGATAAAAAAGGTGAAGAAAAAGAGCAGAAATTATTGAAGATAGAGGGAACATTGTTTCTAAAGCTCAGTAGGAATTCTTACCTATTATTTAAAACCATCAACAAGCTACAGCAGAGTTATCCTTTGAATTTAAACCCAAAGTTTGCCTGCATTTGATATTAGGATATTCCACTTTCCCTCTGTGCTGCTTCTAAAACACAAACCCCCCAGTTTGCATCATTATCACCCCTTAAAGCCTGTAAGGATGCTTCAAATAATTAAACAATCCCCAGTATTTTAGGTATCTTTTTATAAAACCAGACCAGTTTGGGGAACACTCTAACATATTCTTAGTTTTTTAATGAAGATCAAGGTGCCAGGCACCATGACTTTAATTCATGTCCCCAAACAAGGAAGCAGAGTAAGAGTGCTCAGAATGAAATGTAAAACAATGGCTGCTGCTGCAGATTTAGCAAAAAAAAAATCATATTATTGGAGCTGGAGCAAGCAGCACCAACAGGAACAGACTCCAGAGTCTACTTCTGTGCCCTGGGAGTAGATCAGCACCTCCCAGCTATTCTTTTGCTCTTAAAATCCATAGGAATTTGATTTTAGTTTTTCAAGGGGCAAGATTTTCCATTTCTTACCAAAACTGAGAAAAATCATTGCAGTTTCTTCTGTCTTAAAAGTTCCAAGCTGGACAAGACAGCACACCTGGCAGACCTGCAAGCTTTTTCTTCTCATTTCTCTTTAGAAATCCCTGAAGTGACAGCTTGAAAGCAGAGGGGTTCTAACTAGAAACATCCCAGGGAATTCCATCCCCAGGAAGAGGTTTGCTCTGGCAGAATTAACACTGAGATGAGCAGCATCAGGTGGGGACAGTGCAGAATAAAAACACAGCAGGGCAAGCTGCCTCCAAGCTGGAAGTCTGATTTGCTCAAGAAAAAAAAAAAATAATAATAAAAAAAATCTATTCCAGCAAGAATAAACCTCCCAGAGATCCCCAGAGAGTCCATTTGTCACGCTGCTGAGAGCACAAAGGGCACTTTCATCAACTCCTTTCCCCCAGCTCTCTAAGAAACCTCCAGCCCTGCAGCTCTCAAACACTTTGCCCTCTTCTGAGCATCTCAATTGCTGTCTCTTTAACTGGAACTTCCTCAAACTCCAGTGCTGACTCCAGCTCAGGATGTACTTATTCATCTGCTGGATCACTGTCAGGATCAGGGTGCTGAGCTTTGACTGAGGATCCCTCCTGGCTAAGAGGAAAGCAGAAAACTTGGGGAGCATGTTGTATGGCTGCAGGCAAACTCCTCTTCTAGGGGGAGGAACAAAACTGCCCAAGGAAGAAGTCCCCAGCATCCTGCCCCTGGCTGAAGCCAGAACAGATTCACAAGTTCATTTTTGCTTGCTGCAAGGAGGATGAAGAAATGGGGAGCAGGGCTCTAAATGACTCAAAGGCTCCCTGCCCAAAGCTGAGCAGGGTCCCAACCAGCACACTCCCAAATGTTGCCACTCTATTTCCTCCTATTTGCCTGAAAGGGGCTCTTAAAAAAAAAAAAATCAAGATAATTACTATTTATCTTGCTGTAAGCAGAGTTTTCCAAGTGAGAGAGCCTGGGAAGTGCAGAAAACTTCTTTGCAAAGCTGTACCTTTTTTTTTTTGCAGCTCAGAAACAAAAGTGACCCAGTTTTGATGAGCTAACCCAAAATCTATCCCAAGCTGAAGGGCAACACCCCTCTGCCTTGTTTTACACCCAAAATCTATTGCAAAACTGAAAGGCAACACCCCTCTGCCTGGTTTTACCCCCAAAATCTATCTCAAACTGAAAGGCAACACCCTTCTGCCTGGTTTTACACCCAAAATCTATCTCAAGATGAAGGGCAACACCCCTCTGCCTGGTTTTATCCCCAAAACCTATTCCAAGATGAAGGGCAACACCCCTCTGCCTGGTTTTACACCCAAAATCTATCCCAAGATGAAGGGCAACACCCCTCTGCCTCGTTTTACCCCCCAAATCTATTCCAAGCTGAAAGGCAACACCCCTCTGCCTGGTTTTACACCCAAAATCTATCTCAAGATGAAGGACAACACCCCTCTGCCTGGTTTTAGCCCCAAAATCTATCTCAAGATGAAGGGCAACACCCCTCTACCTGGTTTTACCCCAAAAATCTATCCCAAGATGAAGGGCAACACCCTTCTGCCTGGTTTTACACCCAAAATCTATCCCAAACTGAAAGGCAACACCCCTCTGCCTGGTTTTACCCCCCAAAATCTATCCTAAACTGAAAGGCAACACCCCTCTGCCTGGTTTTAGCCCCCAAAATCTATCCCAAGATGAAGGGCAACACCCCTCTGCCTGGTTTTACACTTGGCAAAACACTGGAAAACACCCCTGGACATCTGGACTTCCAGCCCCTCAGGCCTGAAGGTCTCATCCCCCAGACATCCCCCCCCCAGCTCCCCCAGGCAACTCCCAGCTGGGATCCCCCAGGGAATTCCAAACTGGTTTCCAAGAGGGAAGCAAAGCCAGGTGGGGCTAAGAAAACCACACAAGGCCAGGGAGGCTCTGGAAGGGCAGCCAGAGGGTTTGCAAGTTTCTAACTCTTGTTTCTGGTTAGATTTAGGGAGTGTTTAAGGGACACATCAAAACTTCTGCTGCCTGGGGACAAACCCAGGCAGACAGAGCACAAGGAATGGGACATTTAAATTCCCACCCCAGGTCCAGGAGTTTGTCTGGACACTTAAGCACAAAGCAAATTTATTTTTGAGTCAGATTTTCTTCATGGGAACTCTGACAACATTTCATAAGAAGTAAAACTACCCCCCCAGAACTCAGCACAACACAAACACCCTGAGCACGGAGCCTTCTCAAGGCTTTCAAACAGTCTGAGGTCTCATTCATATTATTTAATGAAACACACTGACTAATTCTGGTGGATTGCATTTCCCTGGGTTTTTATGAATATAACTGCCTTTGGAAGGAGTATTTTCACCTCCCTCGTGGCCCTGGAGCAGCAGAACTCTCAATTTCAACCACTCAGCCCATACAGTTGCCCAACTTTTCTTTCTAGGACTCCAGCAGAGGACTGGGGGGGCAGAGCAAAGTTTCCTTTTCCCACTGCCCATTTCCCAGCACCGACTGAGCTGCCAGGAATCTGGAGGAATCCCTCTCTCTGTGACTCTCTTGGAATTTCTCATTTTGCACACTGCAGTCTGAAGTTCAAAGCGGAACCCTGAGCAGAGCTGGTTTCAACTCAGTGCCAGTTCCAGGCAGTTTTGACTCTGTCTGAGGAGTCAGTTTTCCTGTAAACCAACAGAAATGCAGCCTCCCAAACCTTTTAGTTTATTAAAACGTGGATTTGAAAGGAAAACACTTGCCCCACTTCTTCCTGCAGAGTTTCAGGTACAGAAGCTCCAGGCTGTATGCATTAGTGACCAGGTTGTCCCCTCCAGACTGATTCACATCCCCTCACTTAACCAACACCTTCAAGAAGCCATTGGAACTTTTCTGACCCAGAAATCTAACACCTAGGACAAGCAAGAACCTCCCCCTGAGACTGCTGGCTATTTAGAAAGCTTCCAAAATGAGATATTCCTTCCAATCCCCAGCAAACCTCCTGGACAGCACAGCCCCTGAGCTCCAAGGTTTCAGAGAAGCCACTGGCAGAGGCCCAGGAGGTTGAAGCCTCTTTACAAAAACCACTTCCTCCAATTTCATTATCTCCCAACCACGACTATTTCCAAAACCCTTCAGCCTGACCACACCAGCTCAGACACTTTCACCCTCTTCAAGCAGAAGGCTGCAGGGCAGAGCAGCCCCTCCCCAGGTGACAACAAAGGTTTTGGGTTGGTTTATCTCCTTCCCACCACTACAGAGATTATTTTCCCCCAGAACCATTCCTTTAACCCCTCAAACAGAGATTTGCTGCTTTCAGTCCACACTTTACAACCACCCCAGCATCCCAGGAGCTGAATATTTGGCACCCACTTTGCTCTTCCCTACCTGGAGGTGGCTGGAAGTGCCACCCCACCCAGCAGCACTTCCCATCCCTCCTTTCCCATGGGACAACCCAAACCTGACCCAAACACACCACAAGGTCCCAATTCCCTGACTGGAAATTCCAGCAGGAATTCTGGCTCAACCACCAGGTCAGACACCACAGAAATCCTTTCCTTTTACCAGCCAACCTCCAGCTCCCTCTCACCCTCACAGGAGATCAATCAATTCATTTATTTCCTTCATTTTTTAACTACATTTTCCACCACCCCCTGGGGCAGCTCCATGGCACTGAAATACTTTTTTTGTTTTTTTTTTAGTGCCAACCAAAACCTTCCAGACCCAGGGCCCTGCAGGGAAGTAAGAAAGGCCTGGAGACACAAACCATGGGACACCCCCCCCTTTACACCCCCAGGCTTCTCCTTGCACCCTCAGCACCACTTCCCCCCCTCTCCCACCCTGCATCTGGTTTTGGGGGGATCCCCCTGGGCTTCCCAACCTCCCAAGCCACACCAAAAAATGGTTTTTTTTGGGGGGAAGGGAAAGCATCAGCTCCTACAGGACTCACCCCCCCTCTCCCAGAGCCGGGGACACCTCCGGGACGAGGGGACAACACCCCCCGCCATCACCCCCTCAGAGCTCCCCGCACCTGCCGCATCCTCCCCCTTCGGGAAAGGCCCCAACCGGTGAGGCGGGGGCTGCCAGCCCCTCACCGAGGCCTCCCTGCTAAGGGTGGGGGTGACCCAGCTGTCCCCCCCTCCCTGTGTCCCCTCACCTCTCAGCCGCCTCCGCCAGGGACCCAGGCCCAGGGCCGCCGCCGCCGCCTCCATCCCGGGGGCCCTGCGGACCCCCCGATTCTCTAACGCCGCCTCCGCCCGTGCAGGGGCCGCCCCCGCCCCTACCGGGCCGCCCACTGCGTCAGCTTCGTAAGGGCCGCTACGCACCCAGCGGTCACCATGGCGACGGCTGGAGCCAGGGGCTGGGGAGCGAGGGAGTGGGGAAAGCGGCGGCGGAGGAGGCGGCGCCCCCTGGCGGTACCGGGGCAGCAGCGCCCCCTGGCGGCTCGGAGCCTCCCGCGGAGCTCACGGGGGGGTTCGGGGGGTCGCGGGTGGGAGGGGGAAGGGGGGGGGGGGTGGCAAGTGCTGTCCCGGCCCCACTCGCCCAAACTTCTGGGGTGACCCCCAGCCCACCCCAAGACACCCACTGCCAGCCCAGGGCACGGCCTGGGTCTCTGGAGCTGGAGACCCCCCCCACCCCACTCACCCCACGCACCCCACGCACCCCCCCATCCCGACCCCCCCCCCCTCTCAGCACCATCGCCCCCTGCCCGTGGGGAGGGAAATGGGTGGAACCTCCCCATTCCCAGCTCCCTCTCCCTCCAAAGGCCCCCCCAGAACAGTGGGAACTTCCCCATGGACCCCCAGCACCCCCCAGCCAGGGCGCTGCTTCCCTCCAGTCCCATCCCACTGGGCACATATATACACATATATATACATATATATACATATATATACATATATACACACATATACACATATATACACATATATATACATATATATTCTATAATATACATATTATAACATAATATATAATATAGAATATATAATAATATAGAATATAGAATATAATTTATATTATATAACAATATATTTTATATATGGTATATAATATATTATTTATATAATAATTAATATATTATATAGACTATATATTATATATTATGTTATATATAACATATTATATATACATATATACACATATATACATATATATTCTATAATATGCATATTATAACATAATATAATATATAATCTATAATATAGGATAGAGAATAATATAGAATATAGAATATAATTTATATTATATAATAATATATTTTATATATAGTATATAATAATATATTATTTATATAATAAATATTATATAGACTATATATTATATATTATGTTATATATAATATAACATATATATACATATATATACACGTATATATTCTATAATATATATATTATAACATAATGGAATGTATAATATAGAATATAGAATATAGAATATATACAGGGGGGTTTGTGTGGTTTGGGGGATTTGTGTGGTTTGGGGGGGTTGTGTGTTTTGGGGGGGGTTGTGTGGTTTGGGGGTTTATGTGTGGTTTGTGTGGTTTGGGGGGGGGGGGTTGTGTGGTTTGGGGGTTCAGGGGGGTCTCCAATCCATCCCTCCTGGATCATCAGGATCCCAGTCCAGCATCCCAAGGATCCTGATCCCGGTACCAAGCAGCATCCCAGTTCAGAGCTGGGCTGAACTCCCTGATCCAAACTGGGCAGATCATCTTTGGGGGGGTTCCCAGGTGTGCTGGGTTTGAGCGGCCTTACCAGAAAGCCTGGAAATGATCATTTCTTTTTAATTCCTTTTTTTTTCTTCCCCTCAGGTTACATCTGGTACTTCAGCCCAGCTCTTGCTGCTCATGATTCCAAGCACAACCCCATCCTCCAGCTGCTCTGCTCAACGCCTGCCAGCTCTCACCCTGGCAGCCAAACCTCAAAGAATCAACTCTAAATCCAGGCAGCACTCTCCCTCCATCCCTCCATCCATCCCAAGGACATTATCCAGCAGTACCCAAGCTGTGACTCCTCATGCCCAGAAGTTTCTCACTGGTAAAACAGCTCCGGGGTGATGAGGAGGAACATTAAATAACGTTAAATAACTTTTTGCTGGAGTTCTCTCGCTGTTTGCTGAAGCTGCTGGCTGGGAATCAGGGCGTTTGCCAGCACGGCAGCTCCTGGTGGCTCCTCCAGCTGAAGCAAGAGGCCAGCGATGCTCTGGGTTCTTGGTGTCTGGGAATAATCCTTGGGTTTTTCAAGGAAAATCAGACCCCGACATCGTCCCTGCTCTATGAAGTTGTGTCCCAAAGCACAGAGCGATTTGCCACCGTGCTCCAGCTCTCTTGTGCCATCCCCTCCTGGGCAAAGCTTTCAGTTTCAGTAAGGGATGTGAAGTCTTGGGTTGGGAAGAGCTGCTGGGTTTTGCTGAAAATGGTGGTAATAATAAATAAAAAGTAAAAAATAAAAAATAAAAAATAAAAAATAAAAAATAAAAAATAAAAAATAAAAAATTAAAAATTAAAAAATTAAAAAATTAAAAATTAAAAAAATTAAAAGTAAAAATAAAAAATAAAATAAAAATTTTAAAAATTAAAAATTTAAAAATTAAAAATTAAAAAATTAAAAATTAAAAATTAAAAATTAAAAAATAAAAAATAAAAATAAATTAAAAATAAAACTAAAAAATTAAAAAATTAAAAATTAATAAAAATTTAAAAATAAAAATTAAAAAATAAATTAAAATAAGAAATAAAAATAAAAATAAAAATAAAAAATAAAAAATTAAAAATAAATTAAAAATAAAAATAAATATAAAAAATTAAAAAATTAAAAATAAAAATAAAAATTAAAAAATAAAAAATTAGAAAATTAAAAATTAAAAAATTAAAAATAAAAAATTAAAAATTAAAAAATAAATTAAAAATAAACAATTAAAAATAAAAAATTAAAAAGTAAAAATAAAAAATAAAAATTAAAAAATTAAAAAATAAAAAATAAAAATTAAAAAATTTAAAAATAAAAATAAAAAATTAAAAAATAATTAAAAATTTAAAAATTAAAAAAAATCATTAAAAAGAATAAAACTAACTATATATATAGCATAGAACCAAACCCTGAATGCTCAAGGGAAAAGGGGAGAAAAAAAAAAGCTCCTAGTCCTGGAGCCCCAACTCCTGAGCCCTCAGCTCCATCCCAACACTTCCTAAACTGGGGGGGAACAAGAAAACTGGAAAATCCGCTTTATCTGCTTGACCTCCCCCTACCCAATCCCTCCCTGCTCTTCTTTCTCCTCGCCACCCACCTTCCCCAGTGCCCCTGGCTCCCTCCTCCTCTGGAAGGCGAGCTCCCAGCCCAGAAAACGAATCAGGGATTTTCTTTTTATTTTATTTCTTTTTTCCTCTCCCACCAGGAGCTCTGGGGACGTAGGATGTGCTCACCCCCACAAGCAGAGCTGGCCTTTTCCCAGGGCTCACTCAGGTGGCATTAACACAGCTTTCCCTGCAGAGAAATCCTCCCTGAGATACCCAAAACCAGGAGAATTTACCCCAAGGGCTGCCCAGGGAGGAGCTGCTGCCTCTTGCTGAGCTCCTCTGCTGGGGATGGCTCCAAAGCTGCCACTTCAGCTGTGTTGTGCCTGGCAGTGTCCAAGAGAAGCAGGCAGAGGAAAGCAGACAGCCTGATTTTCCCCTCCCCAAGCTGCACCTGCAGCCTCCCAGCTCTCTGGAAAGCAAAAAGGAGCCAGAAATCCCCCAGGGTAGCACAGAGGGGATGGAGATGCTCGGAGAGGAGATGGAGATGCTCAGAGAGGAGATGCCACCTCCTGTCCTGGTGGGCTCTGGGCAAAGAGGGAGCAGATGAAATTACAAAAAGAAAAAAAGCAGCAGCTGGAGGCAGGGTGCTGGGATAATGTCAGGAATTCCAACACTTTCCCAGTCCCTGCTGGTTTCTGGAGGTGATGGTTTCAGTCCTGGGGGTTGGGGTCAGCCTCCCAGCTCTCTGGAAAGCAAAAAGGAGCCGGAAATCCCCTGGGGTAGCACAGAGAGGATGGAGATGCTCGGAGAGGAGATGCCACCTCCTGTCCTGGTGGGCTCTGGGCAGGGAGCAGATGCAATTTATATATATAAAAAAAGCAGCAGCTGGAGGCTTTTTTGACAGGAATTCTGACACTTTCCCAGTCCTTGCTGGTTTCTGGAGGTGATGGCTTCACCTGCAGCCTCCCAGCTCTCTGGAAAGCAAAAAGAAACCTGAAATCCCCCAGGGTAGCACAGAGGGGATGGAGATGCTCAGAGAGGAGATGCCACCTCCTGTCCTGCTGGGCTCTGGGCAGGGAGCAGATGCAATTTATATTAAAATAAAGCAGCAGCTGGAGGCAGGGTGTTGGGATAATGTCAGGAATTCTGACACTTTCCCAGTCCTTGCTGGTTTCTGGAGGTGATGGCTCCCAGCTCCTGGGATCCAGGAGCCTCCTGGGAGCTCCCAGCCTCCCAGCTCTCTGGAAAGCAAAAAGGAGCCAGAAATCCCCCAGGGTAGCACAGAGGGGATGGAGATGCTCAGAGAGGAGATGCCACCTCCTGTCCTGTTGGGCTCTGGGCAAAGAGGGAGCAGATACAATTTATATATATAAAAACAGCAGCAGCTGGAGGCTTTTTTTGTCAGGAATTCTGACACTTTCCCAGTCCCTGCTGGTTTCTGGAGGTGATGGCTTCGCAGGCACTTGTGCTGAAGCAGAAGGTTTCACATTCAGGATTCCTCTTCTGCCTTGGCCCCTTTCCCACTCCTCACACCAGGCTGCAGAACCATCCCTCACTTCTCCAGGACCTCAAAGACCTTTTTTTAACCCACTTGGCTGGGGCTCAGCTCCGAGCAGCCTCTGCTCCCTCCTGGAGCCCAAGGCTTCCCACAGAGATCTTGAAGCTTCCCCACAGCTCCTCCAGACACCAGTGCAAGGAGGTGCCTGGGATCACAGCCCACAGCAGGCAGGTGGGAAAAGGGGGGTTAGGAGCAAAGCAGAAGCTTTGATTATCCCAAAAACCTGGGATAATCACCCTCTGGAGGAGTTCCCACTTTTGCCCTGGCAGACAGCAGCTCCCTGATGTGCAAGGCCATGCAATGGGGCAGCAGAACATCTGCTGGGTCCTTACAGCAGCACCTGGGATGTCACCTCTGTGCTTTGGACCTCCAGGATGGTTTTGGGTCAGCAGGAAGCTGCCCACCCCCTCCCAGGGGTTCTCTCTCCCCCGGGACTCCTCTGCCTGAGCACCACAGGGAGGTTCCCAGCACTTTTATGGAGCCCCAACACCCAGAAGCACAAAACCTGAGCTGGGGCATCCAGGTGACCCTCTAGGAATTCCCCTCAACCCCCAAGAACCCATTTCTGATGGGAGAAGAGCAGCAAACCCCATGATGGGTGCACAAGTGGGGTGCTGGGACCACCCTGAGCCCCCAGGGCTCTGCAGATTCCTCTGGGCTCCTGTAATAATTTCAGCTCCTTTTTGTTCTGAAAGTCACTAATTCAGCACTCACACCACCAGCCATCAAATTAACAACATTTAAATCTCCAGAACCTCTTCCCCCCCTCCAAAAATAAAAAAAAAATCCTATTTAAGCTTTGCCCTGCAGCCAGGCAGCCCAGATGTGGCCACAACGAGTGCCAAATCTCTGCTCAGCTCCCCCCAAAAAAACCAAAACAGGGATCGAGGAGGCAGCACAGGGATGAGGATGAAGGAAAAAGAGCTGGAAAAGATCAAGCTGGGAAGAACCAGCAGGCAGAGAAAGCAGAGCCCACCCAGAACGTGAGTCAAACGTGTCCCCTGCGTGGGTGGGCATCGTGTTCCTGGGGGAGCTGATCCAGGGAGCCAAATGCAGGCAGGAAATAATAAATAAATAGGAAATAAATAAAAAAAAAAAGGGAAATGAGAGAGGGTCTGACAGTCAGGATCTGCTTCAGATACTTAATGAAGGAGAAAAGGACAAACGGTTGCTAAGGGAAATGGGACAGATGGCTGGCAGGGAGAACTTGCTGACTCTTGGAGACTTCAAACTCTATTTTTTTTTCTTTAATTTTTTTTTTTTTCTGGAGGGTGGGAAGGGAGGTGTTGCCAGAGGAGAGCCAGGCAAATACAGAGCATCAAACCTGAGCAGATGAGCACTCCCTCCTTCCCCTCCCACCTCCAAGTGTCAGGATCCATCACCCAGCAGTGAGAAAGGTCCCAGGAGCTGCACTTGGGCTCAGTAAAATCCTGTCCCCTCCAGTCCTTCCATCCTGCTCCTCTCCAACCAGACCTGGGGACACCATTCCCAAGCTCCTGGGCAAGTCACAGGAGTTGGGGAAGCCAAGGGGGGGATCAGGTTGGTTGGAAAATCCCAGAGCTCCTGTGCTCATCTCTGGTGAGGCCACAGCTTGAGTCCTGTGTCCAGTTCTGGGCCCCTCAGCTCAGGAAGGAGCTTGAGGTGCTGGAGCAGGTCCAGAGAAGAGCAAGGAGGCTGTGAAGGGATCCAGCAGAATTGCTGTGAGGAACCATAGAATGGGCTGGGCTGGAAGGGACCTCAGAGCTCATCAGCTCCAACCCTTGCTCCACTCCCCCCGTGGTTCCCAGCCCATGGCACTCAGTGCCACATCCAGGCTCTTTGGAAAGATCTCCAGACACGGAGAATCCACTACTTCCCTGGGCAGCCCATTCCAGTGTCTGATCACCCTCTCCATAAATGGGTTAAAACTTGGAGAGGGGAGATTGAGGCTGGAGATGGGGAAGAAATTCTTGAATTTGAGGGTGGGGAGAGCCTGGAAAAGGTTGAGAGAGTTGGGGGTGTTGAGGCTGGAGAAGAGGAGGCTCAGGGGAGACCTCATCACTCTCTGCAACTCCCTGAAAGGAGGTTGGAGCCAGGGGGGGGTTGGGCTCTTTTCCCAGGCAACTCTCAGCAAGACAAGAGGCCATGGGATTAAGAATTTCTTCCTAATATCCAACTTAAAGCTCCCCAGGAAGAGCTGGATTTAGGTTTAGGTTGGATATTAGGAAGGAATTCTTTGCAGAGAGGGTGATCAGACATTGGGATGGGCTGCCCAGGGAGGGGGTGGATTCTCCGTGTCTGGAGGTTTTGGAGCAGAGCCTGGATGTGGCACTGAGTGCCATGGGCTGGGAACCACGGGGGGAGTGGAGCAAGGGTTGGACTTGGTGATCCCAGAGCTCCTTTCCCACCCAAATAGTTCTGGGATTCTGTGAGAGGACAGGCAGAAATGGGTTAAAACTTGGAGAGGGGAGACTGAGGCTGGAGATGGGGAAGAAATTCTTGAATTTGAGGGTGGGGAGAGCCTGGAAAAGGTTGAGAGAGTTGGGGGTGTTGAGGCTGGAGAAGAGGAGGCTCAGGGGAGACCTCATCACTCTCTACAACTCCCTGAAAGGAGGTTGGAGCCAGGGGGGGGTCGGGGAGGTATCAGTGGGATAAGAGGGCTCGGACTAAAGAACTTTTTCCTAATATCCAACCTAAACCTCCCCTGGCAGAGCTGAAGCTCTGCCAGGGGAGGTTTAGGTTGGATATTAGGAAAGGATTCTCCGCAGAGAGGGTGCTGAGGCATTGGAATGGGCTGCCCAGGGAAGGAGTGGATTCTCCGTGTCTGGAGATCTTTCCAAAGAGCCTGGATGTGGCACTGAGTGCCATGGGCTGGGAACCACGGGGGGAGTGGATCAAGGGTTGGAGCTGATGAGCTCTGAGGTCCCTTCCAACCCAGCCCGTTCCATGATTCTGTGATTCTGTGATCCTCTCACACGCTGTCTCAGATCCATTTACACCTCTCCCTGACATTTCAAACCATCTGAGCCTTTTGGCTTCTGCTGCTCTCATCCCTCCCAACCCTCTGCCAGCTCCTTGCTGGCTCCCAAAGCTTCCCAGTTGCTTTTCCTGCTCTGTCAGCCCCTCCCCACAGGGCCCAAACTGCAGCCATGGGGCAAGGGGAGAGAGGAGGGGGGGGTTCTGCTCCTTTCTGCTTTGCTGGGGGTGGGAGAGGTGGGAAGAGGCTGAGAGATCCTGAGGGCCAGAAAGGAAATCTCTGAAGAGCTGAGATGAAAATAAAAAGTAAAAATAATAAAAAAAAAGTAAAAAAAAGGGAAAAAGGGGAAAATGGGGAAAAGGGGGAAAAGGGGGGAAAGGGAAAGGGAAAGGGAAAGGGGAAAGGGGAAAGGGGAAAGGGAAAGGGAAAGGGGGAAAGGGGAAAGGGAAAGGGGGAAAGGGAAGGGGAAAAAGGGGAAAAAGGGGAAAGGGGGAAAGGAGGGAGAGGAAAGAGGGGGAAAGGAAGGGGAGGAAGGGGAGAAAGGGGAAAAAGGGAAGGAAGGGGAGGAAGGGGAGGAAGGGGAAAAAGGGGAAAAAGGGGAAAAAGGGGAAAAAGGGGAAAAAGGGGAAAAAGGGGAAAAAGGGGAGGAAGGGAAAAAAGGGAAAAAAGGGAAAAAAGGGAAAAAGGGAAAAAGGAAAAAAGGAAAAAAGGAAAAAAGGAAAAAGGGAAAAGAAAAAGGAAAAAGAAAAAAGAAAAAAGAAAAAAGAAAAAAGGAAAAAGAAAAAAGAAAAAAGAAAAAAGAAAAAAGAAAAAAGGAAGAAAGGGAGAAAGGGAGAAAGGAAAAAAGGAAAAAAGGAAAAAAGGAAAAAAGGAAAAAAGGAAAAAAGGAAAAAAGGAAGAAAGGAAAAAAGAAAAAGGAAAAAAGAATAAAGAAAAAAGAAAAAAGGGAGAAAGGAAAAAAGGAAAAATAAATAGAAAATAAAAAATGAAAAATAAAAAATAAAAATAAAAAATAAATAAAAATTATAAAATATAAAATATAAAACATAAAGTATAAAATATCAAAACATTAAAACATAAAAAATAAAAAAGGAAATCATAAAAAATAAAAGAAAACAAAATAAATAAATACAAAAAACCCAACGAAAGCCTTGGCAGCCAAGGCAGCAGAGCTCCCAAGCTGACACACACACACACACACACAGCAGCTCCCTGCTGCCATTTGAGGGGTGCAGCACCCTGACTGGGTTTGGGGAACCTCTTCAGCCCTGGGGCTGCCTCCCTCCCTCCCTCCCTCCACAGCCACAGGGCCAGGAACTGGAGGAACTGGTGAAGCCAGGGGGGGCTCCTGGGGTTCTGATCCTGACTCTGCCCTCGAATCTCCCCTCCCAGGCACCTCCTGGACTTGAACCCAAGCAGAAGGACCCTGAGGAGCTGCAAATCTCAGCAGCTCAGGAAGAAAAACCCACCCAGAGCCCTCCCCAGCCCCCCAGCACCCCCCCGTCCATGCACACCCACACAGCAGCCCTGGGGCTTAGTCCTGAGCAGCAGGGACAAGATCCCCATCCTCCTCCTCCTCCTCCTCCCAGGATTGTTCTGCTCCCACTGCCAAGCAGAGGAGGAGGAGGAATTTTTTCCAGCTGCATCAGCTCCAGCCATGGAGCAGCTCCACATCCCCAGCCCTGCAGCAGGAGCAGAGAACCCACCAGATCCCCGCCTGGTTTGGGTTGGAAGGGATCTGAATGATCCAGATCCATGGGCAGGGATCCCTCCCACCAACCCAGGGGGCTCCAAGCCCCATCCAAACCTTCAGCACCTCCAGGGATGGGGCAGCCACAGCTTCTGGGGACAACCTGGGGCTCAGCACCCTCACCCCAAAGAGTTTCTCCCTAATGTCCAACCTCACTCTTCCAGTTTAAATCCATTCCCCCTCATCCCATCCCTCCAGGTCCTTATCCCAAATCCCTCCCCAGTTTTCCTGCAGCCCCTCCAGGCTCTGGGAGATGCTCTGAAGTCTCACTGGACCCTTCTCCATCCTGACCAACCCCAACTCTCAGCCTGTTCCCATGGCAGAGGGGCCCCATCCCCTCAGACCCCTCTGTGCCTGGAGCAGAACCCCCCCTGAGACAGCTCCAGGGAGCTGATGGGGGATGCAGGACTGGCTGGGAAGTGTCACCATCCCCCTCGGCCTCTGTGCCACCCCAGGGTATCAGAACCAGCAGTGGGGAGGAGGAGGAAGATGAGGAAGATGAGGCTAGGGGTGAGTGCCAGCTTGGCCCTGCTCCCCCAGCTTCTGCAGCTGCTGTGTGGGCACCTTGGAGCTGAGCTTGGAGAAGCTTCAGATCTCAGCAGCTCCCACCCTGGGTGCCAACCTGCCAGGGCTGCTGTTGGGATAAAACCCCCACAAACAAACAGATGTTTCAACATCCCAAGGAGATCAAATCTGGCAGCTCACGTGTTCCCAGCCTGGCTGCTCTCCAGCTTGGCCTAAACTGGTGCTGCTGGTGGGGAGGAGAAGTCATCGGACACATCTCAGGTCTCTCTCCATCGAGGGGTTAAGCCAGGAGCAGACATTGCCCCTTCTTACCAGCAGCTCAGCTTCAAGTTCAGGGACACAGCAGGCAGGAGGAACCCCAGGGTGCTGGATGAGGGAATCTGGAGAGGAGCAGCTGCAATCAGGACAGGGGGGTTACAGCTCACCTGAACCCCTGGGGACAGGAGAACAAACCCCATTATCCCACCTCACCCCATCATCCCACCTCATCCCATCATCCCACCTTATCCCACCTCATCCCATCATTCAACCCCATCCCATCACCTCATCCCATCACTCCACCTCACCCCACCATCCAAACTCTTCCTCCCATCACCCAACCCCATCCCATCCTCCCACCTCATCCCCCCTCATCCCATCACCCAACCTCTCTCTGCCTCCCATCATCCAAACTCTTCCTCCCATCATCCCACCTCAATCCCACCTCATCCCCCCTCATCCCACTTCATCCCATCATCCAACCCCATCCCATCATCTCATCCCATCATCCCACCTCATCCTCCCTCATCCCACCTCACCCCATCATCCCACCTCTCTCTCCACCCCATCATCCAATGTTGGTGGTGACCTTGGCAGTGCTGGGTTCCAGGTTGGATCTGATGATCTGAAAGGACTTCTCTGACCAAAACAATTCTATGATTTTCTTCCAAGACACCAGGAAGATGAACAATGACACTTGCAAAGGCTAAAAAAAATAATAAAAAAAAATTTAAAATGTTCTTATGCTTTTCTCTTCAGTATCATCCATCCCTTCCCCCTCACGCTCAGCCTGGAGGTGCTGATGGGGGTCCCACCTTCCCCCTTTCTGCCCAGGGCACCCAACATCCCTTTTTTTTTTTAGGGACAAAGCCAGGCAGTTGTGTTCTGCCCACCTCTGATGGGCACAGGGCCATATGGCCACCAGGGCTGCCAGCTGCCTGCATGGTGGCCCAGCTGTGCCAGGGCTGTCCTGCAAATGAGTTTGGCACCAGAGTTAAGAGCCTGAATCTCCAAACATTTGCCTGTAATTATTCATCCTAAAAGCAGCAGCCTCAGCTGCTCCTGGTGACACCAATCCCACCCCCCCTCTCCCTCCCTGCTCTTGGGGACCACACAACCCAGGACCTCGGTGTTACCAGGGATGGACCAAGCCCTGGTGGCACAGCTCAGGGTCCCCCATGTCCTTCCAGCAGAGGTTTAGTGCCACCAGGCTGGGGTTTGGGACAAGGTGACAACAACATGGAGCTGGGTTTGTTGCTGCTCCCACTGCTGCTGGAACAGCCCCCCCAGATGTGACCTCCCCAGAGTTTCCATCCCAGGGCAGTCACAGAATTGGTTTGGTTGGGAAAGCCCTTTCAGATCAGAGCCCAACCATGAGCCCATGGCCACCCCCAAACCCTGCCCAGCACCACATCCCCAGGGCTCTGAAACCCCTCCAGGGATGGGGACCCCACCACTGCCCTGGCCCAGGCCCTGACAACCCTTTCAGTAAAGAAATTTCTCCTAATACCCAATCTAAACCTCCCCTGGCACAGCTTGAGCTCCTTTCACCTTGTCATATTGATTTTTATTTGGGAGAAGAGACCAACACCTCAGAACCTCCTCCCAGGGAACTGCAGACCCAGAAGTTCTCCCCTCAGCCTCCTCTCCTCCAAGATCAACACCCCCAGCTCCCTCAGCTGCTCCTCACAAGTTCTCCAGAACCTTCTCCTTGTGCTCCAGACCCTTCCCCATCTCTCTGGACTCACCCCAACCCTTTGGTGTCCTTCTTGTCTTGAGGGGCCCCAAAGTGACCCCGGAATTCCAAGTGCAGCCTCAGCAGTGCCCAGCCCAGGGTGATGGAGCTGGGGGGCTCCTGGGCTGGGGATCCCATCACCAAAGCCTCCCAAGCAGAACTTAAACACTCTCTCTGTCTCTCCTTGAGATGTTTGTGGGGTTTTTTTTCTTTTTGGCTTGGTCACCAGCTGGATTATCAGTGCCACTGACTCATCCTCAGGAGTGCTCTTGCTGCACTCCAGATCCTATCAGCCAGCAATCCCAGCTCCTCCCTGGTGTCCTCTCCCAGCTCATGGAGGAGCCACCCTTGCCCTGCCAGTCACCTCCTTTCTCCTTTCTGGGACCCCCAGGGGGGGTATCCCCCCAGCCACAAGCACCCAGACTCCTCAAAACCCCCTCCCTGGAGGGGTCACCACAACTTGGGGACATTACAGCAGGGCTCAAGTCAACCCAGGGCCACAACTGGGGGTTCAGCCTCAAAAAGAAACCCCAACAACAAACAAAATAACCCCAGCAGCATTCAGTGAGACCAGGAAAGGGTTTTATGGCCCCAGAGTTGGGTTGAACACCCAAGAGCCAGGTCAGGAGCAGAAAGGACCTCGTGTTCCCATGCAGAGCCACCCAGTGCTGCAGGGAAAAACATCTTTTGGGAGGGAGAAGGAGGGAAAAAACCTTTCCCCCCACGGTGGGTGCTCTCTGGCCAGGCTTCAGGACTCAACTCACCCTCTGCTGAGCCACCAGCAGCTCCTCATGGGCACACCAAGGAGCCACCCCCTCCCTAAAGACATCCTACCCCTTCCTAAAGACATCCTACCCCTTCCTAAAGACATCCTACCCCTTCCTAAAGACATCCTACCCCATTCCTAAAGACATCCTACCCCTTCCTAAAGACATCCTACCCCTTCCCAAACAGGTCCTGCCTGCCCTGCCTGCTCTTTTCTCAGCCTGTAATCCATCCTTTATCTGCTCCAGGTGGGAGGCTCAGAGCACCTGGGGCTCAGCTCCTGCCTGCAGAGGTCCAGGAGAAGCTTCCCAATTTGTTGGGGACAATCTGAGGACACTGGGTTGTCCCCTCTGTCCCCTGTCTCTCCATCCCTGACCATTCCATCCCTTCCATCTCCCTGCATCACCTCCCTCCCCACCTTTCCTCTCACCCTAATCCCATTGGATTCATGGCCCCATTTCTCTCTCCCTCCCACTCCAGGCTTTCCCAATCCCTTCCTCATCAGGATCAAGGAGGATTTGCCCACCCCAGCCCCACGGGGGTGCAGAGCAGAGGCAGCTCCTGAAGGAGCTCATATAGCAGCTCACATCAGTGACCTAAATATCCCTGGGTGCTCTTCTTCCCTGCCTCCAGAATCCAGGGAGCACGAGTGGGACTTCTGCAGGGGGTGGGAAAAAAAAATAATAACAAAACCAAACCTCATCCCTTCTCCATCCCATCAGGATCCTGCTCCTCATGATGATCCTGGAGCCCACATCCCCCTGGGAGTTCATCCCAAGGGAATGAGGGCCCCAAGGATGCTGGTGGCCACCCCATCCCATCACCCAGCTCTGGGAAGGTGACCAAAGCACTTGGGAACCAATCTGATGGCTCTGTGAGGAACGTGCTGGGAAGGGAAGGGAAGGGGGGACTGTGGTGGAATATTCCAGCTTCACCTCCTCGTCTTTGCCTGCTGCTTTTTAAAGCTCCTTTCCCTCGGGACAACACAGCTAATTTAGCCAGAGGTCGGTCTCCCCGGGTCAGGGCTGAGGAAGGATGCAAATGGGACAACTTGCTATAAAAAGCAACTCACAGCTGCCTTGGGTTTCTTTCTTTTTTTTTTTTTTTCTTTTTTCTTTTTTTAATTTATTTATTTTGTGCAGCCAGGTATTGATTTTTCCTTGTGTATCTCTAGCTGGAGGGGTCAGCCTTGGGAGGGGGGGGGGAACAGCTCTGCCTGGAGTGGGAACCAACCATCCCATGGGAACTGGGGAGCAGAGCTGGAGGGGATCCTGGTAGCATCACATCCCACTTGGGGCAGCTGGGAACAGGTGAGGAGCCAGGGTGGAACTAATCCCAGCACCCAAAACCACCCTGATCCCACTCTATTCCTCTCCCTCTTCTTACCTGGGACCAGCAGAGAGGGATTCCTGCAGCTGGGGCTGGGAAGAGGCACTTTAGGGGCGTTTTCCTTGGAAAAGCCCCAACCTGCTGGGACAGGAACACAGTGGCACAGCCCATCCAGACATCCCCAGGCTGCAGGGACAGGGGGACTCTGGAAATGCAACCACACACTGCCCCGAGGGTCCTGCTTGTTCCCATTCCTCCTCTCACCCCCCGTCCTTTTAAAAAACCCTTTGCCAGCAAAGGGAAAGAAATAAAGAAATAAAGAAATTGCTGCTCGCAGCAGAAGGGATTTTCCACTCTCCTCCCTCCCCACACTCGGACCCAGCCAAGGATTGGGGCCTAAATTTATATTTCATGGATGAACTTAATGCTTTCCTGCAAGAAAACCCCCCCGGGTTCCCCTCCCCGGGGTGGCTCTGTGCTGCCCATGGGTCCCCATGGGTCCCACCCCCAGCTCCCAGCCCGTCCCGGTGTCCCCGGCCCCTTCCGTTTCCCAGGGTTTGATGGCTGCGGGACCGGGAGGGACGCAGAGGGATGCAGAGGGATGCAGAGGGATGCGGAGGTCCGGGATCCCACATCCCCATCCCGCCCGCTGCCCCGGGGCTCTCCCGGCGGGCACCTCCCGGCAGTTCTGCACGGGAACCACGAGGAGGAGCCTTCCGACCGACCGCTGCTCCCGGCGTATCCCGGAGCTCCAGGAGCATCCCGGACCGCCTGGAGCATCCAGCTGATCCCTCTTTTCCAAAGGCTTCAGGAGCTCCAGGAGCATCCCTGTGCTCCCTCTGTTCCTAGTGCTCCAGGAGCTTCAGAAACACCCAGCTGATCCCCCTTTTCCAAAGGCTTCAGGAGCTCCTGGAGCATCCAGCTGACCCCTCTTTTCCAAAGGCTCCAGGAGGTCCAGAAACATCCAGCTGATCCCTTTTCCAAAGGTTTCAGGAGCTCCTGGAGCATCCCTGTGCTCCCTCTTTTCCAAAGGCTCCAGGAGGTCCAGAAACATCCAGCTGGTCCCTCTTTTCCAAAGGCTTCAGGAGCTCCTGGAGCATCCAGCTGATCCCTCTTTTCCAAAGGCTCCAGGAGGTCCAGAAACATCCAGCTGGTCCCTCTTTTCCAAAGGCTCCAAGAGCTCCAGGAGTATCCCTGTGCTCCCTCTGTTCCCAGTGCTCCAGGAGCTTCAGAAACACCCAACTGATCCCCCTTTTCCAAAGGCTTCAGGAGCTCCTGGAGCATCCAGCTGATCCCTCTTTTCCCAGTGCTCCAGGAGCTCCAAAAACATCCAGGTGCTCCCTCTTTTGCAAAGGTTCCAGTAACTCCTGGAGCATCCAACTGATCCCTCTTTCCCAAAGGCTTCAGGAGCTCCTGGAACATCCAGCTGGTCCCTCTTTTCCAAAGGCTTCAGGAGCTCCAGGAGCATCCAAGTGCTCCCTCTGTTCCCAGTGCTCTAGGAGCTCCGGGAGCACCCATTTGATCCCCCTTTCCCAAAAGCTTCAGGAGATCCTGGAGCATCCCTGTACTCCCTCTTTTCCCAGTGCTCCAGGAGCATCCCCGTGCTCCCTCTTATCCAAAGGCTCCCAAGGTTCCTGGTGCTCCTGGAGCATCCTGGAAACCCTCTTTTCCCAGTTCTCCCAGGGTTCCTGGTTCTCCCAGCCCATCCTCGTTTTCCCAGGGATCTCAATGCTCCTACTTCATCCTGCTGCACCCTGGGGTTCCTTCAATATCCCAGTGTTCCCAGTTTCTCTCAGACCCTCTCCCAGGAATGCTGGAAGGGCCCCAGGGGTGCTGTCCCCAGCCCCCCTCTCACCCCCATCTCCTCCTTTGCCATCCCTTGGGAATCCACCCGGGAAGGGCTGGATGCAGGCTGGGGCTTCACCAGATCCCTCCAGGGTTTCTTGGGCTCCTGCCTGGTGGGATAAGCAGCAAAACATGGAAGGAGTTCAGGACACCCCCCCCCATAGTTGGGGACCCCCCACTCCAGGGCACCCCACACACACACATGGGGTGGGGGGTGCCTCCCATCCCCATCCCTTCCAGGGCCATCCCAGAGGAGCATCCCTCTATCTCGGGGGGGACATGGGGGGGTCTGACTCCTCCTTGCCACCAGGGAGGAAAATCTTTCTAAATGTGGCACCCAGCATCGTGGGGGGGGTTGTGGGGGGGTGGGAGGATTGGATTTGCGTCAGAGGGTGACACAGAGCCCGGGGGGGAAGGGGGGGGATGCTCTGTGAGGGGGAAGCAGCAGGGGTTGAGTCAATGGGGGGAGGATTTCCCCTCCGGGATGAGATGGAGCCTGTGGAACCCCCGGAGAGGTGGGAAACCCCCCCTGGGTGAGGAGGTTGGAGGGCAGGGGGGGCCTCTCACAGCCCTTTGCCTTGGGCCCACATCCTGCCCCTTGGGGTGAGCATCCCAGGTGCCATGGTAGGGGGGGGACACTGCTTGAAACCTCTCCCGTGGTTGGGGACCTCCCCCCAGTGCTTCCCTCTGCCTGTCCCAGCAGGGCTGAGCTGCCCTGGGGGGGTTCTGCTGGCCAGGGGGGAGCAGGGGCTCAGCCATGCTTGGAAACCCAAAACATCACTAAAGGATGGGGACACCCTGCTTGGATGCTCCTCAGGGGGGCACTTCAGCCATCCCTTCCCACCCCACCTCATCCCATTCCACCCCAATCCCATCCCATATCCCATCCCACACCAATCCCACCCCATATCCCATCCCACCTCCTCCCATCCCACACCAATCCCACCCCATATCCCATCCCATTCTGCCCTGATCCCACCCCATATCCCATCCCATCTCCTCCCACTCCACCCCAATCCCACCCCATATCCCATCCCATCTCCTCCCACTCCACCCCAATCCCACCCCATATCCCATCCCATCTCCTCCCCTCCCACCCCAATCCCACCCCATATCCCATCCCATATCCCATCCCATATCCCATCCCATATCCCATCCCTTACCCAATCTCATACCATCCCCTCCCACCCCAGTCACACCCCATATCCCATCCCAATCCCATCCCATATCCCATTTTGATCCTGGCAAATCCATGCTTGGCATTCCCGGGGTCCCAGGGCACCCCGGAGGAGTTGGGGGGCTCCTCTTGGTCCTTGTGGCTGGCTGATCCCTGTGGTGGTGGCAATTCCAGTGGCTTGGGAAGGGGCCAGGTTCTTAATGGGAAGCAGAGAGAGCCCGGAGCGACCGCAGGAAGGTGTGGAGCTGCTCTACCCTCTGCTCCCCAACCTCCTGCATCTCTGAGGACGGTTTTGGAGGCTTTTAGAGGGCTTTGGCACAACCTGTTCTGACTAAACCCACGTCTGCTCGCTGGCTCTTAGAGCCCTTTCTCCTCAGCACTTCCATTAGTGAGTGCTCTCCTCTGCCTCACCAGGAGAGGAACATCCAGATGATTTCCCACCCTTTGCTCTTCCCGGAGCTGGGATAGGGATCCCTCCCTTCTCTCAGAGAATCCCAGAACTGTTGGGGTTGGAAGGGACCTCTCAAGGTCACCCAGGAACCAGGGGCACCCTCAGAGCTTTGAGCATCTCCAGGGATGAGGTTTCAGCCACCTCCCTGGGCACCCTGTTCCACCACCCTCATGGGGAAAAAATTATTCCTAACATCCCATCCAAACCTACTCTCATTTAAAGCCACGGCCTCTCATCCCTCATCCAGGTCCTTGCATTTCCAGCCTTCCTCTGGATCCCTTCAGACACTGGGAGGTCACTACTGGCTCTCCCTGGAGCCTTCTCTTCCCCAGGCTCACCAGGAGCCCTTGTTCTCCCTCTTCCCCCTTTCTCCTCACCCCGGGAGATCCCTCTTGGATTTTTTTTTCTTTTTTTTAATCCCTCACAGGTAGGTGCTGGAGGATTTTCCCCTCCAGGGAGACAGCTGGGTGCTGCTTGGACTTTGCCCTGACACCAGGAGCAGGGCTGAGATGTTTGGTTTCCAAGCAGATGTGGCAGCTCCCACTCAGCCAGGAATCAGCACCCCTGATCCCTGCTCCTTCCCAACCTCCTGATCCCCGATCCCTGCTCCTTCCCAACCTCCTGCTCCCTGCTCCCTGATCCTTCCCAACCTCCTTCTCCCTGCTCCCTGCTCCTTCCCAACCTCCTTCCCTCTGCTCTCTGCTCCTTCCCAAACTCCTTCCTCCTGCTCCCTGCTCCTTCCCAACCTCCTCCCCCCTGATCCCTGCTCCTTCCCAAACTCCTTCCTCCTGCTCCCTGCTCCTTCCCAAACTCCTGATCCCTAATCCCTGCTCCTTCCCAAACTCCTTCCTCCTGCTCCCTGCCCCTTCCCAACCTCCTGCTCCCTGCTCCTTCCCAACCTCCTCCCCCTTGCTCGCTGCTCCTTCCCAACCTCCTTCCCTCTGCTCTCTGCTCCTTCCCAAACTCCTGATCCCTAATCCCTGCTCCTTCCCAAACTCCTTCCTCCTGCTCCCTGCCCCTTCCCAACCTCCTGCTCCCTTCTCCTTCCCAAACTCCTTCCCCCTGCTCCCTGCTCCTTCCCAACCGCCTCCCCCTTCTCTCTGCTCCTTCCCAACCTCCTTCCCTCTGCTCTCTGCTCCTTCCCAACCTCCTGATCCCTGATCCCTGCTCCTTCCCAAACTCCTTCCTCCTGCTCCCTGCTCCTTCCCAACCTCCTCCCCCCGAATCCCTGCCCCTTCCCAACCTCCTCCCCCCTGATCCCTGCTCCTTCCCAACCTCCTTCCTCCTGCTCCCTGCCCCTTCCCAACCTTCCTCCCCCTTGCTCCCTGCCCCTTCCCAACCTCCTGCTCCCTTCTCCTTCCCAACCTTCCTCCCCCTGCTCCCTGCCCTCTCCATCCCAACCTTCTCCCCCCTGCTCCTTTCCCCTTCCCAACCTCCTGCTCCCTGCTCCTTCCCAACCTCCTTCCCTCTTCTCCCTGCCCCTTCCCAACCTCCTCCAGCTTTGGCTTGGCACAAGTCCCCCTCCCCCCCAACCCTCCTGGGGGTGCACAGTCCACGATGGGACACCCAGCTGTGAGGAGCTTCTGCTGGTTGGGGTGCTGAGCCTCCCAGCATTTTCTCTCTGTCCCTTTTCTAGCTCTCTGATTTTCGGGCAGATCATGCATTAGATAGCTCTATCAGATTAGCATTTTTTTTTTATTTAATTTTTTAGCTATCTCCAGTCCCAGGCAGACTCCTTCCTGCCCTCTGAGCAGCCACCAGGAGGACAAACTGCCCATCACCTCCAGCCAGTCCCACCAGTGCCTGCTCTGCTGGGGATGATTTCTTCCTGACAGCACACATACCTGGCAGACCCTTGCTGCCCACTAGAAAAAAACCCCCAAAAAAACCCAAAAAACCCCAACAAACCAAACCCAGCCCCCTGGATGGACTCACCAGAAGCTCCTGGTGACATTAATGGCATGGCTGGGAGAGGTCACCCTCACCTCAGGACACCCAGAGCTTTCATTTTGGGTGCTGCAGGAGCCCTCCAGCCCATGCTGGCACCAGGAGAGCACTTTGGGGTGGGCAAGACCCCCCCTTTCTCCCACCTTTCCCACCATCGACCACCACTGGTGACCCAAAGGCAGGGTCCTGAGCCCAAGGTGGCTCCTTCCCGGGGCGAGTGGGCCACCAAAGCCATTCCATCCCCTTTGCTCTGCTGCCACCCTCCCCAGCTCCCTCGGGGACAGCATTTTGGGGGGGTGGGATTGCACATGGCTCCCAAAGCCCCTTCAGGAGGGGAGGGGACACCTCCTGGTGAGGACACGGTGGTCACCACCCCCCAGGACTTCGGGAGCCGTCGGCGCCGGGACCGCGACCGCGGCGGGGGCAGGAGGGACCTGCTGAGTCAGGGCAGGCAGCGAGAGCATCTCCATCGATTGAAACCTGACTCCCAGGCTGGGCTGAGGAGATGAAAACCCTTCTCGGGTGATGGGGAGAGGCCACATCGCTCCTTCTGACCCTCTACAGAATCCCCTGAGCCCCGAGGGGTGGCCACACGCCTGTCTTTTCAGGTCCGGCCCTTTAGTCTGGGGCATCTCGAAGGAGAGGAGATGCTGCCCGAGGTGAGGGGGGTGCAAGGAGGAGGAGGAGAAAAGCTCCAGGCTGTGGAGAAGGACCCTGGCACAGCCCGGGGGTCTATGGAGTCCCCGACTGGTTTGGGTTGGTGGGACCTGGAAAATCATCCAGCCTTCCCCCTGCCATGGCCAGGGACCCCTCTCACAGCCCAGGGGGCTCCAAACCCCATCCAACCTTCAGCACCCCGAGGGATGGGGCAGCCACAGCTTCTGGGGGGCAACCTGGGGCTCAGCACCCTCACCCCAAAGAATTTCCTCCTCATGTCCAACCTCACTCTCCCCTCTTCCAGTTTAAATCCATTCCCCTCATCCCATCCCTCCAGGTCCTTGTCCCAAATCCCTCCCCAGTTTTCCTGCAGCCCCTTCAGGCACTGGAAGGTGCTCTGAGGTCTCCCTGGAACCTTCTCCAGGCTGACCAACCCCAAATCTCTCAGCCTTGCTCCAGAGCAGAGCTGCTCCAGCCTTTTCAGCATCTCCATGGCCTCCTCTGGACTCATTCCAACAGCTCCGTGTCCTTTTTGTGTTGAGGACTCCAAAACTGCACCCACTTTGTGCTCTGTGCTTCCAGGAAGGACAAGTGTGGAGCTGATGTGGCTTCCCTCAGCTACCTGCAGGGTTTTGGAGGGGCAGTCCTGGCCAAAACCCACCACAGAGGTTCCTGGAGCTTTCCCTGCTCCCTGGGCTCAGGGCCAGCAAGGAGGGACCCATCCCCATGGTGTGGTCCAGGTTCCTGCTTCACCTGCTGAGCAGCTGCTGCCTGAGGGCAAAGTCCCAACCGTGACCTTCAGCTCCCAGCTGGTGCTTTCCTTGCTCTCCTCCTCCTCCTCCTCCATCCCCATGGTGCCAAACACCATTCCAGCTCCAGCAGGACCATGTGGCAGCAAGGGGTAGGGATGGGCAGGGTCCCTGGCTCCCATTCCCTCCCACCTCTGTCCCACCTCTGGTGTCCTTTCAGCCCCTCTCCTGTTCCCAGAGATGTCCCCAGCCCCACTTCCATCCTTGGTGTCCCTCCAGCCCTTCTCCTGTCCCCATCCTCACTCCCATGCTTTGTGTCCCTCCAGCCACCCTCCTGCCCCCAGGGATGTCCCCATCCCCACTCCCATCCCTGGTGTCCCTCCAGCCCTTCTCCTGTCCCCATCCCCACTCCCATGCTTTGTGTCCCTCCAGCCACCCTCCTGTCCCCAGGGATGTCCCCATCCCCACTCCCATCCCTGGTGTCCCTCCAGCCCTTCTCCTGTCCCCATCCCCACTCCCATGCTTTGTGTCCCTCCAGCCACCCTCCTGCCCCCAGGGATGTCCCCATCCCCACTCCCACCCTTAGTGTCCCTCCAACCCCTCTCCTGTCCCCAGAGATGTCCCCAGCCCCACTCCCACCCCTGGTGTCCCTCCAGCCCCACTCCTGTCCCCATCCCCACTCCCACCCTTGGTTGGATGGAACCCTGAGGTTCTCCCGGGCTTTGTGGTGTGGGGAGCTGATTCCCCCAGTACCACGGGGGTGGGAAACCATCTCCAGGAGAAGGCAGAGCTGAGCCAGAAGGGGTTTGACCCAAACTTCCTCCCCAGGAGGGTTGGCTGAGGGGCAAGCTGAGCTCCATGAACATCTCCAACAGGAACGTGTGGCAGTGAGGAGCAGGGATGGGTTGGAAAGGGGAGCAGAGGGGAGATGTGACCACCCCCCCCCAGACAGCACACGAAACCCCCTCCCCATAAAAGCCTCCTGGAGGCCTCTGCAGCACACAGACCCTTGCAGGGAACCCTCCAGGTGGCCTTGGCAGCTGCTGCTCCCCACCCTTGGGTGTTTGCAGAGGAAAAACAAACACAGCATCAGCATCTGCTTCCACCCCATCCCATGAACCAGGAGAGAGGGAAGAAGGGCAGCTGGAGAGATGGAAGAAACCCCAAACCTCCTCCTCGCTGCTGCTTGATTAACATTTTTATTAGCTGGAACAAGTGCAGGGTCAGAGCCTGCTCTTGTTAAAGCCATGCAAGAGTTTGCTTTCTAACCCCCTGTAATTACTCCCCTTTGCCTGGGAAATTTGCAGCACTCGAGGTGAAGTTTCCCCAGGCTTGGCCTCAGCCCAAAGATTAATTTGTATTAAAAGGCTGGAAAAGGGAGGGGAAAAAAAAAAAACAAACCCAAAAAAAGAGAAAAGGTTCTCAGAGGTTCTCCCTGTATGGTAGGGAAGGGAAAATAAGAACCAGGCATTTTCTCCCCATTGACAAACTAAAAGAGAAAGGGGGAAGAAAGGAGCACAACAACTCTTTGTCTGGAGAGAGGTGAAAGCCAAAGAGATTGGGAACAGCAAACTCCAGTTTCCTGCGGGAACCCCCCCGGGCTGGGAGCCTCCTGCAGAAATCTGGGATGAGCTGGAGGAGCTTTGGCCATGGGGAAGGAGGGGGGCAGGATGCTGGGGGTGGGATGCTGAAGTTGGGGTTCCCCCAGTGAGGTTTGGAGATGGAAACTGGAGCTGCTCTGGTCCCCATCGGAGCCCTGGGGTACCCCAAATCCCTGGATAACTCTGCCATCCCAAATCTCTGGGTACCCCAAATCCCTGGGCAGCTGCAGTTCCTGACATCCCAAAGCCAAATCCCTGGATAACTCTGCCATCCCAAATCTCTGGGTACCCCAAATCCCTAGGCAGCTTAAGTTCCTGACATCCCAAACCCCTGGGTATCCCAAATTCCTGGGCAACCTGAGCCCATGCCATCCCAAAGCCAAATCCCTGGATAACTCTGCCATCCCAAATCTCTGGGTACCCCAAATCCCTGGGCAACTGCAGTTCCTGACATCCCAAAACCCTGGGTATCCCAAATCCCTGGGCAACCTGAGCCCATGCCATCCCAAAGCCAAATCCCTGGGTACCCCAAATCCCTGGATAACTCTGCCATCCCAAATCTCTGGGTACCCCAAATCCCTGGGCAACCTGAGCCCATGCCATCCCAAAGCCAAATCCCTGGATAACTCTGGATAATCTCCCTGGGGATGGGTGGGGAGCGTGCCAGCCCTTGGGGACATCTTCTGGGTGTCCCCATGGTTGGGGGACACAGGAGCATCTCCCCATGGGCAGGGCTGGGGACAGGGGGACACATCCTGGGCTGGCTTTGGGGTGTCCAGGGATGGGATCAGGTTGTCCAGGGATTTGGGATACTTGGAGATTTGGGATGGCAGAGTTATCCAGGGATTTGGCTTTGGGATGGCGTGGGCTCAGGTTGCCCAGGGATTTGGGATACCCACGGGTTTGGGATGGCAGAGTTATCCAGGGATTTGGGGTACCCAGGGATTTGGGATGGCAGAGTTATCCAGGACTTTGGCTTTGGGATGGCATGGGCTCAGGTTGCCCAGGGATTTGGGATGTCAGGAGCTGCAGCTGCCCATGGGTTTGGGGTACCCAGGGATGTGGGATGGCAGGAACTCCAGCTGCCCATGGGTTTGGGGTACCCAGGGATGTGGGATGGCAGGAATTCCAGCTGCCCAGGGGTTTGGGGTACCCAGGGATGTGGGGTGTCAGGAGTTAAGGCTGCCCAGAGCTCTTCAGGTGACTCAGGAATTTAAGGAGCAGGAGCTCAGGTTGCCCAGAGGGTTGGGGGGACAGAGTTTGGGGGTCCCAGGAGTTTGCAGGGTGCATCCTGGCAAAGAACAGGGCTGGAGGTGACACCAGGGTGACACTGAGGGTGACACCAGGGTGACAAACGTGACCCGGGCTTCACCTCCCCATCCTTGGCCGGGCTGTGGTTGTGTCCAAAAAGCATCTCCGGGTGCCCGGAGCCTCCCGGGCGGTACCGGGCCCGGTTCTGCCCGTGAGTCAGCACCGTTTGACACCCACTTGGCCCCCGCTGGAAGCGGCGTCGGGCGCTCGGCGGAGCTGGGGCTGCGCGGGTGCGGGAGGTCCCGGAGCTGCCGGGGAGTGCGGGGTTCGGGGGGTTGGAGAGCTCTGGAGAGAGAGGGGTGGGTGGGAAGGAAGGGAGGGAAAAGAGAGTGAAAGCAGGAGTGAAAGTAAGGGGGTTTGGGGGGGGTCTTTTCTTTTCTTTTTTTTCTTTTTTCTTTTTTTTTTTCTTTTTCTTTTTTTTCTTTTTTTTCCTTTTTTGTTTCTTTTTTTCCTTCTTTTAAATTGGGTTTTCCGTTTGTTTTGTGGTTTTGGTCTTTTTTTTTGCTGGTTTTTTGGGGGTTTTTTGTTTCCTTTTTGGGTCGTTGGGGTTTTTTTCTTTGTTTGTTTTTTTTTTTTGTCTTTTTTTTTTTTTCGCTGTGTTTAATGGGAAGGTTCCCACAAAGGGCGGAATAAAATCATTAAAAGAAAAGAAAAGAGAGAAGAAAATAGACAAGGAAAAAAGGAAAGAATAATAAATAAAATAAAATAAAATAAAATACAAATAAAATACAAATAAAATAAAATAAAAATAAATAAAATACAAATAAAATAAATAAAATAAAACAAAATAAAATAAAATACAAATAAACCAAAGCACAGCTCTGCATCCCCACGAGCTGAGGCTGGGAAGGCACAGAGGAGGCTGCTGCCCCCCTTCCCCACCTCCCCCTGGCAGGACCTGCCTTCCCTCCTCCCCAGCTGGCAGAGCCTCTCCCAGGCTGTGGGTGCAGCAGTTTGGCTGGCACATGGCTCCCTGGAGAGCCGGCTCCGCTGGCACCCACCCCAAAAACCCCACAGCTGCCAGAAACCCCCCCGGGCGGATGCTGCGGGAGAAGGGGGGGGGTGACAACCAAGAAGGGTGAGGAGGAGGAGGAGGAGCCCGTGGTGTGAGTCAGACACGAGAGGCTGTGTGTGCCTTGGCACCCATGGGACCTCGCCAGAACACACACAGCACCCAGGGCCAGCACCCCACTGCCGGGGAAGCCCCCAATGCTTGGGGTCCTGCTTGCCCCCGGCTTCTCCCCACCCCGAAATCCAGTACCTGCTGGATGGAGGGTTGCTCCACAGGTGTTTTTCTGCATTCCCTGCATGAATGCCAGCCTGAGAACCCAGGAGGAGTCCCAAGACCATCGTGGGGGGGTGGGGGGATTGGGGTTTTCCCCCAGCTCAGGACTTCCACCTGGTCTCCATCCTGCAAGGTCAGGTTGGGCTCTGCCCCTCCAGGTTCTCACAAGCTCCAGGTGCTCCGGGCAAGTGTCCCAGCCCCCAGCTGGGTGCTGGGGTGGGGTCTCCATCCTCTCTGTTCCCCTACTCCTGGGAATAACCCCCCCCACCCCCACCCCCAGATGCCATCATCCTCATCTGCATCTTCCTCCTCTTCCTCCCCCTCTCTCTCTTCTGCCCCATTGCCCCCACCCAGGGGCACCTCCTCCACCAGGACGTGGGGTCTCCCACCCCACCCAGCTCCCTCCCACCCAGAGGACCCCCAATTCTTGAGAACAGAGCTGGAGGGGGGAGGTGCTGGAGGGGGGACGGACCCCCTCTCTTTGCCCCCCCCGCAGCAGAACCACTCTCCCATTTGTGTGCTCTGCATTTCCACAGCAAACATTCAAGAAACCACAAACACGGGGGCAAAAATCGGCGTTTTGCCTGCCGGGGGGGTGCAGATAATGGGGGCCAGACCCCCTCTCCAGAGCTCCGCACCGGGTTTTCCCCCTCCCGCAGCACCTTCCTCTCCCGCAATCCCCCGCCAGCCGCCGCCGCGCCCCGATACCTCCAAACCCCGGCCTGGATCGCACCGGAATGGGGCAATTTAGGGACATTTAGGGTAGATTAAGGGAGGGGGATGCTTGGCTGTGGGGAGGAGTGTATTGGAGGGGGGGGTTGCCCCCTGCGCCTGTGCGGTGCGTGGGGTGCGGGTGCTCAACAACCCCCCCCTTCCTTCCCCGTGTTCCCACGCTTGTGTGCTGGGTGTTGGGGGGGGGTCTGTCTGTCTGTCTGTCTGTGCGTCCCACCCCCCCGCTGTGCTGGCGGGTGCGTGTCCCCCTGCGTGTGACACCCACTGCCCGTGCTATGTGTCTGTCCGTGTGTGTGTGCGTGTGTGTCCCCTCCTTTCTCCATAGCGGTGACAATGGCCAGGCGTGTCCCCACCGCTGGCCGTGCCCATCTCCCACTGACGCCCCCTCCTCCTCATCCTCCATCACCCCCCCAAGCCTTCCCCCCCCCCCCTACTCCTCCTCCATCCCCGGCGGCTGCAGTTTCCTCTCCCGCCAGCAGCGAGCAGCAAGTGGATGCGCGATCGGGGCTCCCACTCCCGCACACACACGCACACCACACAGCGAGGCAGCGGGCAGCACGGGTGCCGTGGGGCTGCCGGGCCCCCCCCGCTGCCGTATGCGGGCCCCCGCCGCCCGCCCCCGCCGCCTGATGAGCCCCGGTCCCACCGGACCGGGCAGCCGCCGCCCCGCCGCCCGCCAACATGTACCTGCACCCCGAGGCTGCCAGCGCAGGTGAGCACCGGGGGGGGGGGGACTGGGGACACCTGGGGAGGGGGACAGGGACACCAGGGCTCCACACCCGCTGTCCCCAGGGGGACCGCTCCATGCCCCCCCCGACCTCCCCGGGGAGCCCCGGTGGGGGCTGCACGGTTACCACACACACACACACACCCCAGCTTTCCCCGAGGCCCCCCCAGATGCGGCTTGGCCGGAGTGACCGGGCGGGAGTTACGGTAGTTGGGTGGGTTTGGGGGATTTTATTATTTTTATAATTTTTTTTTTTAAGGGATGGGGGGGAGGAAAGTCACCGCTGTCGCTTTCAAATGAGTCACCGCCCTGCAGAGCTGCTGGGGCCCGGGGGGCCCGGCCCCCCATGTGGAGACACCCCAACCTGTGGGGACAACACCCTCCTCCTGGGGGAGCGCCCAGACCCCAGCGAGTCCTCAGCACCCCGGGGGGAGCCCCCCAGCCCTTCTGCAAGCCCCCAGCCCCTTGGGGTGAGCCCCTAGCCCCCCTGAAAGCTCCCAGCCCCCCAGCGAGCCCCCAGCCTTCCAGCGAGTTCCCAGCCCCCCTGAAAACCCCCAGCCACCTCGCAAGTCCCCAGCCCCCCAGCCAGCCCCTCAGCAAGCCCCCAGCCCCCCAGAATGAGCCCCCAGCCCCCCAGCGAGCCCCCCAGGGTGAGCCCCCCACCCTGCTGGGTGCCAGCAGCCAGACAAGCACCCAGTGGGCAGCTCCCCACACTGCCCCCTCCCCATCCCTCCATCTTTTCGGGGTTCCCCCCACCTCCTCCCTTCACGGTGGGTGATTGGGGAGGGGGCTTTAGCCGGGTCGGTTTTGCTGAGCTCATGCTCCGAAGGCACCGATCGGCCCCGTACCGAGAAATCTGGGACGCTGGCAGGGAGAGAGAGAGAGAGAGAAGAGAGATGATTTTTTTTTCTTTATTTATTTTTTTAATTTTTTTTTTTCTGGGTGCAGCCGCCCGAGCTGGCGGCAGCCGGTGCGGAGGAGAAGGGATGCTACCGGTGCGACACGTTTAAACCCGGGGGGCCTTGGCAATTGTCACCCCACCGTGTCCCGGGGCCCTCCGGACGTCCGCCGGCCGACAGAAGGACAAAGTGTCCTGCGGTGGCGTTGGGGACGTGCCGGCGGGGACGAGCGGGCGCTGGTGGCTGTGGTTGGAGCCGGCGTTTGGGCCTGTGGGGAGGTTTTGGGGGCAGGTTCGGGGACGGCGACACGTTGTCACCCGCAAGCAGGTGACAGCATCGAGGCTGCCGGGGAGTTGGCGGCTGGAGACAAAGCGCCTTCGAGGTGAAGTTTCCTCCTGCCCCGGAGCCTGAGCGTCCCCTCCCGCTGCAAGGCGGGAGCAGCTCGGTCCCGTGTCACCATCCTGTCCCCAACAACCTTCGGAGATGTCCTGTGGACCGGGAAGTGTGGCACTGCTTGGCCCAAGGTCACCCAAGGGGTCGGTGGCAGAGCTGGGGACACCAGCCTGTCCCCACCGGCAGCAAGGTGACAAAACTGCCCTCCCCTCTCAGTGCCCGAGGTCCGCGGTGGAGTTGTGTCCCCTCCAAACTTTGCATCTGTCCCCCCACCCCTCTTTGTCACCTTCTCCCCTCTGGTTGTCCCCACGGGCCACCGATGGCTGCTTGTGCCTGCAGGCTGCAAGGTGAAGAGGCAGGGACAGGGGGGACACAACCCCCTCTCTCACCTCTCCCTAAATCCTGCTGTCCCCACCTGCTGGCTCTCCCCTCACCGTGGGGTTTTCCCACGTCACCCAATGTGGCAGGACCGTGGGGTGCCACGGGGGGGACCACGGGGGGGGGGGATTGGTTTGACAGGGGGTTTGACACCTTTGCTGGGTGCTGGGACAATGGGTGTTCCATTCCCTGTTTCCCCCTGGCCCTGCTTTTCCACCCGTGCCACCGTGGTGCCACACAGGTGCCAGGTCTCTGTGTCGTCGTCCCCCTCACTGAGGGGACACCCCCCAGTGGGGTCTGTCAGGATCTGCACCCCGGGTCTAACAGTGTCCCCCACAAATCCCTTCCTGGCTCCTTCAGCTGGAGGTGGCAGCGGCCTCATCCCCTGCTCTGTGTCACCACCGTGCAGGGGACAGCAGTGGTGGCCCCCAACATCAGCTGAGCTTCAGGAAGGGGGGGAGAAGGTGCTGGCGTGGGGAAATTTGGGCAACTTTGCTGTCTTGTGCTTGGCAACCCAGGGAAAGGGGGGGCCTGGGGGGGCTTGGAGGTGTCGCTGAGGTTGGGAGATCTGGTGCTGGGCTGGGAGATGCCCGAGGTGGCCTGGACTCGGCTGGCAAGAGGATTTGGGGCTTGAGACCGAGCTGAGGGGCTTCCCAGAGCGTGTGGGTTCAGCTGGGTGGCTTTCTCGGGGGGGTTCCGGGGGGGCTGTGCCATCTCCTGTGCTGTTTGTGTCCCGTGATGCGTCTGGACAGCGGCGGCCGAGTGCGAGGCTGAGGTTGGGTTTGAAGGCAAAGGTGCCCTCTGTGCCACGGGGACAGATGTCCACCCGTGACGGGGATACCAGGCCAGCTCCCTGCTGCCATTCCGGACCCCCACCCCCCCTGCTCCATCTCCACCCCCCCACCGAGCTCTCCCTTCCCCAGGTTGCGTCTTCATCCATCGAGCAGGTGTTGGGGGGGGGGGGTCGGGGTGTCTAGGTGTCCCCCCACCCCATATCCCCATCCTCCCAGGGTCCGATCCTGCTGGTTGGCCGGAGGATGCTGAGCCGAGGCGTGCGGGGGGTGGTTGGGGGGGGGGGTCGGGTGGCGGCGGTGAATCAACAACCAGGCGGCTGCTTGTTTTCCCCCCGGCGTTGTCTCGGAGTGAGCGATGGTTCTGCGAGTGCTGGAGATGGGCTGGGGGGAGGAGGAGGAACCAGAGGAGCAGCCGGGTTGTTAAATGAGCCAAAATCCCCCGAGGAGCAAGACGAGGGGGGCGGCGGGGGGGGGATGGATGGAGAAGGTGTTGGGGAGGGGGGGGTGAAATCCGACAGCAGACAAAGAGGGGTTGGTGGCCTCGCTGGGCACCTGCTGCAGCCACGCGTCCCGTGCGCCACCGGCAGCTCCCGAGCTCTGTGTGTGTGTGTCCCCCACTCCCATGACCCCCCCATCCCGCCCCGGGTTGGGGGTCACCTCCCTGCCACCCCTCCGGGATGCTCCTACCTTTTGGTGTCCCCCTATCCCTTCACCCCCCCAGCGCTCCCGTCCCCCCCGTTGCAGCTCCAGCCCCCTCCCTCAGGGTGATGGGGTGTCCATGTGGGGTGCCGAACCCCCCCCCCTCCCCAAAAGGGTCTCATACCCACTCCGGGGGGGGTTTTGCTCCCCCTTCCCCACGCCCGGGGGGACCCACACTCAGACGGATGACACGCGGGGCCCAGCGCTCCGTGCGTGGGGACAACAAGGAGGGGGTCGGGGGGGGGGTTGCTGGGGAGGGGGGATGGGGGGGTCTGCTTGATCCACCACCACGGCAAGGAGCTGGAGGCGGCTTCTCCATCTCCTGATCTCGCGGCTTTTCAAGCAGCCAGGGAAGGGCGGGGGAGCGGGGAATGAAGACAGATGCAGATAATATCCCCCCCCCCCCCAAGCCATTCCCCCCCTCAGGGCTCAGCTCCGATATCTGGTGGAGATGGATTCACACCAGGGAAGAGCTTTCCAAGAGCCACCAGTGGGGCCGGGGGGCACTGGGATGGATGGGGTGTGACAAAGCAGAGAGGTGGTGATAAGGTTGAGATGGGGAGGGGACGGACACACACACACCCCCCCTCGGTTTGAGGGCACCCCTCTCCTCACCCAGGCTGCTGGGGGGGGTAGGATGTGTGCGTGGGGTCCTGCGTGGGCTTGGGGTGGGTGGTGGGTTGGCTTGTGTCAAGCAGCAGGTTCTGCATCCCTGTAGGTGTTGGTCTGGTGGGGGTCCTGGGGTGCTGGGTGGGTTGGTGGTGGGGTCGGGGTGCTGGCAGGGTCCCCTCCTGTTGTCACCAGGCTGCTGGGCTGGCAGCTCTGCTGCAGGAGGGAGAGGGTCACCTTGGGGGGAGTTAATGAGGTTTGAAAGGGAAGCGGCCGATGGTGCTGGCGGGGATGGAGCCAGGGTGGTGGCAGAGGGACAGCAGAGCCAGCCAGCCCTTCTCCCCACTTGGGGACATTGTGGGGACAGGTCTGAGGCCCTGCTTTGGGGTCTCCAGGCACCCCTGAAACAAGGTGTGCAGCCCCAAAATGGGGCTGGGGGACACTGGTGGCTGCAGGGTGACTGTCCCTGCTCCCCCATGGGTGACCATCACCAATCCTCCATGGGTGGCTGTCCCCACTCCTCCAGTGGGTGGCTGTCACTGCTCCCCCGTGGGTCACCATCCTTAATCCTTCATGGGTGGCCATCTCCAGTCCTCCAGGGACCACTGTCCCCATTCTTCCATGAGTCACCATCCCTGTCCCCCATGGGTCACCATCCCCAACCCTCCATGGGTGACCAACCTGTCCCTCATGTGTCACCATCCCCACTCCCCCCAGTTCTCAGCCTCTGTCACTGGAGGATGCAGCTCAAGGACCAGGCTTGCCACCAGCCCTTTGTCCCCCAGCCACCTACCCACACCCCCATGTCCCCAGCCCTTCATCTTGGGCCTTCCTCCACTCTTCACCCCCCTCCTCTCTCCTCCCCTCCATCTTTGCTCCATCTTCCCACCAACTCTCTTCCTCCTCCCCCCAGCACCACCAACCCCCTTCTCTGGCTGGAGGCTGTGACACTGAGCTCTCTGCGGGGCTCCTGTCCCCGGGGGGGGGGGACACAAAGCTCATCCTCAGCGTGGTGGCCAGGGGACATCACCCCGAGGCAGCTGGGGCAGGGAGGAAGAGTTGGCCACATGGAGCCTGCTGGCTCCTGTCCCCTGGGGAGCCTCTGGCTTTGTGCCTCCCTCTCGCTCGCTGTCACCCAGAGTGGCCCCGGGGATGATGGAGGACGCTGGGGCCAGAGGCTAAGTGGTGACAATGACGTGGAGACTCGAGGGCTGGCGGTGTCACTCGGCGTGAGAGCACAGTGCTGCTCCACTCTCCCTGCCACCGCTGCTTGGGGACCTTCTTGGTGACAAAGTCAGGGACGATGTCCTGGGGGCTGTGGGGACAACGTCCCAGAGGCTGTGGGGACAAAATCCAGGGGCTGTGGGGACAAAGACCAGAGGCTGTGGGGACAACGTCCCAGAGGCTGTGGGGACAAAGTCCAAGGGTCTGTGGGGACTAAGTCCCAGGGGCTGTGGGGACAATATCCTAGGGGCTGTGAGGACAAAATCCAGGGGTCTGTGGGGAGAATTCTCAGGGGTCTGCAGGGATTATGTCCTAGAGGCTGTGGGGACAGTATCCTAAGGGCTGTGGGGACAAAATCCAGGGGTCTGTGGGGACAATGTCCAGGGGCTGTGGGGACAAAGACCAGGGGCTGTGGGGACAATGTCCCAGGGGCTGTGAGGACAAAATCCAGGGGTCTGTGGGGACAATGTCCAGGGGCTGTGGGGACAATGTCCCAGAGGCTGTGGGGACAGTTCTCAGGGGTGTGTGGGGATTATGTCCTAGAGATTGTGGGGACAATGTCCAGGGGCTGTGGGAACAGTTCCCAGGGGTCTGCAGGGATGATGCCCCAGGAGCTGTGGGGTGATGTCCAGGGGCTGTGGGGACAGTGCCCAGGGGTCTGTGGGGTGATGTCCAGGGCCTATGGGGACAGTGGCCAGGGGGCTGCAGAGGGACAGTCCCAGCCAGGACTTCAGGGCTCAGGTTTTGGGCCACTTGGAGCAGGGGCTGAGCAGGAGCCACCCCCACTGGGGGTGAGGGACATCACGAGGCCATCAGGATCAGGGTGATGGGTGGAAACCCCACAGGACTCGGGGACAGAAAGTCCTTCAGGGTGGGGGGGATGGCTCTGGGTGCTCCTCAGGAGGAGGGATGTGGTGGGGACCACAGAAACCACGCGCCTCTCCGGAAATCCTCTGCCAAAAATAACCCGGCGCCGAGGGCTGAGAACCTTCCCGTGCCAAAACCTCCCCCCATCCCCAGCTCCTGCATGTGACCACCCCCCCAGGGGGTCTGGGTGACAGCCCTGCCCCGTGCCAGGGTGCCGTGGGGGGGTCCTGCTCCACCTGGGTGCACGGGATGGCTTTGGTGGTGAAACACCCATCCCATCCCCCATCACCGTGGTGCCGGGGATGTGTTCTGGGATGGGACAGGGAAGATCTGGCTGCATCCCGGGAGGAGCTGTGGGATGTTTTGGGACAGCCCATGGGGTGGGGACACTGCTCCTGTGGGTGCTGCCACCACCCTGGTGCCACCTGCCTTGGTGTGGCTTCAGCACATGGGTGCTGCTGGGTGGGGGCTTGGAACCCAGCACCACATCCTGGGGGATGGTGCCTTGGGGGGGGTGTTGGGGTTGGAGGGTTGGGAGGAAAAGGCCCCCCTGCCCCCCCCTCCCCTCCACCGAGGGGCAGGAAACTTGGTGAGGGGGAGGCAGAGAGAGAGAGATTGACAGGTCCGGGGGTTGGACAGATGGCTGGGGGAGAAACAGATGTGGTGAGGGATGGGAGGGATAGGGATAGAGGGATGGAGGGAGAGATAGAGGGATGGAGGGAGGGATAGGGATAGAGGGATGGAGGGAGGGATGGATGGAGGGATAGAGGGATGGAGGGAGGGATGGATGGAGAGATAGGGATGGAGGGAGGGATTGAGGGAGGGATGGATGGATGGATGGATGGATGGATGGAGTGAGGGATAGGGATAGTAGGATGGAGGGAGAGATAGAGGGATGGATTAATGGATGGATGGATGGAGGGATGGATGGATGGATGGATGGATGGATGGATGGATGGATGGATGGATGGAGGGATGGATGGAGGGATGAAGGGATGGAAGGAGGGAGGGAGGGAAGGATGGATGGATGGATGGATGGGAGATGGAGGGATAGCTAGCTAGCTAGCTAGATAGATGTGTTGGAGAGGAGGATGCATGAACAGATTCCCAGCTGGAGAGCAAACCCCCCCCTTCCCTTCCTTCTCCCACCCCTCCTCTCCCATCCCCTGGTGGGACACCAGCCAGGACCACCTCCCCCCAGTGTCAGCCCCCCAGAGCCCCCTCAGCTCACTGCCTGGCACTGGTCATCTCACCCCTCCAGCTTGCCAGCTTTGGGGCCACCTTCCCCTGCCTCGTGGCTTGCCAAACCTGCCTCAAATCAGCTCCAACCCCCCCCCCCAAAAAAAAAAAAAAAACCAACCCAAAATAAACAAGCCACCCAGCAGGTGGTTTCCAAAGCTGGCAACCAGGTTTTGCCCACCCCTCTTGGAGCTTTTCCATCCTGGCAGCCCCCCCCCGTGCCCATCCTCTCTGTCTCTGCTGGTCCTACCTTGCTTCCAAATCCCCCAAGCTCACACCCAGGCTCCAGCACAGGAGAGAAAAAGCTGCAAATTCACAGTTTTTCAGCTGCCACCTAAAAATAAGAGGTTTGGGAAATATCGAGCAGATGAGTGGGAGGTTGAGAAGAGGAGGAATTAAGGGCCTGGCGCCAGGCAAACAGCAGCTGGGGAGCCCCAGGGTGGCAACGTTGGCCACCTCCTCCCCTTGCCCTGTGGCCCTCTGCCATGGCACGGCCACCCCCTGGGGACCAGGGGGTGTTTGGGTGCCAGGAAGGGGGGGGACAAGGGTTGGGGTGGCGATGGGAAGGTGTGGCAGTGGGTGACAGGAGGTTGGTGGCAGTGGGTGACAGCAGGTTGGTGGCAGTGGCACGGGAGGGAGGGTTCTCCACGTGGAGAGGTTGGATGGGTGGGGTGGGGGGGTCTGAGGGGATTGGATTTCTCCCACCACCCCCTCCTCCCTTTCAGGGTCTTTTGCATCCAAGGCTCTGGGGGGGATGCTCAGGGAGATGGGGGGGGGATGGTGAGGAGCTGGAGGGAGAAGGAGGGTGCTGGGGGGGGGGGCTGAGGGGCAGGTCCGTGGGGGGGGGACTGCAGGGGGTGTTGGTTGAGGATGAGTGCTGGGATGGGCACCAGGAGGCAGGATGAAGCTGGGCCCAGCTAGAGATGTGGCTGTGCTGGAGAGCTGAGTGGCCACAGGGCCACCAGGAGGCACCAAGGAACTGAGATGGACCAAAGCATGGAGATCTGCAAAGGCACCAAGGTGTGCAAAGTCACCATGATGTGCAAGGCCACCAAGATGTGCAAAGCCACCAAGATGTGCAAAGCCACCAAGATGTTCAAGGCCACCAAGGCTCCCAAAGCCACCAAGGCTCCCAAAGCCACCAAGGCTCATAAAGCCACCAAGATGTGCAAAGCCACCAAAGTGTGCAAGGCCACCAAGATGTGCAAAGCCACCAAGATGTTCAAGGCCACCAAGAGTCACAAAGCCACCAAGGTGTTCAAGGCCACCAAGGTCTTCAAGGCCACCAAGAGTCACAAAGCCACCAAGGTGTTCAAGGCCACCAAGGCTCCCAAAGCCACCAAGGCTCACAAAGCCACCAAGATGTGCAAGGCCACCAAGGCTCACAAAGCCACCAAGGTGTGCAAAGTCACCATGATGTGCAAGGCCACCAAGATACTCAAGGCCACCAAAGTGTGCAAAGCCACGAAGATGTGCAAAGCCACCAAGGCTCCCAAAGCCACCCAGACGTGCACAACCCCTGAGATGCCCAAAGCCACCACGATGCTCAGTGTCACCAAGGCTCCCAAAGCCACCAAGATGTTCAAGGCCACCAAGGTGCCCAAAGCCACCGAGATGCAGGGAGTCACCAAACTGCACAAAGCTTTGGAGGGGCACAAAGCACCCCCTGGCACGGGGACCCCACACGATGTCCCAGGGCGTGGGGACAAGGCAGGAGCTCCCCCCCCCCCTCAGCTTCTCTAATCAACCGGTGCTAATTGCCTGGAAAATGAGTCATTTAAATCCTGCTGAGGAGGACAGCAGCCTGCAGGCCATCTCTCCTCCTTGGGGACACTGCCAGCACGGGCTGAGGGACACGTGTCCCCACCAGGAAGGGCTGGCACAGGGACCAGGGTGGCTGAGGCTGGAGGGGGCCAAGAGCATCGTGGCCTGGACCACCCCCTCCTGGGTCAGGCAGCTCCTCACTGGTGGCTCTGGTGGCACTTTGGGACAGGGACTTTGGCCAAGGGGACCCCCTGTCCCTCTCCAACCCCTCTGGTGGCAGTGTCCAGACACAGGGATGGATTTTTCCTTCCTAAATGGATTCATTCTGCATCTCCCCAGCCCTCTCTCCCCACTATTTCTCGTGGATTTCCTTCTCACTGGATGAACCTGACCCCATAAGGATGAACCTGACCCCATAAGGATGGGTCTGACCCCATAAGGATGAACCTGACCCTTTGAGGATGAATCTGACCCCATGAGGATGAACCTGACCCCATGAGGATGACTTTGACCCTATGAGGATGAACCTGACCCCATGAGGATGACTTTGACCCTATGAGGATGAAGTTGAACCCATAAGGATGAACCTGACCCCTTAAGGATGAATCTGACCCCATAAGGATGAACCTGACCCCATAAGGATGAATCTGATCCCATAAGGATGACTTTGACCCTGTGAGGATGAACCTGACCCCATGAGGATGGATCTGACCCCATAAGGATGAATCTGACCTCATAAGGATGGATCTGAACCCATGAGGATGAACCTGACCCTTTGAGGATGAATCTGACCCCATAAGGGTGACTTTGACCCTATGAGGATGAAGTTGAACCCATGAGGATGAACCTGGCCCAATAAGGATGAATCTGACCCCATAAGGGTGACTTTGACCCTATGAGGATGAAGTTGAACCCATGAGGATGAACCTGGCCCAATAAGGATGAATCTGACCCCATGAGGATGAACCTGACCCCATAAGGATGAACCTGACCCCATGAGGATGAACTTGACCCCATGAGGATGGACTTGACCCCACCAGCACCTCTTGAAGCCCCAGCTAAGCCCAGTGGGGTTACAGTGGGGGTCACTGTCCCCACAGCCAGACTGTCCCCCTGCTTTCATCTTGTCACCATGTCCCCAAGCTGACAACAACGAGGAGGAGGGTTTAGCTGGCATTTGGGGGGCAGAGGAACTCTTCCCCCCCTTCCAAACCACCCCAAGCCACCCCGTTATCCCCCACACCCCATCCTAAGGGGGAGCTGGCCCTGTCTCCCCTTCCTCCTTGCCAACGTGGCAGCTTCCCCCCCCCCTCCCACCCCCTCCCCAGAGCAGCTGCTTCAGCTGGGCTTGGGAAATGTTGGAAATTAAGGGTTGGTCCCAAATTCCCTCCTAGGCAACAGTTGCCAAGCAAGCTCCTTTCCTCCCCATCCTCCTCATGACCTGGGAGCCACAGGGGGGGCCCCACTCTGGGCTGATGGAGAGAGCCCCCCCCCCAAACACCCCCTCCCCAAAACCTCCCTGGAAGGTCTGCTGGCATGACCCCCAACACCAAACCCATTCCTTTTGCCCCCCAAAACCCTCCCAGAGGGGGGGTGGGGGTGACTTCACCACCCAGCCTGGGAGTGCTGGTGGCTGTGGGGACACCAGAAACCCTCCCCCCTTTTTCCCCTCCCCTAAATCTGTCTGCCTGGGGGGCTTTGCCTCCCCCTCCCTGGCTCGGAGCTGCTGGCAAATTTCATTACAATAACAAGGGCTGCGGGCGGATGAATTATTAACCATTATTGTTTAATATTGATGCTGCAGGATGGCTGCTCCAGCCCTGCTGCTTCCCACCCCCACCCTCCTGGCTCCAGCCATGGCCTCTCCCCATCCCTGGGGGGCAGAACTGGCTGGGGACCCCCCCCCTTCCCCAGTGACAACGGGGCAGAGCTGAGGGTCCCACCAAACCCCCCCTTTCCTGGGTTATTTTGGGTCCATATTAATCCTTACAGGGTGTCAGGGTCATCCTGTGCTGGGGTGGGGGTCTCTTTAGGGGCTGGGGACCTCCCCCCTTCCCCAGTGACAAGGGGGCAGAGCTGAGGGTCCCACCAAACCCTGGGTTATTTTGGGTCCATATTAATCCTTGCAGGGTGTCAGGGTCACCCTGTGCTGGGGTGGGGGTCCCTCTGGGGGCTGGGGACCTCCCCCCTTCCTCAGTGACAACGGGGCAGAGCTGAGGGTCCCACCAAACCCCCCCTTCCTGGGTTATTTTGGGTCCATATTAATCCTTGCAGGGTGTCAGGGTCACCCTGTGCTGGGGTGGGGGTCCCTTTGGGGGCTGGGGACCCCTCCCTCCCTCAGTGACAAGGGGGCTGAGCTAAGGGTCCCACCAAACCCCCCCTTCCTGGGTTATTTTGGGTGTATATTAATCCTTGCAGGGTGTCAGGGTCACCCTGTGCTGGGGTGGGGGTCTCTTTAGGGGCTGGGGACCTCCCCCCTTCCCCAGTGACAAGGGGGCAGAGCTGAGGATCCCATCAAACCCCCCCTTCCTGGGTTATTTTGGGTCCATATTAATCCTGGCAGGGTGTCAGGGTCACCCTGTGCTGGGGTGGGGGTCCCTTTGGGGGCTGGGGACCTCCCCCCTTCCCCAGTGACAGCGGGGCTGAGCTAAGGGTCCCACCAAACCCCCCCTTCCTGGGTTATTTTGGGTCCATATTAATCCTTACAGGGTGTCAGGGTCACCCTGTGCTGGGGTGGGGGTCTCTTTAGGGGCTGGGGACCCCCCCCCTTCCTCAGTGACAACGGGGCAGAGCTGAGGGTCCCACTAACCCCCCCTTTCCTGGGTTATTTTGGGTGTATATTAATCCTTGCATGGTGTCAGGGTCACCCTGTGCTGGGGTGGGGGTCCCTTTGGGGGCTGGGGACCCCCCCCCTTCCCCAGTGACAACGGGGCAGAGCTGAGGGTCCCACCAAACCCTGGGTTATTTTGGGTGTATATTAATCCTTGCAGGGTGTCAGGGTCACCCTGTGCTGGGGTGGGGGTCCCTCTGGGGGCTGGGGAGGGGGTTTGGTGCTCACTTGGGTGCTGAGGAGGAGCTGGGGGGGGGATGGTTCAGGGGAACCCCCCTTTTAGGAAAGGGGAAGGGGAGTGAGAAGGTGAAAGGATGGGGAAGAGGAAAAGGGAAGGAATAGGGGTTAGGAAGAGGAAGGAAAAGGGGGAGAGGATGGAGAAGGTGGAAGGGCAGGGATGGGGATGGGGAAAGGGAAGGGAAAGAGAAAGAGGAAAAGGGAAAAGAAAGAGGATTAGGGGAAGGGAAAGAGGAAAGGGGAAGAGGAAATGGGGAGGGATGGGGATTAGGAAGGAAAAGGGGAAGGGAGGTTCAAGGATGGGGCTGGGCATTGGGAAAGGGAAGAAGGAAGGGATGAGCAAGGGGAACAGATGGAGATTAGGAAAGGGAAGGAAGAGAGATGCTCACTGCTCTCCTGGCCGGGCCAGTGGGAGCCACAGGAGGCCGGTGGCCACGCTGTCACCTTTGGTGGCCACACTGTCACCTTTGCTAGCCACACCGTCCCCTTTGGTGGCCACACCAGCTCCGCCAGGCTCCTGCAGAGATTAAAACCTTCACCTTGCTCCATCCCGAGCTCCTGGGGAGCGCTGGGGACTGGGACATCCCCACAGGAACCCCACATTCCCAGGTGTCCCTCAGCTGAGCCACCCTTGCTAGCCACACCGTCCCCTTTGGTGGCCACACCACCTCCGCCGGGCTCCTGCAGAGATTAAAACCTTCACCCTACTCCATCCTGAGCTCTTGGGGAGCGCTGGGGACCGGGACATCCCCACAGGAACCCCACATTCCCAGGTGTCCCCCTGCTGAGCCGTCTCTCTGCTCTTTGTCTCCCCCAGGGGCTCCCTCCCGCGATGTCCTCCTCGTCTCAGCCATCATCACCGTCAGCCTTAGTGTCACCATCGTCCTCTGCGGGATCTGCCAGTGGTGCCAGCGCAAACTGGTGAGTGTCCCCAGGTCACCCCAAGACCTCTGCTGCTTCCCCGGGGTGCTGGGGGGGGGGGTCCGGGTAATTCCTTCGGACACAGAGGGGCAGGAAAAGCCCCGTGGGAAAGCAGCCAGCGTGTCCCCTGGTGCCACCAGGAGGTAGGGGATGGTTCTGTCACCCTCTGTCACCCCCACCCCAGCGGCCAGGGGCCACCGAGCTGCCCTCCATGAGCTCCTCCGTGGGTTATCCTTCTCCTCTTCTCGGAGCAGCCCAGCACTGGGATCCGTGGGAAGGGGATGGGATGGGGTTGTGGCCACTTGGAAGCCACCAGGAAAAGGTTTCCAAGCTTGGCCAAAGGGAAGAAAAAGTTGGAGAAGGGAAATGTAATGCCCAGAGGGAAGCTGGTGGTGCTGGAGGCTGAGGCTGGCAGAGGAACCAACAAATGTAAATTGGCCGGGGAGGAATCCAGGCTGAGGATTGGGAATTCACATCCCTGGCTGTCCCCCGGCCTCCTGCTGAGCTGGAACCACTGCAGGAGAATCGTGGCCAAAGCTGCTGAGTCCCTGCCAGGCTGGCCCCGGGCTGGCTAGTGCCAGGGGAGAGTGGGCCAGCAGCCACTGCTGCCCTGGCCCCACCAGCCCTGGGATGTGGTCGGCTGAGGACAATGCTGGAGCCTCTGGGATGGTTCATGGGTGTCCATGGAGGTTGGGAATCCCTGCAGATCCCAGCAGGATGAGCCCATGGGTGTCCAAGGGCATCCAGCATCCCTGCAGATCCCATCAGGATGAGCCCATGGGCATCCAAGGAGGTTGGGAATCCCTGCAGATCCCATCAGGATTAGACCATGGGCATCCAAGGAGGTTGGGTATCCCTGCAGATCCCAGCAGGATGAGCCCATGGGCATCCAAGGAGGATGGGAATCCCTGCATATCCCATCAGGATTAGGCCATGGGCATCTAAGGATGTTGGGTATCCCCACAGATCCCAGCAGGATGAGCCCACGGGCATCCAAGGAGGTTGGGAATCCCTGCAGATCCCAGCAGGATGAGCCCATAGGTGTCCAAGGAGATCCAGCATCCCTGCAGATCCCATCAGGATTAAACCATGGGCATCCAAGGAGGTTGGGAATCCCTGCAGATCCCAGCAGGATGAGCCAGGATATCTAAGGACACCCCTGCTGAGGGTGCAGGGAACCCTTTGACACAGCTTTGCCAAGGAGAGGTGATGGAGCTGGGGGGAAGGAGGGAGGACCCCCCCATTTCACATCCTGCTGGGAAAGCTGCTCCACCATCCCAACCTGCTCCAGCAGCTGCTCCCATCCCTCCCTGCACCTGTGCAGAGCAGCTTCTGCTTCTAATTGCTCTTTAATTGCTATTAATTGGGCTCTTGTCCACCCTGGCTGGGAGCAGCTCTCTGGCCCTGCCTCAGAAATCCCGACCAAGTGCCCTGATTCCAAACCCCAGTTTGGAGCCAGCTCCAGCTTCCTCATCCCCTGGCAGCTCTGCTCTTTGGGGAGGGAAGGGGAACTCAATGAATTCAGGTTCAATTAATCCTAAAATGACCCCTTCCTCCTCCCTGGGCCCCCGGGGATGAATCCCTCAGGAGTTGTGCTGCTGGGTTTGGCAGGATGGAGCCCGGCAGCTGGGAGGTTTTAGGGGAAAAAGGACAAAATCCAGGGCAGCCCCCCAGCTGGTTGGAGGTGTAAGCCCTGTAAGGTCCCATCCTCATCCTTGGGGTGTGGTGGGGGTCTGTCTGCCCCCCCCCTGACCCCTTCCTGCCCTCTCCTCTTCCCAGGGGAAGCGTTACAAGACTTCTCTGGAGACCGTGGGGACTCCGGATTCCAACCGAGGTCGCAGTGAGAAGAAAACCATCAAGTAGGTGCCCGGGAGAAGGGGAGAGGGGCAGGGGGCTGGGGGTGCCCACCAGGATGGCCCAGCCACAGCCCACTCAGCACCCCGACCCATCGTGGGTGCTCTGCCAACGTGGGGACACGTGCCAGATGGGTGCCGTGGGGACAGAGGTGGCCGTCCCAGGGTGGAGGGGCTGTGCCCAGCAGGATGGGCTGGACCCCCTGGTTGGGGTAGAGATGTCCCCCAAGTCCCCCCGTGGGGATGGAGGCTTTGGGAGGCCTGGTGGGTGGCTCCAGCACCCTTGGGTGCCCCTCCTGCCTCGGACACCCAGTTGTGGGCACTGTGGATGGAGCCACAGGGACTCGGGGGGGGTCTCATGGCCATTGCAAACCACCCCCCCCCCCCCAGATGTGTGCAAGGGACACACAGACACGTGTGCAAGGGACACAGACACCCGTGTGATGGGGACACAGAGACACCCGTGTGCAGGGGACACAGAGACACCCGTGTGATGGGGACACAGAGACACACATGTGGTGGGGACACAGACACACACGTGCAGGACACATGGGAGGTTTTAGGGGAAAAAGGACAAAATCCAGGGCAGCCCCCCAGCTGGTGGGAGGTGTAAGCCCTGCAAGGTCCCATCCTCATCCTCGGGGTGTGTAGGGGACACAGATATGTGATGGGGACACACAGCCACCCGTGTAGGGGACACAGATATGTGATGGGGACACACAGCCACCCGTGTGATGGGGACACACAGCCACTCGTGTAGAGGACACACAGCCACCCGTGTGACAGAGACCCCGGGCACCTCTCTGCCACCCCCAGCCCTTCTCTAACCCCTCAGCCTCCTTCTCTCCCCCCTCAGCCCTGCAGCCTCCTGCTCCTGTCTCTCCACAGCTCCATCCATCCCTCCATCCATCCATCCGTCTGTCTGTCTGTGTGTCCGTGTCCGTGGGGTGGGCAGCCTCCCCCCTCAGCTCTCTCCACAGGATCCCAGCTCTCCAGGGGCAGAGGGGTTTGGTTTTAATGTGTTTTTTTTTTTTCCTTCCCCTCCTTTCCTTCTCGCAGGAATTCAGCTTCTTTCTCTTGTATTTTTTCCCCTTTTTTTTTTTTTTTTCCACTTTCTCCCCGGGTCTGCGGCCGCTGTAGCGATCTAGACAGAGACTTTTGGAATAACAATGACAACACAGTGCAGCAGAAATGGAGCTCCTACCCTCCCAAGGAGTTTATCCTAAACATTTCACCCTACGCCCCGTACGGTGACCCTCGCCTTTCCCTCAAGTGAGTCTCTCCCTGCCGGGTCTGCTCTCTGCAGTGAGTATATGGGGCAGCACCCACTCGCCTTCCTCCTCCTCCTCTTCCTCCTTTTCTTCCTCTTCTTCTTCCTCTCCTTCTTCTTCCTCTCCTTCTTCCTCTTCTCCTTCTTCCTCTTCTCCTTCATCCTCCTCTCCTTCATCCTCCTCTCCTTCTTCCTCCTCTCCTTCTTCCTCCTCTCCTTCTTCCTCCTCTCCTTCTTCCTCCTCTCCTTCTTCCTCCTCTCCTTCTTCCTCCTCTCCTTCTTCCTCCTCTCCTTCTTCTTCCTCTCCTTCTTCTTCCTCTCCTTCTTCCTCCTCTCCTTCTTCCTCCTCTCCTTCTTCTTCCTCTCCTTCTTCTTCCTCTCCTTCTTCTTCCTCTCCTTCTTCTTCTTCTTCCTCTTCCTCTTCCTCTTCCTCTTCCTCTTCCTCTTCCTCTTCCTCTTCCTCTTCCTCTTCCTCTTCTTCTTCTTCCTCTTCTTCTTCCTCTTCTTCTTCCTCTTCCTCTTCCTCTTCCTCTTCCTCTTCCTCTTCCTCTTCCTCTTCCTCTTCCTCTTCCTCTTCCTCTTCCTCTTCCTCTTCCTCTTCCTCTTCCTCTTCCTCTTCCTCTTCCTCTTCCCTTTCTTCCCTTTCTTCCTCTCCTTTCTTCTTCCTCCTCCTCCTCCTCCACCTCCTTCCCCCCCCGCACGCCACCCCATGGGCCCCCCCATGGAGACGAGCAACCCCTCCTCCACTCCCACCCCCCCCAGCCCCCCAAGGGGATCCAACTCTCCCCTCCACGGCCATGTCCCCCACCCCACAGTTCACGGGGGGGTGGCACAGGACGGGGTTGCACGTTGGGGGCACCCAGGGGCACCCCCACCCCGGGGCTGGGCTGCCGGCGAGCGGGACCCCCCCCCTCATTTCCCCTTCCTTATTCCGGATGGTTTGGCACCCCCCAAGGCAGGAACACACCCACCCACTCTCCTTTTACCCCTTTTTGGTTTATTTTGGGTTTTTTTTTGCAGTGCTGATGTCTCTCTTTCTCTCCCTGTCTGTCTGTCCGTCTCTTGTCCGTCCCTCCCCCTCCGGCTCTCTCCCCCCCCCTTTCCAACGACACCTTTGAAACCTCCGTGTCCGTCTGTCCTCCTGGCTCCTTTCCTGTCTGTCCTGGGGGGTTTTTCCTGCCTTCCCCCCCCCCTCCCCGGCCCAGTGGCTCTCTGCTATCAGGGGCCAAGCTGACGGCATCGGCCGCCGCGGGCTTGGCCGGGGACCGTGACGGGCGCCCTGGGGACAAGCAGCGTCTCGGCGAGGACAGCCTGAGGAGCAGCATCTCTGCCCACAGCGAGCCCGGAGCTGGGAAGGGGCCACGAGGCCGCTGGCACACGGTGCAGAGCCACTTGGCAGCAGGGAAGCTCAGCCTGGCCAAGTGAGTGAGCACGCACGCCCCGGCGGTGACACCGGGTGTGGACACCCAACCACCCACCCAACCACCCAACCACACACACACACACAGCACCCCCAGCTCAGCCAGCGTGCCCCGGGCATCCACTTGGATGGGGATTGCCAAAATTATCATCCCTGCATGGATGGGGACCACCAAAATATCTCCCTGCTAAGGTGGGGGGTGTTGTTGGTGGGTGTGGTGGGGTTTTGTGGTGGGGGTCACCAAAGTGTCCCCCTGATTGGGTGGAGGTCACCAGAAGCTCCCCCTAATTGGATGGAGACCATCAAAAGAGCCCCCTGTTTGGATGGGGACCACCAAAATATCTCCCCACTAAGGTGGGGGTCACCAAAATGTCCCTCTGATTGGATGGAGGCCACCAAAATATCTCCCCATTAAGGTGGGGGTCACTGAAAGCTCTCCCTGTTTGGATGGAGGCGACCAAAATATCTACCCACTAAAGTGGGGGTCACCAAAGTGTCCCCCTGATTGGATGGAGATCACCAAAACAGCCCCCACCTGGATGGGGACCACCAAAATATCTCCCTGCTAAGGTGGGGGTCACCAAAGTGTCCCCCTGACTGGATGGAGGTCACCAGAAGCTCCCCCTGTTTGGATGGAGGCCACCAAAATACCTCCCCACTAGGATGGGGGTGACCAAAAGCTCCCCTGATTGGATGGAGATCATCAAAAGCTCTCCCTGTTTGGATGGAGGCCACCAAAAGAGCCCCCACCTGGATGAGGACCACCAAAATATCTTCCCACTAAGGTGGGGGTCACCAAAGTGTCCCCCTGATTGGATGGAGATCACCAGAAGCTCCCCGTGTTTGGATGGGGACCACCACAATAACCTTCCACTTGCCTGGGGGCCACCAAAATGCCCCCCAGCTCACCGTGATGAGGGAGGCCAGGGGTTCATGGAATCCCAGACTGGTTTGGGTTGGAAGGGACCTTAAAGCTCACCCAGTCCCATCCCCCCCTGCCATGGGCAGGGACCCCTCCCACAAACCAGGGTCCCATCCAAGCCCCATCCAACCTTCAACACCTCCAGGGATGGGGCAGCCACAGCTCCTCTGGGCAGCCCCTTCCATCCAGGATGCCCGTGGTGGTTTGGCTCAGGGGGGGGGAAGAGGAGTCCAGCCCCAGGTGGGCAGGAGCAGCACCTTTGGGTGCTGTCCCAGGGTGACTTTGCCCCGTGCCGGTGGGAAGCAGCTCAGGGTCCCCTCGTGAGGGTCCCCAGGTGATGGCAGGAGCACTCTGGTGTCCCCATCCTTGGGCTGTGTCCATCTGGGACACCCCCCTGACCATCAGCAGGGCCACCAGACCCATCCTGTGGCTCCACCACCCAACACCAGGGGAAAAGTTGGGAAATGTCGTTGGTTTATCAGATTTTGGGGGGAAAAAAAACCCCAAAGTTGGGTGGGGGTCTTGGTGAGACCCTCCAGTGCTGGCAGGGACTGTAGGGAGGAGATGGTGGTGATTTGTCTGGCTGTGGGCTTCATCCTGGGTGTCTGGTCTCTGCTCCAGTTCCCCATGCTGGGGTGCAGCCATCTCTGAGCACCCATGGGTGCCAGCACCCTCGGAGAGTTGGGTGAGGATGGCCAAGGAGCTGGTGTGCCCCATGGCTGCTGCTTCTTCCAGCCTTGTCTGTGGGCAGAAAAACCTTTTCCAAACAGCAAGATCCATTCTGTTAACACGGAAAAATCCCAAATATTGGGGTTTTCCCCCAGTTTGGAGCTGGGAGGCGAGAGGGAGAGAGGTGAGGATGAGGAGGGAGCTCTGGACAGACGGACAGACAGACAGACATCCAGCATGGCCAGGGAGGTGATCAGGGGATGGAGAAGCCACCAGTGAAGCATCCTGCTGGTTTTTTAGGGGCAGAGCTGGTGGTGGGGGTATTTTTGGGGGGGATCCGGTGGTTGCCCCCCCTCTTTTCCCTCGGTAGCCGCAGGTTTTCGGGCAGGGCTCGCTGCCGCCTGGCACGGTGCTGGCAGGAGCTGGCGCCGGGCCGAGAGGAGCCAGATTTAGTTTCCTGTGACTGAGAGGTTGTAAATTGAACTAATTTGGGATCTGATCGGAAAGCAAAAGGAGGTCGGCGGCAGGCACGGGGAGGCGGCGGCTGGTGGATGGTGCTGGGGGGAGTTTTGGGGTGCTGGGGGGGGGGAGTGGGGAAAAGCGAGGCAGCCCCCCCCAGCATCGCCCCTTCGGCCCTGGGGGCAGATCCATCCCAGCTCTCCGCTCCTCCCCCCTTCCCTTCCCTCCTCCTTCTCTTTCTCTCACTTTTCGCTCTTTCTTCACCTCTATTTTATTTTTTTTATTTATTTTGGAAGCTATTTATCCTGCTCCCCCCCTCCCTTTTTCCCACCCCCCACCCCGACCCCGCTGCTGGGCACAGCTTTGCCACACAGGGTTTAAGCTCGGTGGCTGCTGCTCAAGCTGATTCCCCGGTGCCTGGGGGTGGGGTGGGGACACCGAGGTCCCCAAAACCTCCTCCCCACACCCCTCCTTGGTCTTGTGGCTTCGCAGGCATCACCACTGTGCCCATGGCTCCTGCCTGTGCCACCCGGGGTGCATGGCCAGCGATGGGCACCGCTGCTTCCCCCCACTCCTCCTTCACCTCCCCTCCCTCTCCCCTGACCCCCATCCTACGGGGGCCACGTCCCCATCTCCCCCCATCCCATAAGTGGGGCGGGGGGCATCCCTTGGCCCATCCCTAAGCGAGGAGGAGGGCATCCCTTGGCGCTGGCAGCCTGGCTTGGCCTTGGGGACCCCCAGCTTGCTGGCATGTCACATGAAAGGGGTGTGGGGGGGGTTGAGGGGTGTGCCTCAGGGTGTCCCACTCCCCACCCCCTACCCCCCACTCCCACCCCAGCCAGCACGGTACCGCACGATGGGGGATGCTGAGCCCCGGCGGCGTGGGTGCTGGGCTGGGAGGGGAGGGATGGGGATGGGGACGGGGACAGGGACGGGGACGGGGACAGGGCGGGCTGGCAGCACGTGAGCGGGCGCCGGGGGATTCGGCTTTCCCGCAGCAGGCTGGGGAGCTGGCAGAGCAGGACGAGAACCGGAGCGGGAGGGGACTCAGCCCATCGTCTGCCACCGCCGAGCCCCTCCGGCAGCCCCGGGCACGGGGGGGAGATGGCAGCGAGGCGAGACCCCCGTGGCAGCGGAGAAGCCCCCCGGGGGCCGAGAGGAAGCGCTGGCTGCACCCGCTGGCCGCTGCCGGAGCGTTCCTTGCGCTGGGGCATCTTCTTTCTAACTCTCTTCTTTTCCTTCCTCCAATTTTCCCCCTTCACCTTCTTCTCCTTTCTCTCCTCCCCTCTGCCCTTCCTCTCCCTAAGTTTCGAGGACTCCACCTTGTCCACAGCCACTACCCTTGAGTATATCCCCACCTCAGCAGGCGAGCCCAAATGCCAGAGGCCCCGCACCCTGGTGCGCCAGCAAAGTCTCCAGCAGCCCCTCAGCCAACACCAGCGAGTCAACCACAGCCAACCCACCACCAGCCAGAGCCTGGGCCACCTCCAGGCCCACAGCGGTTCCTCCTCCTCCGGCTCCGGCAACCCACGGGCTACCCGAGGTGGCCAAACTCGCCAGGGCACGGCCGCCGGCTCCAAGCAGCGGACTGCGGGCGGGCGGAGCCGCTCCAATCCCGGCAGCTGGGACCATGTGGTGGGGCAAATCCGCAACCGCGGCTTGGACATGAAGTCCTTCCTGTAAGTGTCTGCCTGCTCCTCTGCTCGGCCCTCCTCTGCTCTCCCCCTTGCCGGGCTCTGCGGTTTCCTCTGCGCTCTCTCGGTTCCCCCCCCCCCGCCACCTCCATCGCTCTCTCCATCGCTCTCCTTCCTCTGCCTTCTCCTTTCCCCTCTGCATTGCTCCATCTCTGCTTTCTCCTACACTTTCTCTTCTGCTCTCTCCTCTGCTCTCTCCGTTGCTCTCATCTGCTCTCTCCTTCATCCTCTCTTCTCTTCTCTTCTCTTCTCTTCTCTTCTCTTCTCTTCTCTTCTCTTCTCTTCTCTTCTCTTCTCTTCTCTTCTCTTCTCTTCTCTTCTCTTCTCTTCTCTTCTTTTTTCTCTTCTCTTCTCTTCTCTTTTTCTTTTCTTCTCCTCCTCTCCTCTCCTCTCCCTCCTCTCCTCTCTTCTCCTCTCCCTCTCCCTCTCCTCTCCTCTCCTCTCCTCTCCTCTCCTCTCCTCTCCTCTCCTCTCCTCTCCTCTCCTCTCCTCTCCTCTCCTCTCTTTCCATTCCCTGCCCCAGCACAGCCGCTCAGCTGCCACCACCCTGGGGACATTCTTCCCATGGGAAAACCCTGGTCCCTTCCAGCCCCATCCTGGGGACCAGGAGCAGCTCCCCCAGCCCAGAGGACTCAGGGAAGGGTCTCACAACCTCCCTCAGCTCTCTTTACCCCATGGCTTTGCTGCTGATCACCCACCACATCACCACCAGCCCCTGCGGGTGCTCAGGTCCCTCCCCATCAGTCCCCAGAGAGCTCAGGGATGCTGCAGCCCAAGGGACAGCCACCAGCGTGGAGTGACATTGCCCCAGGGATGAAGGGGTGGCCCCCATGACTGTCTGTTTGGTCCAGATATGGCTGCTGGAGCCCTGTGATCTTTAATCAGGCTTAACCCTATCTCCTGTATCAGCTCTGCCTCCCCAACCTCAAGCACCCCAGGGCTAATCTGAGTCCCGTGCTGCCACCACATCTCAGCACGTGACATTATCACAGTGTCCCCAAGGCCTTCATCCTTCCTGGGGGCCTCCTGCTGCCCCCCCAATCTCTTTCTCCAGGGATGCTGAAGTCCCAGCTGGCTGGTGATGCTCAGGATGGGGTGGGACAGGCCTGACCCTGCCCTTGCAGCACCTTCTGCATCAGGGTTAAGTGGGGAGACACAATTTTTGGCTGCCCACCCCACTTGCACCTTCCTCCAGGCAGGTAGAGGCACCCTGGGGGTCCCCTCTCAGCTCAGGACCCCTGATCCTCACCTCAGGGTGTCACTGACCCTCAGGGCTCCACCAGGAGCTTCCTCCCTGGCTCCATTTCCCAGTTTGCCAGCGTGGAGCTGCTGCTCATCACCTTCCTCCCCACTGCCATGGGGAGGTTAAGTGGGGAGCCACAACTTTTGGCTGCCCACCCCTCTTGCAGCTTCCTCCAGGCAAGTAGAGGCACCCTGGGGGTCCCATACTAGCTCGGGACCCCTGATCCTCACCTCAGGGTGTCACTGACCCTCAGGGCTCCACCAGGAGCTTCCTCCCTGGCTCCTTTCCCAGTTTGCCAGGGAAATGGCAATCTTCCTCCCCAGTGCCATGGCTGCTGGTTCCAGACACGATTTTTAGAGTAGCTGCAGCACCAAACAGTCCCAAAGCCACCGTGTCCCCAAGGAGGAGCTGCTGCCATGTCCCACCCCCCCCAAGCCCATTCACTTTGCTTCTCCTCATGGTTCTGTTTACACCCACCCTAAATGTGGTCACAGCTCCCCCAGGGAGGCTCTGGAGGGGTCACAGAGCCCCCTCCTCCTCCTCCTCCAAGGAAGGATGCAAGGACCTCCATCTTCTGGCGCTGTCCCTTGTCCCCAACCCCTCCAGGCATCTTCCCCCCCCTCGGCAGGACCGGTGGAGGAGAGGGGTGGGTGGTGGCACCCATGTGGGCTCCTGCACCTTTTTCCTCCGTGCCCACCCTGGATGTCACCTCCCCAGTGGGAGCCATCGGGGTGGGGGACCGGGGGGGTTTTGCCTGCTCCCTGCCTGATGCTTTGTTCTCCTCTTTCTCTTTCTTTTCTCTTTCTCCCCCCTCTCCCCACCCCACTGCCTGCGGGGCCCCCCCTCCCCCGGGCAGGGAAGGCCGGATGGTGGTGTTATCCCTGGTTTTGGGACTCTCAGAGCAAGATGACTTTGCCAATATCCCTGACCTGCAGCAACCCGCTGGGACGCAGCCGAACCAGCCGAACGCTCAGGGGGACAAGAGGTATGAGCGAGGACGAAGGGACAGTCCCCGCAGGAGGAGGAGACCCAGGGCCCCACCCAGGGTGGAGGAGGAGAAGGAGGAGGAGAAGGATGATGATGATGATGATGATGGTGATAAGGAGGAGGCTGGCTTCGAGCGCGAAGGTTGGAGTGGCACAGGGTGGCCCCAGAGGGCACGGTGACATCTGCAGCTCTTTCCCTGCTGGCACCCGTGGTCCGGAGCAGAAGCACCCAGAGGATTCCCCTCCCTTTCTCCTCCCTCCCTGACACCCCTCAACCTGCCTGTCCCCCCCCTGCCTGTCACCTCCCAACCTGCCTGTCATCCCCCCCCCACCCTGGCTGCATGCTGGGGAGCTGGGTGCAGGGCAGGGGTGGGGAGCAGGAGGGTGCAAGGGTGGGGAGGCCAAGCTCACAGGGACCCCCCTAACAAAGCCACATGGGTGTCCCACACCCCCACACCTCCCCACTGCATGGCTTGTGCATGGGGATGGGGGGGACACACAGGGTGACATCCCTGGGGTGGGATGTGCTCAGCCCTGGGGCTGATGGGGACAGAACACAAGTCTGGGAGGGGTGGAGGGACAGAGGCAGCACCCCCCAACCTGCTCGGGGTGCTAATGGACCAGCACTGTCCTCACCCACCCACTCCACGTGGGTTCCCTCCATCTTTTTTAGCATTTTCCCTTCCCCAGGCTCTCCGGGGGATGGGACATGAGGGGGACACTGGGTGCCAGCCACAGGGGGTTGGTGGCTGTGCCACAACAAGACCCTGCTCCCTGCTTCCCCTCCTGGTGCCTGCATGGCCTCCCCACCTCCATCTCCCCCCTTGCTGGGAGGGGTTCAGTTCTGTTCCAGCATCCTTACCCCACTCTGCTGCCTCCAAACATCTCCTCCACCTTTGGTTCTCTGTTTCTTCCTTCCAGCCTGTCCCCAGCAGCTCCAACCCGGTGGCCTTGGCGTTGTCACCTCCTGACTGACCTCTCTCTCTCCATCCTCCCCACTTCTCTCTTCTCCCCTTCCCTCTCCGCAGGTGGACGATGCTTCTCCTCTTCCTCCTCCTCCTCCTCCTTTCTCTCCTTCCTCCTCCTCTCACTCTCCACCATCTCCACCAGCACGTCCCGTGCCACCACCCAGGGCTCCAGTGACACCTCCTCTACCCAGCAGACCCCACCTCTGGTTCCTCCACCTTCATTTTTTTGCTGGTTTTAACCCAATTTTGCCTCCCTCAGCTGCCTCCAGGGATGAGCCCCTGTGTCCCTGCGCTGTCCCCTCTGTCCCCACCTCTCCTCGTGTGCTTGCCGTGTGTCTGGTGGCATGTGGTGGTGGCTTGGCCATGGCAGGTGTGTCCGTGTCCCCTCGGTTTGTCACCAGCAGCCTGGGGCTGGGGGGTCTGTGTCCCTTTCCTTCTTCTTGGGTCCCTCTGCACCGCTGGAGCCACCCGGAGCTGCCCTGTCCCTGCCACCCTCTTGTCCCCCTGCATGGTGGCAGTGTGGCTCTGGTGTGCTGGGGCTCTGTGGGGACATGGTAGTCACAGGGCCAACCAGCTAGCCCGGCCACCACCGTGGGCTCTACGGCCAGCAGGGAGGGGACAGGACGTAGCCGTGGGGGGACACGGACAGCGTGGGACCTCCTGCCGTGCTCCCAGGTGGTGTGACACGGGTCCTGGGCACCAGCTGCCACCCTGCCTGGCCTGGTGGCACCGTGGGGACAACCGTCTGCCCAGCGTGGGGAAGCCACGGGCACGCAGGGCCACCGAGATGTCCCGGCAACCTGGCTGGCAACTTCTGTCCCCAACTGGCACAGCATCCGCTGGGAGAGGGAGCCTGGGGGTGGCCCCGACTCTCTGGCCCTGGGCTCTCAGCCCCTCTCCCCCAAGTCCTTGCCTTCTCTTTGCCCAGGTTGCCAGCGGGTGGCAAGGTGGCCAACACGGCGCCGGGGGCCGGGCAGCCACCCCAGGATGAGTCCGACCGCAAGACGGAGCCGCACTCCTCTGTCTCCGACTTGGTCAACTCCCTGACCAGTGAGATGCTGATGGTGGGTGGACTGGGGGTGCTGGGATTCCCAGGGGGTTCCCAAGGGATGGCACCCATCCTGGCCTCACCTCACAACATCCTCCTGAGGTCTTCCCATGGCACCTCCCAAGTCCCCATCACCAGCGGGTCTGGTGGAGGTGACAGAGCCACAGAATGTTTAGGTTGAAAGAGAGCTCCAAGTTGATCCAGTCCAACCTTGGACCAACACCGTGATCTAACCACCAACCCGTGTCCCTAAGGACCACCTCCAAATGCCTTTTAGATGCCTCCAGGGATGGGGACTCCATGGGGAAGGCCATTCCAGGACATGTCCATGTGTGTCCCCCACCCCGAGCTGGCAGGAGGGAGAGGTGCTGGAGCTGTGAGGGACATGGTGGCAGGAGGAGCTTGGCCAGTTGTCACCCCACCTCTCCTCTGAGGTGACAGCAGTGGCCAGGAGCCCAGGAGAAGCTCACGGGGCTGAGGGTTGGGTGCTGTTGTCAACAGGGACAGAATGCTGAGATGGGACACGGGGGTGTGAGGACCCCACTGATGGAATCCCACCAACCCACCCTCATTGTTCTTCTGTCCTCCACCCTCCCACAGCTCTCCCCGGGCTCTGAGGATGATGAAGGCCACGAGGGCATCAGCCGGGAGAACCTGGGCCGCATCCAGTTCAGCGTTGGCTACAACTTCCAGGAGTCCACCCTGACTGTCAAGATCATGAAGGCACAGGAGCTGCCGGCCAAGGACTTCAGTGGCACCAGTGACCCCTTCGTCAAGATCTACCTGCTCCCCGACAAGAAGCACAAGCTGGAGACCAAGGTGAAGAGGAAGAACCTCAACCCCCACTGGAATGAGACCTTTCTCTTCGAAGGTAGGGGCTGGGGGTTGGGTGGGCTGGGGGTGGGCTGATTGCAGGACCCTCTGTCCTGTCCTCCATCCTGGGCTGGAGCTTGGGTTGCCACCTTGGTGGCCATCAATGATGAAAGATATTGGCCAAGCCACCAACACCAGTTTGGAGGTGTTCTGCTTGCCACGAAGGGGAGATGGGGAGAGGATCCTTCTCCCACCCTGAGCAGGCACCCATGGGTGCTACCAGCAACCCCGATGGCCCAAAGCCACGAGACGCGTGTCCCGTGCTGCCTTCTTCCCCCCACCCACTGCTTGGTTGGTCTCCCCATCAACAGGGGCTGGGTGTCACCATCACCTGGTGCTGCTCAGCATCCCTTGGCACCTCCTCATCCCCTCTGTCCCCATCCCAGGGTTCCCCTACGAGAAGGTGGTGCAGCGGGTGCTGTACCTCCAGGTCCTGGATTACGACCGCTTCAGCCGCAACGACCCCATCGGGGAGGTCTCCATCCCCCTCAACAAGGTGGATCTCACCCAGATGCAGACCTTCTGGAAGGATCTGAAGCCCTGCAGTGATGGCAGTGTAAGGCCCTGGGCCCTTTCCCACCCCCTGGGGACATTCCTCAAGGAGAGGGAGGTGGGGGGGCTCCCACTTGTCTCATTGGTGTCCCCACAGGGCCACCACCACCAAGGGACCTTTTCTGCTCTGTGAGAAGGTTCAGCATCCAGGGGTCCCCCCCCAAATCTTCCCCTATAAATCGAGGCATTAAGTAGCCCCAAAGTGAGTGTCTCATTTTGGGTCAAAAGCAGCAGTTTCAGGTAGACCTAAAATGAAAGTTTTCTTTTCCTCCTGCCTCCGGCGAGAGCAGAAAAAGTCCCTTTGGTGATGGTCCCGTTTCCTCCTGCCCTGGTTTTCTCCGTGGCCCCAAATCCCACCCTTGGGACAGCAGCACGGGGCAGGAGTTTTGCTGGGACAGGGGGGCTTTGGGTTGGGTGCTGAGGGGGTCACCCACCTAAGATCTCCCGTGGGTTTCCCCCCCCCAGGGAAGCCGTGGGGAGCTGCTGCTCTCGCTCTGCTACAACCCCTCTGCCAACTCCATCGTGGTCAACATCATCAAAGCACGAAACCTCAAAGCCATGGACATCGGGGGCACCTCAGGTACCAGCTCCTGCCCCCCCCCTGGGCACCCCTGCCCACCCATAGGGTGCTGAGAGCAGCTCTGGGGTCTGTCTGAGTCCCACCCCACAAGGGGGGGGCAGCACTGTCACCCCTCACTCATTTCTTCTGGGGGAATCCCATCCCAGTGTGTCAGGGGGGCTGTTTGGGGGCAAGGATTCTTTTAGGGGATTCTACAAGAGGGGTGTGTTTTGGGGTGGTATTTCTGCTGAGGGAACCCCATCCCACTGTGTCGGGGGGGGCTGTTTTGGGGGATTCTACAGTGGGGAGGGGATGTCTCAGGGTGTTGTTTCTCTTGGGGGAATCCCATCCCAGTGTGTCAGGGGGGCTGTTTGGGGGCCAGGATTCTTTTAGGGGATTCTACAAGAGGGGTGTGTTTTGGGGTGGTATTTCTCTTAGGGGAATCCCATCCCAATGGGATTATGTTGGGGGGGGGGGCTGTTTTGGGGCCAGGATTCTCTTGGGGGCTTCTATAGGGTGTGTGTGTGTTTTGGGGTGTAACTTCTTCTTGGCAAATCCCATCCCAATGTGTCAGGGGGGGCTGTTTTGAGGCCAGGATTCTTTTGGGGGGTTCTGCAGGGGTGTGTGTGTTTTGGGGTGCTGTTTCTGCTGGGGGAATCCCATCCCAACAGGGTTGTGTCAGGGGGGCTGTTTTGAGGCTATGATTCTTTTAGGGTATTCTACAAGGGGATTGTGTTTTGGGGTGTTATTTCTCTTGGGGGAACCCCATCCCACTGTGTCAGGGGGGCTGTTTTGGGGCCAGGATTCTTTTAGGGGATTCTACAGTGGGTTGTGTTTCGGGGTGTTGTTTCTCCTGGGGGAATCCCATCCGACTGTGTCAGGGGGGGCTGTTTTAGGGCCAGGATTCTTTCGGGGGGGGGGGGGGATTCTCCAGTGTCTGTGTCCCCTCAGACCCCTACGTGAAGGTGTGGCTGATGTACAAGGACAAGAGGGTGGAGAAGAAGAAGACGGTGGTGATGAAGAGGTGCCTGAACCCCGTCTTCAACGAGTCCTTCGCCTTTGACATCCCCACGGAGAGGCTGAGGGAAACGACCATCGTCATCACCGTCATGGACAAGGACAGGCTCAGCAGGAACGATGTCATTGGCAAGGTGGGTTTGGTGGCACCCCATAGGGGGGACCCCTGGGAGCGTGTCCCACCCTGGGGGGCAGCAATGGGGAGGATCCCCGTGTCTGGAGTAGGATCCATGGAATTTGGGGGTTTCTCTGCTTCATCTTCAGTACTGGGCAAGGAGTCACCCAGGGGGATATTGAGGGGGTCCCCAATGTCCTGTCTGGGGACATCGAGATGGTCCCCTGTATCCTGTCTGGGGACAATGAGATGGTCCCCAGTTTCGTGTTTGGGGACAATGAGATGGTCCCCAGTTTCGTGTTTGGGGACAATGAGGGGGTCCCCAGTGTCCTGTCTGGGGATATTGAGGGGGTCCCCAGTGTCCTGTTTAGGGACAATGAGGGGGTCCCCAGTGTCCTGTTTGGGGACAATGAGATGGTCCCCAGTGTCCTGTTTGGGGACATTGAGGTGTTCCCCAGTGTCCTGTTTGGGGACAATGAGGTGGTCCCCAGTGTCCTGTTTAGGGACAATGAGGGGGTCCCCAGTGTCCTGTTTAGGGACATTGAGCTGGTCCCCAGTGTCCTGTTTAGGGACAATGAGGGGGTCCCCAGTGTCCTGTTTGGGGACATTGAGGTGATCCCCAGTGTCCTGTTTAAGGACAATGAGGGGGTCCCCAGTGTCCTGTTTGGGGACAATGAGGGGGTCCCCAGTGTCCTGTCTGGGGATATTGAGGGGGTCCCCAGTGTCCTGTCTGGGGATATTGAGGGGGTCCCCAGTGTCCTGTCTGGGGATATTGAGGGTGTCCCCAGTGTCCTGTTTAGGGACATCAAGATGGTCCCCTGTGTCCTGTCTGGGGACAATGGGGACACTTCCTGCCCCACAGCTGTGAAGAGAGGGGGCTGGCAGCCTGCTGGGTACCTGGGCTGGGATCCTTAGCAAGGAGCCCCATCCTGACCTGGGGATCCACTTGTCTGGAGTGGGGATCCACTGAGCCACGTGGCAACCCACTCATCTGGAGTGGGGATCCACTCATCTGGAGTGGGGATCCACTCATTGGAGGGGGGGATCCACTCTTCGGGGGGGGGGGGATCCACTTGTTTGGTGTGGGGATCCACTTGTCTGGAGTGGGGATCCACTGAGCCACGTGGCAACCCACTCATCTGGAGTGGGGATCCTCTTGTTTGGTGTGGGGATCCACTCAGATGGGATCCACTAATCTGGAGGAGGGATCCACTTGCTTGGTGTGGGGATCCACTTAGCCACGTGCCAACCCACTCGTCTGGAGTGGGGATCCCCTTTTTGGAGTGGGGATCCACTTCTCTGGGGTGGGGATTCACTTATCCAGCTGGTGATCCACTTCTCTGGAATAGGGATCTCCTTATCCAGGGTGGGAATCTGCTTATCCAGGGGTGGGGATCCACTTAGTTGGGTTGGAGATCTGCTTGGCCAGTGTTGATTTGCTTCTCTGGAGTGGGGATCCACCTAACACGAGTGGGGATCCACCTAACACGAGTGGGGATCCACTTAACATGAGTGGGGATCCACTTACCCAGCACTCCACCCTATTTATCCCGAGGGGTGATCCATTTATCCAACCTGCTGATCCCCTTTTCCCAGGCTCCCACCTGGAGTGCAGCTCCAGCTTTCCAGAGCAGTGGATCCCCTTATCCAGAGGTGCCACCCACTTCCCAAGTGGGATCCCGTGGCTGTCCCCACGGCAGGGCTGGCACCCACTGGGAAAAGGGATGGATCACCAAGTGGATTGGGAGCAGCACCCACTGGGTGGGTGGGGGATCAAGAGAAGAGGGGGGGGGGCTGCAAGCAGCAGCTCCGGGGGGGTGCGGGGTGGGGATGAGGAGGGGGTGATGGATCCAAGGGCTGTTTGTGTGTCCCCCTCCCCAGATTTATCTCTCCTGGAAGAGTGGCCCCGGGGAGGTGAAGCACTGGAAGGACATGATCGCCCGGCCCCGGCAAGCGGTGGCACAGTGGCACCAGCTGAAAGCCTGAGGACCCCAAAACTGGGGGGGGGGAAAGGGCTGGGGGGCCCCCATCCCACCCCCCCCTCATCCCTCCTTAGGGGGCTGCGGGTTGGATGGGACAAAAGATCCTGTGGGAGGAGGGGGATGGAGACACCTTGCCCCCCATCCCGCCCTCTGTCACCTCTCCCCAGCGCTGGGACAGGGGGGGACAGGGATGGGGGGTCCCCTTCTCACCCCCCCTCATCCCCCCCCTCATCCGCCCTTCATCCCTCCTTTGGGGGGGGTTGGAGCTGCGGGTTGGGTGGGACAAAGGATCCCGTGGTAGGGGGGGGACCCCTTGCCCCCCATCCCCCCTTTGTCACCTCTCCCCAGCGCTGGGACATGGGGGGGACAGGGCTGGGGGGTCCCCTTCCCACCCCCCCCTCATCCCCCCCTCATCCCCCCTTCATCCCTCCTTTGGGGGGGGTTTGGAGTTGTGGGTTGGGTGGGACAAAGAATCCCATGGTAGGGGGGGGATGGAGCCCTCTTGTCCCCCATCCCCTGCCCCCTTTTGTCACCTCTCCCTGGTGCTGGGACAGGGGGGGACAGGGCTGGGGGGTCCCCTTCTCACCCCCCCCCTCTCATCCCTCCTTCTGGGGGTTGGGGTTGGAGCTGCGGGTTGGGTGAGACAAAAGATCCCGTGGTAGGAGGGGGACCCCTTGCCCCCCATCCCCCCCTTTGTCACCTCTCCCCAGCGCTGGGACATGGGGGGGACAGGGCTGGGGGGTCCCCTTCCAACCCTCCTCTTATCCCCCCCTCATCTCCCCCTCATCCCTCCTTTGGGGGGGGGGTTTGGAGCTGCGGGTTGGGTGGGACAAAGGATCCCGTGGTAGGAGGGGGACCCCTTGCCCCCCATCCCCCCCTTTGTCACCTCTCCCCAGCGCTGGGACATGGGGGGACAGGGATGGGGGGTCCCCATCCTACCCCCCCCTCATCCCTCCTTTTGGGGGGGGGGGGTTTGGAGCTGTGGGCTGGGTGGGACAAAAGATCCCGTGGTAGGAGGGGGATGGAGCCCCCTGCCCCCTTTTATCACCTCTCCCCGGTGCTGGGACGTGGTTGGGAGGGGGGGGTGGGGGTGGGGGGACACATGGAGCCCCCCCAGGACCCCCGGCTGAGGAGGGTGACAGAAGCAATGTCCCCTTTGTCCCCATCCCCATCCCCGGGCAGGACTTCTGCGAGTGCTTCCAGCCCCTTCCCTGGGAGCCCCCCCCTATTTCCCCCCCCATTTTAGGGTCGGGGGGGTGCGAGAGGACCCTCCCCCCCCCTCCCCTCCCCTTTCAGCTCAATAAAACCTCTCCGAGCCCTCAACCTCGCCCCTCAGAGCCCCCCCCTCCCATCCCCTGAGCACTCTGGGGTGGGGGGCACCCAAAGGAGGGTGGGGGGGGTACGGGGGGGGTGGGGGTGTCCCCCCTTTTGGGATCGGAAGCCATGCCACACAGTTCGATAGCCAAAGCGGGTGCCCCGGGCACTGCCCTCAGCAGCCTCTGATGCTTTAACTCCGACCTCGGGCTGGGGGAGGTGACAAAACCCACCCCGGGGGGGTCCCCTCCCTCCATTCTGCGTGGGGACACCCACCCCATCCCCCCGACCCCTCCATCGTGTCCCTTCCTGGGGGATGTTGGACCCCAGAGTGTCCCCTGACCCGAGCTGGGGGGGTCCCCAGGGGGCTAAAGGATGACACGAGTGTCATTGTCCCCATCCTGGGCAGGTGACACCCCCTGAGCTGGGTGTCCCCACGGGGCTGGCATCTCCCCCCTGGCATGTGCCACTGTCCCCGTGTCCCCAAAGCAGGGACAGACCCCACCTGGCAGGACACAGGGACTGAGAAAGAGGTGGGGGGGGTCAAGGGGTGACAGAGGGGGTCACCCCACGGTGTCACAGCTCCCTCCCGGGGGGTGGTGACACGCCACGGTGGGTGTCATGTGTCACCTGTCCCCATCCCCACGGTGACACTGGGACTGTGTCCTCGGAGGGGGGGGGGTCTCCCAGTGCCCCCCACCCAGTGCTGGGTGGGCAAAACCCCTCCAGGTTGGTGGGAGTGGGGACACTGCCACAGCCATCTCAGGTAGGGGACAGCCACCCATGGGGACACCTGGAAGCAACCAGGTCCCCCCCCCTCCCCAGCACCCAGCCGGGCCAGGGGGGGGTCCCCCCTGTCCTCAGTCTTCCTGCTCCCCCCACCCTTTGTCCCCCCTGCACCCACAGGGAGGCCACCAACACCCCCCGTGGGTGCCACCACCCCCCAGCCAGGCTACCCCAGGGGGGGACATTGGGTGGGTGGGCACCTCCTGAGCCCCCCCCGAGGTGCAGGGGACAGGCAGCAGAAATTCCCCCACTCCCCAAAAAAAAAAAAGAAGTTTGGGGGGGTTGGGGGGTGTCTGGGTGCTTTGTCCTTTCCCTGCTGAAGGGGACACCTTGGGGACAAGGGGGGGTGTGAGGAGGGCTGGCAGCCTCCCCCCCTCCCCCCCCCCCCTTTTAGGCAATTTTGGACAATCTGGAGAGAAGTCATAATTCTGCTACTACAGTAATAATAACGCTTTTAGGGACATTTGTATTTTTATCATCTTGTTTTCTTTGGTTTTTAACCTAAAAAAAGAGATTTACACACCTGGGGAAGGCTCTGACTGGCCAAAACCCCCCCTAAAACCCCCCCTTTTTCCCCCCAAGGGCTGGGTGCCCACCCACCACCCCCAGAGCACCCAGTTCCTTCAGCCAGGATTATTTTTTTTGTCTGGTTTTTGGCTTCCCCCCCACCCCCCCTCTCCACCTTCCCCCCCCCCCCCCAACCTCTCTGGGCCTTGTGTGTTGATTTTCTTTTCTTTTTCTTTTTTTAATCTCTAGAGCTTTTAGCTGTTCTCTTGTTCAGGTATCTTCATGTGATGGTAACATCCACCTGGTGTGTCAAATACAGACAAGAAAAGACAAAAAAAAAAACAAAAAAAGAGGAAAAAAAGATTAAAACAAAAAAAAAAGGCAAAAAAAAAATAAAATTAAAACTCAAAAAAGCCCAAAGCACCCAGAGGGGGAGGGGACACCCAGCCACCTTGGTGGCTTTTGCTGCCATGGGGGTGCCCCCCCCCCTTTTTCCATGGGGAGGGGGGCTCAGGGGAAGAGGTGGAGGGGGGGGGGGGTGTTTGGGTTGGGGCACCTCCTTTGCAGAATCCTGTTTTTGGGGTGCGGGGCCCCTCGTTTTCTGGAGGCTGCCCCTGCTCCTGGGAATAAAGGAAAGTTGGGAGCTGCCCCTCTGCCTCCTCTGTGCCATTTGGGGGGGGGGGGACAGGGACACACGGGGTCCTGGGGGGGTCACAGTGTCACCTGCACCTCACTGAGCATCCCCCCCCCCAGCCTGAGCACTCAGCATCTCCCAGTACCGAGCAGCCCCTTCAGGACCCTCCAACACCCCCCCTGAGCATCAAGCAGCCCCCCAGCACCCCCCCAGCACCCAGCAGCCCCCAACCCAACAGCAAATGGCCCCCCTCCCAGCACCCCCCAACACTGAGCACCCACCCCCAGCCCAACAGCACCCATCCCCAGCACTGAGCAGACTCCCAGTGCCCCCCAGCACCCAGCAGCCCCCCCAGCACCCCCCCAGTAGCCCCCAACAGCAAATGTCCCCCCTCCCCACACCCCCCAACACTGAGCATCCCCCCAGCACCAAACAGCCCCCACAGCACCGAAAAGCCCCCCCAGCACCCATCCCCAACACTGAGCACCCACCCCCAGCACCCCTCAGCACTCCCCAGCACTGAACCCCCCCCCCAGCACCCATCCCAATCACTGAACAGCCTCCCAGTGCCCCCCAGCACTGAGCATCCCCCCCAGCACCCACCCCCAGCACCCCTCAGCACTGAACAGCCCCCCCAGCACCCCCCCAGCACCCATCCCCATCACTGAGCATCCTCCCAGTGCCCTCCCAGCACTGGCAGCTAGTGCCCCCCAGCATCAAGCAGCCCCCAACAGCAAATATCCCCCCTCCCAGCACCCCCCAATACTGAGCATCCCCCCCAGCACCAAACAGCCCCCACAGCACACCCTCAGCACCCATCTCCAGCACTGAGCAGCCCCCCCAGCACCCCCCCAACACCCAGCAGCCCCCAACCCAACAGCAAATGGCCCCCCTCCCAGCACCCCCCAACACTGAGCATCCTCCCCAGCACCCCCCCAGCATCAAACAGCCCCCTCCAGCACCCACCCCCAGCACCCATCCTCAGCACTGAGCAGCCTCCCAGTGCCCCCCACCACCCCCCCAGCATCCCCCAACCCAACAGCAAATGTCCCAGCACCCCCCAACACTGAGCAGCCCCCCCAGCACCCACCCCCAGCACCCCCCATCACTGAACAGCCCCCCCAGTACCAAGCAACCCCTTAGCACCCCCCCCCAGCACCCACCCCCCTGGGACTGCCTCTTGCAAAGCCCAGACCTCCCCTTCCTCCCCCCCCCAGCCAATGAAGCCAATTAATGAGTCCAATTAAGGAGGGCTCATTAAGAGCAGCCCCAGCTCCTATCCCTCCCTCCAGCTGAGAGGGCTGGGGGGCTGCAGCTGTGCTGGGGGGGGGGGCTCCTGAGAACCAGGGTCCCCCACGGGTGTCCCCCCCCCACCTGGAGGGACAGCAGTGACAGTCAGAGTGTCCCCAGGAGGGTGAGTGTCTGTCTGTCCCACCTGGGGGGGCTTGGGGGGGTCCTGAGTGTGTGTGTGTGGGGGGACAGATCCCTTAAAGGCTGAGAAATGAGTCCAGGGGGTGAGGGGGGGACAGAGGAGGGTGAAGGGAGGTGACAGAGGTGACACCGCCAAGGCTCAGGTGGCCGTGTTAAATAATTCACCTTGGAACGACTCAAAGGATCTCCCAGCAGCAGGAGAGTCCTGCCCAGGTCCCTGTGTCCCACTCTGTCACCTTGCCAGCCCCTGGGACCCCCTGGCAGGGCTGGCTGGTGGCCCCAGGGGACACACTTGCCCTTTGGTTGGTTCCTGGCCGGATTCCCAAGGTTTGGGTTGAGCTGGAACCAAACTGGAAGGTTTGGGGCACTGAGCACCTCCCGCTGGCTTTTACCCCTCTCCACCTTTTCCTGCTGAGCCCATAAAAAAAGCAATAAAATGGGAATATGGCAGATGACCCCAAGCTGGGGGGAGTGTGGATCAGCTGGAAGGCAGGAGGGCTCTGCAGAGGGACCTGGACAGGTTGGAGAGTTGGGATGATCCCAAGGGGATGAGGTTCAACACAACAACCCCAAAAACTGCCCAGCAGAAAAGGCAAGGCCTTTGGCACTGTCTCCCACAGGATATTCCTGGAAAAGCTGTGGATCAGCCAGGAGCACCCTGTGCTGGGTAGGAACTGGGTGGAACGGGCCCAGAGAGTGGTGCTGAACGGGGCTGCATCAAAATGGCGGCTGTGGTGTCCAAAATGGCGGCTGTGGTGTCCCCCAGGGATCAGTGTTGGGCCCAGTGCTGTTCAATATCTTCATTGATGATTTAGATGAGGGGATTGAGTCCATCATCAGCAAATCTGTGGATCAGCTGGAAGGCAGGAGGGCTCTGCAGAGGGACCTGGAAGACTGGAGAGTTGGGATGATCCCAAGGGGATGAGGTTCAACACAACAACCCCATGGGGAGCTCCAGGCTGGGCACAGAGTGGCAGAAAGGGACCTGGGAGTCTGGATTGCCAGGAAGCTGAAGAGGAGGCAGCAGTGTGCCCAGGTGGCCAAGAAGGCCAATGGCATCCTGGGCTGGCTCAGGAACAGCGTGGCCAGCAGGTCCAGGGAAGGGATTCTGCCCCTGTGCTCAGCTCTGGGGAGGCCACAGCTTGAGTCCTGTGTCCAGTTCTGGGCCCCTCAGCTCAGGAAGGAGATTGAGGTGCTGGAGCAGGTCCAGAGAAGAGCAAGGAGGCTGTGAAGGGATCCAGCACAATTGCTGTGAGGAGGGGCTGAGGGAGCTGGGGGTGTTGAGGCTGGAGAAGAGGAGGCTCAGGGGAGACCTCATCACTCTCTCCAACTCCCTGAAAGGAGGTTGGAGCCAGGGGGGGTTGGGCTCTTTTCCCAGGCAACTCTCAGCAAGACAAGAGGGCAGGGTCTCAAGTTGTGCCAGGGGAGGTTTAGGTTGGAGATTAGAAAGAATTTCTTTCTGGAGAGGGTGATCAGGCATTGGAATGGGCTGCCCAGGGAAGGAGTGGATTCTCCGTGTCTGGAGATCTTTCCAAAGAGCCTGGATGTGGCACTGAGTGCCATGGGCTGGGAACCACGGGGGGAGTGGAGCAAGGGTTGGAGCTGATGAGCTCTGAGGTCCCTTCCAACCCAGCCAGTTCCATGATTCTATGGTTCTATGAATAATGGGGATCAGCCTGGAGCTGCTGGGATCCCATCCCCAGCACCCATCCCTCAGCCTCAGCTTTCTTGGAGCTGGCAGCCCCGAGGAGCAGATGGGAAGAGCAGCGTGATCCCAAAGCTCATCCCCAGCCTGGGAGAGGAGACAGAGATAAATATAGAGAGAGAGCCAGCCGGAGGGATGATGCACAGACCAGGCACCATCCTGCCAAAACCTCCCCAAAATACTTCCCAGGGATGGGAAACGGAGGAGGCTGCCAGGGACTGGGGACACCAGTGCTCAGCCTGGACACTCAGCCAGCTCCTGTCCCAAAGCCAGGCTGGGGAGGCAGGGGGACAAGTTGGTGGCACCCAAAGCTACTCAGGTGGCAGGGGGACAGGCTGGTGGCACCCTCAGGACAAATTGGTGGCACCCAAAGCCACCTCAGGTGGCAGGGAAACAAGGTGGTGGCACCCAGGGCCACCCCAATTGGCAAGGGGAGAGGATGGTGGCACCCTCAGGACAGGTTGGTGGCATCCAGGGCCACCCCAATTGATAAGGGAATGGGTTGGTGGCATCCAAAGCCACCTCAGGTGGCAGGGGAACAAGTTGGTGGCACCCAGAGGACAAGTTGGTGGCACCCAAAGCCACCCCATTGAAGATGGGGACAGGTTGGTGTCACCCAGAGCAACCCCAATTGGCAGGAGGACAGGTTGGTGGCACCCAGAGGACAGGTTGGTGGAGCCCAGGGCCACCCCAGGTGGCAGGGGGACAAGCTGGTTGCACCAAAGCCACTTCAGTGCACTTGGGAACAGGTTGGTGGCACCCAGAGGACAGGTTGGTGACATCCAGAGGACAGGTTGGTGACATCCAAAGCCAGCCCAGGTGACAGGGGGACAGGTTGGTGGCATCCAGGCCACCTGCACTCCTCGGCCTGCACAGAGCTGGTGGCAGTGAGGTGGCAGTGGTGACATCTCGGAGCTCTGCAGCTCCCTGCCAGCTCCCCGCAGGGTGCCAGTTAATTACCTGCTAATTAGCAGCCCCCTTACCCCGCCTGACAGCACCCCTGGGTGCTGGGAGCCCCGGGGTTGCAGGAGGTGACAGAGGGGGTCACCCAGCAGTGTCACAGCCTGGGGGTGGTGACACTCCACACATCCCCCACTGGTGACACCACGGGGAGATGTCACCACCGCGGTGACACCACGGGGGCTGTGTCCTCGGGGGGGCTCCCAGTGCCCCCCAGTGCTGGCTGAGCCACCAGTTTGACGGGGTGGGGACACTGCCACCCGTGGGGACACCTGAAGGCCACCAGGTGTGTGTCCCCCCCCAGCCTGATGGTCCCGTGGGGGCTGGCAGCCACCCATGCCCTGTTCATCACCCAAGGGTGCCACGCGTGGCCCCACGCCGGGCTGCCACGAAGGTCCCCGCAGCTCTTCCCTGTCTCCAAAAGGGGAGTGGCAATGGGATTGCATCCCGGCGGAACCGGTACCACCAGACCGGACCGGACCGGCCCCATCCCATGCTCCACCCCATGGCAAAGCCCCGCGTGGTTCCTGGGATGAGGAGGAGGAGGAGGAAGAGGAGGAAGAGGAGGGGGAGAGCCGGGAAGCATCCAGAGGATGTGGCAGGAGCCTTGGCTGCCCCAAAACCCCCCAAAAAACCCCAAAAACCCCAAAAACCCCGCGGCCAGGAGGATGGGATGAGCCGTCTGAAACCTCATTGTCCCTTTGTGGTCCCCACCACAGCAGGGATGGCTCCAGGGGGGAGGAAAAACTCAGGGGAAAAAGAGAATTCCTTGGGGGAAAAAAGAATAATAAAAAGGAGAGAGGGTTTGGGGATCTTGGGGAAAAGGAGAGAGGATTTGGGGATTTTAGAGTGGGACTTGGCACTGCTTTGGAGCTGCTCCTGAATTTCCCCCCTCTCCAGAACAGACCCCACTAATTTTTCTCTTGGATTTGTGCTTTTTTATTGCTTGAGTTTGGTGCAAACAGAGCTCAGGGAAGGCCGAGGTGGCAGCTCTGGCTTTGGTGCCCCCTTTTTTTTTGGGGGGGGGGCAGGCAGAACCAGAGCTTGGGGCTCCTCTTCCAAGCCAGCAGCAAAAACCCTTCCCAAGTTTGGGATGAGACCTGGTTGTTCCCCTCTGGATCTCCAGCAGCTTCTTCCCAAAGCTGGCAGCTGGGAAGAGTCCAGTGGAGATGTCTCTCCTCCCCCTCTCCCAATTCCAGGGGGATTTTGGGGTTGGGAAGGGATTTTTTTGCCCTTTTTCCCAAGCTTTCCTGCTCTTTGGAGCAATGGGATCCACGTGGAGCAATGGGATCCACGTTGCTTGGTCCTGACCTGCCCCACGGAGCCAGGAGCAAAGGGCACCTGTGGAGAGGCTGCAGCTGGTGACAGGGATGTCCCCGTGCTCGTGGGGACACCTGGCAGTGACAGGGAAGGTCTAAGGGGGGGAGGTTCCCCATCCAAAGGGGCTTTTTCCCCACCCCATCCAAGGCACCCTGTGGTTTCAGGGGATGCTGTAAGGTGGGGCTGGTGGATCCTTGATGGAGATCCCCCCAGCCCTGGAGATCCAGGTGAGAGCTTTTTGTTGTCCCAATGGGGGGGTCCTGGGACACCCTCAGCCCATTCCAGAGGTTTTTTTTTTCCAGGTGGTGGCCCCGAGCTTCCTCCTCCTTCCCCAGCCTCAAGTGGGTGTCAGGCTGCAACCGGCTGGTGGCTCAGGTTTCATCCAGAGCCAGGAATCCATCTCCTCCATCTCCTCCATCTCCTCCATCTCCTCCATCTCCTCCATCTCCTCCATCTCCTCCATCTCCTCCATCTCCTCCATCTCCTCCATCTCCTCCATCTCCTCCATCTCCTCCATCCTCCAGGAGCGGGGAGCTCTCTTCAGGGGCCACCGGTGGTGGAGCTTCTGGGCCTTCCTCCTCCTCTTCCTCCTCTTCCTCCTCCTCCTCCTTGCTCCGGAGGCTTTGCAGCCTTTCTTCTCGGGCTTCCATGAATTCCTGCGCCCCGTCGCCCACCAGGCGGACGGCATCGCCCACCTGGGGGGGTTGCGGGACGGGGTTGCGGTCGTAGGAGAAGAGGCGGAGGGCACGGAGGGCGCGGAGGTCGGGGAAGCGGGGGATGCGGTTGCGATCCAGGTCGAGGACTCGGAGCTCAACCATGCGCAAGAGGACGGGGGGAAACTCTTGGAAGCGGTTCCCGTAGAGCCAGAGCCCCCGCAAAGCCTCCAGGCGGGGCAGGGAGGAGGGCAAGCGGCTCAAGCGGTTGTCCCCGAACTGGAGGCTGCGGAGCTCGGGCAGGAGCAGGAGGGAGGGGGGGAAGCGGGAGATGAAGTTGCCCTCCAGCCAGAGGCACCGGAGGTTCCGGAGTTCCGAGAAAGCCTCCGGAAGCCACTGGAGCCCGTTCCGACCCAGGTAGAGGTGGGTCAGGCGAGGCAAGAAGCACAGATCCTCGGGCAGCTCCATCAGCTCGTTGCCGTCCAAGGCCAAGGTGCGGAGGTGCTGCAGGGTCCCCAGCTCCGCCGGCAGCTCCCGCAACCCCAGCCCGCTCAGGTAAAGCTTCCTCAGCTCCCGTTGGCTCCAGAGGGTGTCCGGGAAGCGGCCGGACCGGACCTGCAGCCTTTGTTCCTCTCCCCCGGGCCCCTCGGCCACCGCCAGCCCCCGGCCCGCAGAGCCCCCGCTCCCCATCCCCGCCCGCAGCGCCGCCGGCTCCATGGCAACGGGGCGGCCAATGGTAGCGCGGGATGCGGAGGGGGGCGGGGACAACGGGGGACACGCCCACACGGGGACACACCCAACGGGGACACTGTCCCTGTCACCTGCATGGCACCTGTCCTCACCTGTCCCGTCCTCACCTGTCCTCACCTGTCCCCTCCATGCCTGTCCCTGTCCCTGCCCCTCCCTGTCCTCACCTGTCCCTGTCCCATCCTCACCTGTCCCCTCCCTGTCCCCTGTCCTGTCCTCACCTGTCCCCTCCCTGCCCTCACCTGTCCCCTCCCTGCCTGTCCTTGTCCTGTCCCCTCCCCATCCTGTCCTGTCCCCTCCCCATCCTCACCTGTCCCCTCTCTGCCTGTCCCTGTCCCCTGTCCTGTCCCCTCCTATCCTCACATATCCCCTCCCTGTCCCCTCCCTGTTCTCACCTGTCCCCTCCCTGTCCTCACCTGTCCCCTCCCCATCCTCACCTGTCCCCTCCCTGCCTCTCCCTCTCCCCTGCCCCTCCCTGCCTGCCCCCCCCACACTCTGTGCCCCCCTCAGGACCCCCAGGATGTTACTCCAGAACCCCCCCCACACTTCCCACCCCACAGGCAGGAATGGCAGGGATGCAACCACCCCCCCACATCCCTCCCCCCCCAAAAAAAAAAAAGACCCCCACGGTCACCCCTTTCCTCCTTATTCCCTGCCACGAATCAGCTGTGTCATTTCCCCCCCCCCCCAGAAAAAACCCTAAAAGCCAGTGCTAAAATGTGGGCTCGTACAGCCCTCCAGTGGCTACCAGCCAGGTAGCACCCCCCAAACCATCCTGAAGTCCCCCCCTCCCCCCCAAAAAAAAGGGGACAACCAGGTAGCACCCCCCCCAAACCCCCCTGAGCCCCCCCTCCCCCCCAAGAAAAGAGGGGACAACCATAGGGTGACAATGACAATGTGCCCCAAAAGCTTGGTTTGGGGTTTTATTGCTCCAAGGGACTGGAATTGGGGGGTTTGGGGGTCCCCAAGGGGTTTGGGGATCCCCCAGGGATTTGGGGGGGTGTTCTTCTCGGGGTGGGGGGGTGTTGACAGGTGGAGCAGCACTACCTGGGGTCCCCCTCGATGTCCCCCAGGGTGGTGGGGTTGTTGTTGGTGCTGAAGCCACTGGGGCGCAGGGGCTGGGTGCCCCCCCAAGGTTCCAGCAGCCAGGTTGGAATCCACCGGTGATGGGCTGGAAAACCCAGGAGAGATGGGATGGGATGGGATGGAGAGGTCAGAGACCCCCCCACGCCCCCCCCCCAGACCCAATTTAGGGTGACCCCAGACTCACGTGGCTCTGGAGGGGACAGGGACACACGGGGGGACACGTAGCGCCCGTTGTTGAGGGTGAAGCCTGATGGTTCCTGGGGAGGGGGCACAAAGAGGGTTGTGGGGGGGGGTCCTGAAGGGTGAAGGGGGGTCCCAAAGGGTGTGGGGGGGTTCCCATGCCAGCACCCACCTTCCTGCTAACACTTGGCATCAGGCTGGCCCGGCTCACTTGGGGTGCCTGCAGCCAGGGGGTCCCCAAATCCTGCTTGGGGACAGGGAGTGAGGAGATTGGGGGGACACCCCTGGGGACAAGGGGGGGGGAAGGGGGGTTGTTTTAGGGGGGGGTCCTGCTCACCACCATGCCCAGGCTGCTGGGCAGAGCCCTGGTGAAGCCACTGGCTCTCTCAGAGCTGACTGGGAGCACTGGGAGTAGCTCGATCCCCTGGAGGAGGACAGAGAGGGGACAGTGGGGACATGGGTGTCACCCCCCTGTCTCAGGGGGGTGTGTGTGGGGGTCTTTTGCCTCCTTGTCCCCCTCCCCTCACTCACGTGGCTGAAGAAGGAGGGCTGATAATCCCTGGTGGTGACACTGACCCCCAGCTGCAGGAGAGAAAAGGTGTCCCTGGGGGTGCTGAGGGGGGGGACAAGGGGACAGAGGGGACAGGGGACAGGGTGGGGGCTCACGGGTTGGCCTGGCAGGGCTGGCAGGACACGGGTGGTCCTTGGGAGGGCTTTGGTGAAGCCTGAGGCCTCCTTGGGGCCGATGGTTGTCTTCTGCAGGACATCTGAGGGGAGAAGATGGGAGCAAAAGGGGAGCCCCAGGGTCCCCAACCCTGTCCCCCACCCTACAGCCAGACAGGGTGTCACCCGGTGTCACCGTGTTGGGTGCAGCCTGGGAACCCTGAGTTCAGGGGGAGGACACAAGGCAGGGGAGACCCAACACCCCAAAACCTCCTAGGGATGGAGTTAACCCAAGAATGCCACCCCAAAACCTCCCAGGGATGGAGCTGACACCCCAAAACCTCCTGGCGATGGAGTAAACCCAACAATGCCACCCCAAAACCTCCTGGGGATGAGCTGACACCCCAAAACCTCCTAGGGATGGAGCTGACCCCAAGAATGCCACCCCAAAACCTCCTAGGGATGGAACTTACACCCCAAAACCTCCTAGGGATGGAGATGACCCCAGGAATGCCACCCCAAAACCTCCTAGGGATGGAACTTACACCCCAAAACCTCCTGGCGATGGAGTAAACCCAACAATGCCACCCCCAGACCTCCTAGGGATGGAACTTACACCCCAAAACCTCTTGGGGATGGAGATGACACCCCAAAACCTCCTAGGGATGGAGATGACCCCAGGAATGCCACCCCAAAACCTCCTGGGGACAGAGTTTCCCCCGAGACCCCCAAGCCCCTACCTGGCAGAACAGGATGGGGGCCGGGTTGGCTCTTGGTGCTGTTCTCCCTGGCTGATTTTGGGGTCTCCTGGAACTGCCAGGTGGGCCAGGGCCCCCCCACCCCGGTGTGGAGCCAGGAGGGGGGGAACTCCTGGAGGTAGCCACTGCCTGGCTGGGGGGTGGAGTGGGGCAGAGGGTTCTGCCCATTAGGGAACCAGAGAGGCTGGAAGTGCTCAGTGGTGGTGCTGGAGGTGGCAGGGTGGTGGCTGCAGAGGGAGGGCAGCAGGGCTGTGATGTTGGAACCCTAAACTTGTCCCCTTGTTGTCCCCAAAGGCAGGATACTTACCCCTTGGGGCAGAGGAGGGAGGAGAGGGCTGAGGAGTTGTTGATCACAAAGCCAGCACCCTTGTGGTGGCCCAGGTGGGGACAGAAACCTGGCTGGCCTAGGGGACAGCAGGGAGAAGGGGCTCAGCCCTACAACTGCCCTCCCCACCCTGGTGTTTTGGGGTGGTTTTAGGGCCCCACTGACCCTACCGTGGGCCAGCGAGTAGCTGGTGGCGTAGAAGTTCATGGGGTTGGTGCTGCCCCCGGTGCCACGGGGCTTGGCAGAGGGGTTGGCAGTGGCCAGGGGTAGGGGACAGGCAAAGGGACAAGCAGAAGCCATGGTGGGGATGTCCTGGAGCTGCTCCCAGAGCCTGGAAACTCCGTGGAATGTCCCCAAGGGAGGAGGGGGGGTGTGGGGATGGTGACGCTGTCACCCGGTAACTGGGGACATCTCCTAGGGGACAGCAGGGAGGGGTGTCCCTTGGGGACAGGGCCACTTCCTTGGGGCTGCCAGGAAAAGGGGAAGAGGGAGAGCACCCAGAAAGCTGAGCCCAGCACCCTGGAGGCAGGAGGAGCAGCACCCACACTTTATTCATCACCCCCCAGGAGGTGTCGGAGGGGAAGCAGCACAACCCCGGGGGGGTCTGACCCAACCCTGGGGGGATCTGACCCAACCCCAGGGGGGTCTGACCCAACCCTGGGGGGTTCTGACCCAACCCCGGGGGGTTCTGACCCAACCCCGGGGGGTTCTGACCCAACCTTGGGGGGTCTGACCCAACCCTGGGGGGTCTGACCCAACCCCGGGGGGTTCTGACCCAACCCTGGGGGGGTCTGACCCAACCCCGGGGGGGTCTGACCCAACCCCGGGGGGTCTGACCCAACCCTGGGGGGTTCTGACCCAACCCCGGGGGGTCTGACCCAACCCTGGGGGGGTCTGACCCAACCCTGGGGGGTCTGACCCAACCCCGGGGGGTTCTGACCCAACCCCGGGGGGTTCTGACCCAACCCCAGGAGGGTCTGACCCAACCCCAGGGGGTTCTGACCCAACCCCGGGGGGGTCTGACCCAACCCCAGGGGCCTTTTTGGGGTTCCAAGGAGGGGAAGTTGAGCTCATCCAGAAGGTTCAAAGAGATATTCCAGGTCTGGCTGGCGCAGACGTTGCTCCCGGTTTTTGTTTTTGGCGAATTCCCTCAGCATGGCCATCACCTCGTGCTCGAACTCAGCCGGGGGGGGTTTGGCTTCTGTCAGGGAGCAAAAGGAAAAAAATAAAAAAAAAAAAACCCGGAAATTGCCGGATCCTGAAGTTCCAGCGCTGCCCCCGAGGTGGCAGGAGGTGGCTGCTCCCTACCTGTGACCCAGTAGTAGATGTCCCAGTCGTTACTGGGCTCGTTGATGAGGCGATCGTAGAGGCTGAGCTGGTGCTCGCTCATCCGGCTCAGGTTCTCCTTGGCAAAGAGGCTGCGGGGAGAGGAGGAAGAGGAGGAGTGAGGGGAGGAAGAGCTGGGCTGGCACCCGGCTCCCTGCAGGGGGAGGAGGAGCTGGGGACAAAGGGACCTTCAGCCCTGCCTGCTGCCTCTGTCCCACCCCACTTTGGGACCCTCCAGCCCCCCCAGTGCCACCCCCACCATGGGCAGGGACCCCTCCCACACCCAGGGGGCTCCAACCCCCAACACCCCCAGGGATGGGGCAGCCACAGCTTCTGGGGGCACCCTGGGGCTCAGCACCCTCACCCCAAAGAGTTTCTCCCCCAGATCTCCTCTCCATCTCCCCTCTCCCAGTTTAAATCCAGTTTAAATCCATTCCCTCTCATCCCAGCCCTCCAGGTCCCCTCATTTTGACCTCAGAGCTCCTCTCACTCTCCCCTCTTCCAGCTTGGATCCATCCCACCTCACCCCTTATCCCAAGTCCCTCCTTTAGAATCCCTTTGGATGGGGCAGAAGAGGATCCAGAGGAATTCCTCTCCCTGTTCCCTCTTTCCTGCTCCCTCAGGGGGAGCTTTGCCTCCTCTCCAACCTCACTCTCCCCTCTTCCACTTCCAATCCCTTCCCTCCTCATCCCATCCCTCCAGACCCTCATCCCAAATCCCTCCCCAGTTTTCCTGCAGCCCCTTTGGCACTGGGAGGTGCTCTGAGGTCTCCCTGGACCCTTCTCCCCCCAATCCCAGTCTGGCTCCAGCCCTCCCAGCACCTCCATGGCCTCCTCTGGGCTCACCCCAACAGCTCTGCCTCCTTCTGCTGCTGTTGGGGACCCCACAACTGTCCCCAGCACTGCAGGGGGGGCTCCCCCAGAGGGGTCACCCCCCCTTCCCTTGCTCTGCAGCTCCTGGCTGCCTTTCAGGGCTGCAAATTCCCATCTCAGCTGGAGCTTCCCATCACCCAACACCCCCCAGACCCTTCTCCTCTCAATCCTTTTGATTTTCCTCCCTCCTTTTCCTCACTTTGGGGGGGGTCACCCTGCTGAAGGACACCCCCAGAACCACCTTGCCCACAGGATCCAAGGGTAACCTGTGCCAGAGGAAGGTTCCCCTCCCCCTAAGTCCTCCTCCTCCTCCTCCTTGCTCCATCCTGAGGAGCAGAACTTTTGGGGTGATCTCTGCCAGCTCAGCCTCCCCCCAAAAGCAACCCCCCAGGGCTGGGATCTCAGCTGCTCAGCCCCCACCAACCCTTTCCTTAGAAAACTTGCCCTAAAAACCTGCACCATCCCCCAAAGGAGCTGGAGCTGCTCCCTCAGCTCCCCAGGGATGATTTTCCCTCTGGTGTCGAGGACTCAGAGAGGGGGTTGGGAAGCAGGATGAGGGGTTCCCCCCCCTCCCCTAAATCTCCTCACCTGAGCAGGAGGCAGTTTTCCAGCATCCCCCTTTTCCTGCTCTCATAGAGCAGTCGGGCTCGTTTGGTCTCCAGGGACTCCCCAGGACGTTCCTGCCAGGGGGGCAGGGGGATTTCCAGCAGGTCCTTGCCCGAGTCCCCTGGGGACTCCCCCCGGTAGCCACGGTACCCCAAAAGATTCCTGCAGAGCCCCCCCCTGGGCAGGGAGCAGAGCTGGGATGGGGACAGCAAAAGGGACATCAGGCCTGGCTGAGCCACCACGGGGATGGGGAGACCCCCAGCACAGCCCCCCCCTCCCCAAAAACGGGGCCATCCCCCCTCTGTCCCACCCCTGTTCCTGAGCCCCCACCCCATCAGCACCCTCAGACCCCCCTGACCCTAAATTCACCCCCTTAATCCCCCCCAGACCTTGCTGCACCAACCCCCCCTCCCCTAACTCCCCCCCAGCCTCTGCTGCTCCTAAATGCCCAGAATCCCCCCCCCAAACCTTGTGGCCTCAGGACCCCCCCTCACACCCCTAACCCCCCATGATCCCTCCCAGACAACCCCCTCATCCCGCCCCCCAAACCCTGCTGCCCCCCAAAGCCCCCAGCCCCAGCTGCCCCCCAAAGCCCCCAGGCCCTGCTGCCCCTTTATAACCCCCTATAACCCCCCCAGCCCCTGCTGCCCCCCAAAACCCCACCCCACACACCCACAAGACCCTGATGCCCCTAACCCCCCCAATCCCTTATAACCCCCCCCAAACCCTGATACCCCTAACCCCAATTCCTCCTCCCATAGCCCCCCAGCTCCTGCTGCCCCCCAATTCCTCCTCCCACACTCCCCCAGCCCCTGCTGCCCCCCAAATCCCCTTCCCACACTCCCCCATCCCCTGCTGCCCCCAAAATCCTTCCCACCCCCCCAGACCCTGCTGCCCCTAACCCTAATTCCTCTTCCTATAGCCCCCCAGCCTCTGCTGCCCCCCAAATCCCCTTCCCAGCCCCCCCCAGCCCCTAGTGCCCCCCAAATCCTTCCCACCCCCCAGACCCTGCTGCCCCTAACCCCAATTCCTCCTCCTATAACCCCCCAGGCCCTTTTGTCCCCCAAATCCCCTTCCTACCCCCCCAAACCCTGATACCACTAACCCCAATTCCTCCTCCCATAGCCCCCCATCCCCTGCTTCCCCCCAAATCCCCTTCCCACCCCCCAGACCCTAACCCCAATTCCTCCTCCTATAACACCCCAGTCCCTTTTGTTCCCCAAATCCCCTTCCCATCCCCCTCCAGCCCCTGCTTTCCACCCCCAAATCCCACACCCCACCCCCTGCTGCCCCCCAAATCCTTCCCACCCCCCAGACCCTGATACCCCTAACCCCAATTCCTCCTCCTATAACCCCCCCACCCCCTGCTTCCCCCCAAATCCCCTTCCCACACCCCCACACCCCCTGCTGCCCCCCAAATCCCCCCCATCCCCTGCTTCCCCCCAAATCCCCTTCCCACACCCCAGACCCTGCTGCCCCTAACCCCAATTCCTCCTCCTATAACCCCTCAGTCCCTTTTGTCCCCCAAATCCCCTTCCCATCCCCCCAGCCCCTGCTGCCCCCCAAATCCCCTTCCTAACCCCCCAAACCCTGATACCACTAACCCCAATTCCTCCTCCCATAGCCCCCCATCCCCTGCTTCCCCCCAAATCCCCTTCCCACCCCCCAGACCCTGATACCCCTAACCCCAATTCCTCTTCCTATAGCCCCCCAGCCCCTGCTCCCCCCCAAATCCCCTTCCCACACCCCTCTATCCCCTGCTGCCCCCCAAATCCCCTTCCCACAGCCCCAAACCCTAACCCCAACTCCTCCTCCTATAACCCCCCAGTCCCTGCTGCCCCCCAAACCCCCTTTCCATCCCCCCCAGCCCCTGCTTCCCCCCCCAAATCCCACCCCCCGCCACCCCCTGTCTCCCCCAACCCCCCCATATTCCCTCCCCCTTCCACTCCCTCATTCCCCCCCTCCCTCTCCCCCTTTCCCCTCCCCTCCCAGACCCCTCCCCACCCCATAAGTCCCCTCCCCGTCCCCCCCATTCCCCTCACCCTGGCAGCCGCCATTACGCTCCCCCCCTCCCTTCCTCCTTCCCCTTTGGGGGCCGCTCTGGCACTTCAGGAGGCCCGAACTCTATCGTCCGGAAGAGGAAGCGAAAGGGGTAGAGTGGAACGGGGCGGTGCCGGAAGTGAGGGAGGGGGGCGTGACGTAAGCGCCGGAAGTGGGCGTGGCGTGGCGCGGCGGCGCTGTGGCGGTGAGCGCGGTTGGCGCGAGCGCGGGGCCTGCGGGGCCGTGAGGGAAACGGGAGAGGAACGGGGGAGATAACGGGAGAGAGAACGGGAGAGAGAACGGGAGAGAGAACGGGAGAGAGAACGGGAGAGGAACGGGAGAGAGAACGGGAGAGAGAACGGGGGATAACGGGAGAGAGAACGGGGGATAACGGGAGAGAGAACGGGAGAGAGAACGGGAGAACGGGGGATAACGGGAGAGAAACGGGAGAGAGAACGGGAGAGAGAACGGGATAACGGCGGGATAACGGGGTAACTGGCCTGGGAATGGGGAGAGGCGGGAATGGGGGATAATGGGGTAACGGGAGTGGGATAATGGGAGGGAAGGGGAGAGAACAGCGGGAGAACGGGGGAATGGGATAATGGGAATGGGGGAATGGGGTAATGGGATAACGGGGTAACGGGACTGGGAGTGGGGTGAGGGGAGGAGGGGGGAGCGGGAGGATGGGGGAATGGGAGAGAACGGGAATGGGATAATGGGGGGATGGGATAACAGGATAATGGGGGAATGGGAGTGGGGTGATAATAGGAGGGAAGGGGAGAGAACAGTGGGAGAATGGGAATGGGATAACAGGAATGGGATAATGGGGTAACGGGATAATGGGAATGGGATAATGGGGTAATGGGAACGGGGGAATGGGGAGAACAGGAATAGGATAACGGGATAATGGGGGAATGGGATGATGGGAATAGGATAATGGGGTAACGAGACTGGGAGTGGGGAGAGGGCAGAAGGGGGAGCGGGGGAATGGGGGATAATGGGGGAAAATGGGGTAATGGGAGTGGGGTGATAATGGGTGATAAGGGAAGGGGAGAGAACAGTGGGAGAACAAGGGAATGGGATAATGGGAATGGGATAATGGGATTGGGAATGGGATAAAGGGAGAACGGGAATGGGGTAATGGGATAACATGGGAATGGGAGAACAGGAATGGGGTAACAGGAATGGGATAACGGGATAATGGGATGATGGGGGAATGGGATAATGGGAATGGGGTAACAGGAGAATGGTAATGGAGGAATGGGATTGGGAATGGGATAACGGGAGAATGGGGTAATGGGAATGGAATAACAGGAGAATGGGAATGGGGGAATAGGATAATGGGAATGGGGTAATGGGGATGGGATAATGGGATTGGGAATAGGGATAACAGGAGAATGGGAATGGGGGAATGGGAATGGAGATGGAATTGGGATAGCAGGAATGGGAATGGGGATGGAATGGGAAAGGGATAATGGGAATGGGAAAGGATAATGAGAATGGAATAATGGGGATGGGATAATGGGATTGGGAATGGGGATAGGATTGGGATAATGGGAATGGGGATAGGATTGGGATAATGGGAATGGGGATAGGATTGGGATAATGGGAATGGGATAATGGGAATGGGGTAATGGGAATGGAGACGGGATTGGGATAATGGGAATGGGATAGAGGTAACAGGAATGGGGATGGAATGGGAAAGGGATAATGGGAATGGGATAGGATAATGAGGATGGGATAACAGGAATGGGAAGGGGATAATGGGAATGGGATAGGGGTAACAGGAATGGGAAAGGAATGGGAATGGGATAATGAGAATGGAATAATGGGGATGGGATAATGGGATTGGGAATGGGAATGGGATTGGGAAGGGGGGAATGGGAAAATGGGATTGGGATAACGGGAAGGGAATGGGAATGGGGTAATAGGAATGGGAATGGGAAGGTGATGAGAGGGATGGGGTTTCCCCCCCCAGGAGCATGAGGGGGATTTGGGGGAGCAGAGTGGGAACCCCACTGACCCCTTCCCCCCTTCCCAGTGACCCCTGGGATCTCCCCATCCCCCCGGTGCCATCCCGGGCTCCTGTTCCAGGTTTCTGGAATTATGTCAGAGGGAGTGGATCTGATCGACATCTACGCCGACGAGGAGTTCAACCAGGTGAGCTGGGCAGGGAATCCCCTTCCCAAAAACCCAAAAAAATAGGGAATTGGGGGGAAATCCCAGCCCGTGAGCAGGGGCTGAGCCAGCTCTGGAGATTCCCAAGGTTCCTAAATCCTGGGAGCTTCCACACAGCTCTGGGGGGGAGGAGGTTTCCAGAGGGTGCTCCCAGAGGGTTCACTTGGGATGAGGGGAATGTTGGGATGAGGAAAGAAAATGTTGGGATGAGGATGAAGTATTGGGATGAGGAAAGAATATTGGGATGAGGGGAAAATATTGGGATGAGGGGAAAATATTGGGATGAGGATAAATGTTGGGATGAGGGGGAAATGTTGGGATGAGGGAAAAGTATTGGGATGAGGAAAGAACATTGGGATGAGGGAAAAATGTTGGGATGAGGGGAAAATATTGGGGGATGAGGAAGAAATGTTGGGATGAGGGAAAAGTATTGGGATGAGGGGAAAATGTTGGGATGAGAAAGAAATATTAGGATGAGGAAGAAATGTTGGGATGAGGAAGAAATGTTGGGATGGGGGAAAATATTGGGATGAGGGGAAAATGGGGGATGAGAAAGAAATGTTGGGATGAGGTAAAAATATTGGGATGGGGATAAAATGCTGGGGTGAGGGAAAATGTTGGGATGAGGAAGAAATACTGGGATGAGGATAAAATGTTGGGATGAGAGAAAAAATGTTGGGATGAGGGGAAATGTTGGAATGAGGGAAAAGTATTGGGATGAGGAAAGAACATTGGGATGAGGAAAAGATGTTGGGATGAGGGGAAAATATTGGGGGATGAGGAAGAAATGTTGGGATGAGGGGAAAATGGGGGATGAGGAAGAAATAATGGGATGAGGGAAAAATCTTGGGATGAGGATAAAATGCTGGGATGAGGGGAAAATGTTGATGAGGGAAAAGAGTTGTGATGAGGAAAGAACATTGGGATGAGGATAAAATATGGGAATGAGGAATAAATGTTGAGATGAAGGAAAATGTTGGGATGAGGAAAAATGTTGGGATGAGGATAAAATGTTGGGGGATGAGGGGAAAATGTTGGGATGAGGGAAAATACTAGGATGAGGATGGAATGTTGGGATGAGGATGGAATGTTGGGATGAGGGAAAATACTAGGATGAGGATAAAATGTTGGGATGAGGATGGAATGTTGGGATGAGGGAAAAGTATTGGGATGAGGGAAAGATGTTGGGATGAGAAAAATATTGGGATGAGGAAGAAATGTTGGGATGAGGGAAAAATGGGATGAGGGAAAAATACTGGGATATGAGGGAAAAGTATTGGGATGAGAATAAAACGTTGGGATGAGGGGAAAATGGGGGATGAGGAAGAAATAATGGGATGAGGGAAAGATGTTGGGATGAGGATAAAATGTTGGGATGAGGGGAAATGTTGGGATGAGAGAAATATTAGGATGAGGAAGAAATGTTGGGATGAGGGGAAAATATTGGGATGGGGATAAAATGTTGGGATGAGGGGGAAATGTTGGGATGAGGGAAAATACTGGGATGAGGAAAGAACATTGGGATGAGGGAAAGATGTTGGGATGAGGGGAAAATATTGGGATGAGGAAAAGTATTGGGATGAGGAAGAAATGTTGGGATGAGGAAAAAGTGTTGGGATGAGGGAAAAATATTGGGATGAGGGAAAATACTGGGATGAGAATAAAATATTGGGATGAGGAATAAATGTTGGGATGAAGGAAAATATTGGGATGAGGGAAAAATATTGGGATGGGGATAAAATGTTGGGATGAGGATGAAATGTTGGGATGAGGGAAAATGCTGGGATGAGGCTGTTTGCCAAGGGAGCTGAGGGAGGAGTTGGTTGGAAAAATGGGAATTCCAAAGGGGAAGAGGTTTGGGAATGGCAAGGGGAAAAAAAAAAAAAAAGGGAGAATTGGGTGGGAAATGTGGAGATTTTGGGGATCCCTGGGGTTGGGTGTGGATGTTCCAAGGCCCTGGGAAGCACCTGGAAGGAGGTTTTTCCAGCTGGAAGGAAAACTTATGGAAAAGGGAATGGTGTGAGGTCCCTGAGGGGGATAAATCATTGAATCCTAGAGTGGGCTGGGTTGGAAGGGACCTCAGAGCTCATCAGCTCCAACCCTTGCTCCACTCCCCCCGTGGTTCCCAGCCCATGGCACTCAGTGCCACATCCAGGCTCTTTGGAAAGATCTCCAGACACGGAGAATCCACCCCCTCCCTGGGCAGCCCATTCCAATGCTTGATCACCCTCTCTGCAGAGAATCCTTTCCTAATATCCAACCTAAACCTCCCCTGGCAGAGCTTCAGCTCTGCCAGGGGAGGTTTAGGTTGGATATTAGGAAAAAATTCTTTAGTCCGAGCCCTCTTATCCCACTGATACCTCCCCGACCCCCCCTGGCTCCAACCTCCTTTCAGGGAGTTGCAGAGAGTGATGAGGTCTCCCCTGAGCCTCCTCTTCTCCAGCCTCAACACCCCCAGCTCCCTCAGCCTCTCCTCATAGGATCTGTGCTCATCCCTTCCCAGCCCAGTTGCCTCCTTTGGACCTGCTCAGCACCTCAATCTCCTTCCTGAGCTGAGTGGCCCAGAACTGGACACAGGACTCAAGCTGTGGCCTCACCAGGGGCAGAATCCCTTCCCTGGATCTCTTGGCCACACTCTTCCTCATCCAGGATGCCCTTGGGATTCTTGGCCACACTGCTGGCTCATGGTCACCTTCCAGGTCCCTTTCTGCCACTCTGGAGCTCCCCATGGGGTTGTTGTGGCCAAAATTCAGGATCCAGCACTTGGAATGTTGAACCTGATCCTGTTGGGATCATCCCAACTCTCCAACCTCCTTTCAGGGAGTTGGAGAGAGTGATGAGGTCTCCCCTGAGCCTCCTCTTCTCCAGCCTCAACACCCCCAGCTCCCTCAGCCCTTCCTCACAGCAATTCTGCTGGATCCCTTCACAGCCTCCTTGCTCTTCTCTGGACCTGCTCCAGCACCTCAATCTCCTTCCTGAGCTGAGGGGCCCAGAACTGGACACAGGACTCAAGCTGTGGCCTCACCAGAGCTGAGCACAGGGGCAGAATCCCTTCCCTGGACCTGCTGGCCACGCTGTTCCTGAGCCAGCCCAGGATGCCATTGGCCTTCTTGGCCACCTGGGCACACTGCTGGCTCCTCTTCAGCTTCCTGGCAATCCAGACTCCCAGGTCCCTTTCTGCCCCTCTGTGCCCAGCCTGGAGCTCCCCATGGGGTTGTTGTGTTGAACCTCATCCCCTTGGGATCATCCCAACTCTCCAGTCTGTCCAGGTCCCTCTGCAGAGCCCTCCTGCCTTCCAGTCAGCTCCGAGGGGGTGGGAAGGGATTTTTGGGGGAATGTCCCATGGGAAAGGAGCAGGAGCTGTGCTGGGTGCCTACAGCCAGTCAGGAAGAAGCAGGGAGAGGGAAAAGCAGGAAAAATAAGAGGAATTTGACTCCAGAGGTGAGTTGGGAAGCAAATCCCTGTGCCTGGATTCCCTCTGACACCAAAATCCTCGTTTTCTGTGGAAAAAATTCCCAGCAGGAAGACAACTCATGGAACCACAGTGTGCTGGGAGCTGCTCCCAGCTTCCAAACCTCTGGAGTTTGGGTCTTTTCCTGCAGTTTGCTCCCAATAAAACAGGAAAACTGGAGAGGAGGGAATGCTGGGATGAGGCTGGTGAAGGAAAAAAAAGTCTTGGAGCTGATCCCTGTGGGATTTACCCAGGAATAACCCAAAACATTTCACTTCTGGCAATGGAGGAGGGAAAACTCTGCAAGTGGATGTGGTGACTCCCACCTGGAGAGCTGGGAAAGCTTGGGAAAAAGCTGGAATGTCTCAGAAAACAAGGAATGAGCCTTTTCCTCCCCAGATCTGTGTTCCCAGGAGGAAAAAAGTGGCACAAGGAGCGAGCTGAGGTGACTTGGGAATGTCCAGCAGGATCCAGAGAGGATCAGGGTTGTTCCTGGTCCATTTTGGGTGGGATTTGGAGGGAATGAGGAAGCTGAGGAGCAGCAGAGAGGAGGAAGGAGCAAACCCAGCTGCAGGGCTGAAGAAATGATGGATCCAGAGGGTTCTGAGGACTCAAAATCTTGGATACAGCTGAGGAGATGGAAGCTCCTGGAAGCTGGAAGTGCTTTTCCAGGCTGAGGATTCCCACATTTCCCTCACCTCAAGCCCTGGGCTGAGAGAACCTGGAATTAACCCCTGCCCCAGAGGCTCAAACCCCTGAGGAGCATCCTGAAAAGCTTCCAAACTTCCATAACTGAGGAATTTTTCCTCTTTTTTTCCCTTCCCAGCAAGGAATTCCAAGGCTGGGGCTGTGCCTGGAGGTGGGAGGAGGATTCCCACAAAAAACCTTGGAGTTGTTTGGAGAGTCAGGAGGAAAATAATTGCTCCTGGCTGGAATTCCTGACACTTCTTTATCAGCTCTGCAGCTGCCAGAGCCAGGGGCTGGAATTCCAAAGGGGAATTTGGAACAGGTATCACTGGGAAGGGGATTTTTTTTTGTGGAAAACTCCTGACTTTTGGATTTCTGGGAGTGCAGGAACCTCCTGACACATTTTCCCATCTTTCCAGGGCTTTTCCCTGCCTGTCCCAGGGAAAACACCTCCACCAGGAGTTATCCCAACCTTCCAGCTTCCCAACATGGAAAATTTGGGAGTGGAATCTTTTATTTGGGATTAAAACCCTTTGTTTTGGTTCTTTTTCCTTTCATGGAGGAGCTGAAGCAGTGATTGGGAAGGAGGGAGGAGAGCTGGGATCTGGGTGAGGAATTATCCTGGAGATTTCTAGTAAACAGCCCAGTTTTAAATCCAGTTTATCCCAGAACAAAGTGGGAATTGGGAAGCAGATCCAGGATACTTGGAAGCTTCCTCAGCAGGTGTCAGGGAAAAGAGTCTGGAGCTCCTCACCCCAAAGTCATGGAGAGCTTGGAGGAAGGGAATTTGCAGCCCCCAAGGTGGATTTTCCTGGAGTGGCTTCTCCCAAGGAGAGGTTTGGGCTGGAATTTGGTTGGAAAAGCTGGAAGGGAAGTTTGGGAAGGGAAGGTTCAGCCTTGTGGTTGGGATTCCTGGAGGATTTTTCCCTTCTCTGCTTCCTCAAGGGCTTAAAAATGCTGGGGGAAGGGGAGAAGGGTTGGAGAGGGGCAGGAAGGATTTCTCCACCTTTTCCAGGAGGAATTTCCAGGTTGAGCAGGAAGGGTTTCCCAGGAGGAATTTCCACATCTCACTGGAAGAACTTCCAGGTTGAGCAGGAAGAGTTTCTGCATTTTCCAGGAGGAGTTTGTGCATTTTTCAGGAAGAATTTCCCTATTTCCCAGGAAGAATGGCCACATTTCCCAGGAGGAACTTCCCCACTTCCCAGGAGGATTTTCCCCATTTCCCTGGAAGAACTTCCCCATTTCCCAGGAGGAATTTCTGCATTTCCCAGGAGGAACTTCCCCACTACCCAGGAGGAATCTCCCCATTTCCTGGGAGGAATTTCCCCATTTCCCAGGAAGAACTTCCCCATTTCCCAGCAGGAATTTCCCCATTTCCCAGCAGGAATTTCCCCATTTCCCAAGAAGAATTTCCCCACTTCCCAGGAGGAATTTTTGCATTTTTCAGGAAGAATTTCCCCATTTCCCAAGAAGAACTTCCCCATTTCCCGTGAGGAATTTATGTATTTTTCAGGAAGAACTTCCCCACTTCCCAGGAGGAATTTCTGCATTTCCCAGCAGGAATTTCCCCATTTCCCTGGAAGAACTTCCCCATTTCCCAGGAAAAACTTCCCCATTTCTCAGGATGAATTTCTGCATTTCCCAGCAAGAACTTCCTCATTTCCCAGGAGTAATTTCCCCACTTCCCAGGAAAAACTTCCCCATTTCCCAAGAATTTCCCCATTTCCCAGGAGGAATGTCCATGTTTCCCAGGAAGAATTTCCCCATTTCCTGGGAGGAATCTCCCCATTTCCCAGCAGGAACTTCCCCATTTCCCAGGAAGAATTTCCCCACTTCCCAGGAAAAACTTCCCCATTTCTCAAGAACTTCCCCACTTCCCAGCAGGAATCTCCCCCTTTCCCAGCAGGAATTTCCCCATTTCCCAAGAAGAATTTCCCCACTTCCCAGAAGGAATTCCTGCATTTTTAAGGAAGAATCTCCCCATTTCCCAGGAGGAATCTCCCCATTTCCCCATTTCCCAGGAAGAACTTCCCCACTTCCCAGCAGGAATTTCCCCCTTTCCCAGGAGGAATCTCCCCACTTCCCAGCAGGAATCTCCCCACTTCCCAGCAGGAATCTCCCCACTTCCTAGCAGGAATCTCCCCACTTCCCAGCAGGAATCTCCCCACTTCCCAGCAGGAATTTCCCCACTTCCCAGCAGGAATCTCCCCCTTTCCCAGCAGGAATCTCCCCGTTTCAGGACAGCTCTGGTGCTTTCATCCTTCACCTCCCAGCCACCCCCAACCCCCTGATCAGCACCTTGGGACTCACCTTTTGCTGCCTCCAACTTGCTCCTGGGTACAGCACCGTGCTTGGGGTCCTTTTCGGAGTCACCTCCAGACTTCCTGGGGTCCTTCCAGACTTTTTGGGGTCAACCCAGACTTTTTTGGGGTCCCTCTCAGCACCACCCTCCCCCCCTTTGTTTTTTATTTCCCTCGGGGCGCTCACAGCCTCTCCTCTCTCCCTGCCAGGACTCTGAGTTCAGTAATGCTGATCAGATGGATCTCTATGATGATGTGTTAGCAGCCAGCTCGCAGCCCCCCGAAAACAGAACCAGCAGCTCAGAACCCCCCCCCGAAATCCGCCAGGAGCCCTCCCCAAAACCCAACAGCAAACCCCCCGCCATCCTCTACACCTACAGCGGGCTGCGCAACAAGAGAGCTGCTGTCTACGTGGGCAGCTTCTCCTGGGTGAGTGCCTGGGGGGCTCCAAAACAACCCCCTTGGGTAGTTTAAGGGTTCCCCGAGGGTTTGGGGGGGGTTGCAGGGTTCTCAGAGGGGTTTTTTTTGCCTTTTTTTCCTCAAAAGAGGAGCTGGGGTGCCAGGACGCGTTGTGATCCGCAGGGATCCGCAGGGTTTTGTAGCCCTGGGGGGGTGATGACCCCACAGTGGGCTCTGCCTTCTTGGGGTAAATCCCTTTCTCTGGACAGGTAAAGGGAGAGTCCTGGCAAAGCTTTTGAGTTTTTCCAGAGGAAAAAAAGAAAAAAAATTCATTGAAATCCACACACAGGGGCTGGTTTGGCCCCGAACTCTCTGAAGGGGTCTGTGCTCGAGGTCCTCACCCCAGCCCTCTGAGACTGGGTTAACTGGGGGAGCACTGGGAGGCTTTGGAAGGGTTCTGGGAGGCTGTGGAAGGGTTCTGGGAGCTGACACCTGCCTCTCTCCTCTTCCCCTCAGTGGACAACAGACCAGCAGCTGATCCAGACCATCCGCTCGGTCGGGGTCTACGACGTGGTGGAGCTGAAATTTGCTGAGAACAGAGCCAATGGGCAGTCCAAAGGGTGAGAGACTGGGGGGGCAAGGAAAGAGGGGGCTCAGTCCTCTGTGCTGGGAGTGGGAGCCCACTCAGAGATGGAGTGATGGAGCAGAGACACCCAGAAACCTTGAGGGAGGGATGGAAAACACCAGGGGAAGGAGGCGCCGGGGATGGAGCCCCACGCGTTGGGGTTGGGGTTGGGGTGACCCCTTCCTGGCTGCCCCCCAAGCTCTCCTTGGGTTTTTGCAGGTACGCAGAGGTGGTGGTGGCCTCTGAAAACTCAGTCCACAAACTCCTGGAGCTTTTACCTGGCAAAATCCTCAACGGGGAGAAGGTGGAGGTGAGGTTGGCCACCCGACAGAACCTGTCGCAGTTCGAGGCTCAGGCTCGCAAACGTGAGTGGAGGCAAAAGGCACACGGGGGAAAGGGGGGGGACATCCCCTCTTTGGCCCCAAATCCCCCAGCAGAGCTGCCAGGGCCCCACCCACCCACCCAGAGTCCTTGTTTGGGGGGGGTGGATGATGCTGAGGAGTCTCTGGGTTGCTGGTTGGTTTTTTTTTTTGTTTCCTATGACTTCTGAGTCTGCTCAGATCCTGACCCGAGTCTTTATGATCCCCTTTTAGGTGCTCCCACACTGCGAAGATCCCTCGTAGCCTCCTCCTCCTCCTCCTCTCCAAACTGAATGGGCTTAAGCTCTTCAGCTTCTCAACATAGCTAAGACCCTCCATATCTATTAGTAGCTCTTCTCTGGATCTCCTCCAGACTTTGTCCATCCCTGCGGAGGTAAGGTGGACCCAAAACTGGACTCAATCTTCCAGCTGGGGCCTGGCCGTGGGCTTTCTACAATGGCAATAGGTGGTCCTCGCCCTCACTCCGCAGTGATGTGACCCCCCCTCAACCTGGCCCTGGGCCAGGGGAGCTCTGCTGAGCCTCAGGGAATCTCTTGGGCAGGAGTTTGGTAGGAGGAGGTCTTGGCCAGCTGCAGTCATTGTAGATCCCAGGGCTTCTTTTTCACACCAGGAAGTTTAAACCAGAACCAACCCCCCTCCCCCTTTTTTCTTGGTTTTTGGGGTTTTTTTGTCTTTCTGAACACACCCAAGTTGCAGCAGGGATATCAGCTCTGTCCCTCCTCATCTCCAGTGCCCTCAGTGGGCTTTTGGTGGTGTGGGCTTTGTCTCATCCCTTGTTTTATGGGGTGGGGGCTGAGTTTTGGGCTGTCCAACCCCCCAGAGCTTTGCTGCCCTCACAGCTCAGCTCCTCTCAACCTTTGTCACCAGTGTCTGGTGCTTTGCTTGATGGCCCCCAGGGAGCCCTGGCTGCCCTGAGGGGCTCAGGTAGATGGTAGCCCCCCCATCTTTCATCCTCAGAGCTTCTTTGGACACCACCACAAAGGTTCCTGTCCCTCTCCTCGAGGGCACCAAGCTTCTTGTCCTCCAGCAGCTCTGGTGCTGTCACCTTCTGTCCCTTCGTGTCCTTCAGACCTTTCCAAACCCACCCTCAGGCTCTCTGGGGTGGTTTTTCCAATCTTCTGCCACCTCTCTGCTGGGGGAAATCTCTCACCATTTCTTGGGGCTTTTTATGCTCCCCATAACCTGCTTGGCTCAGCCACCTTCTCAGAGTTAAAAGTCTTTTTTCCCCCCCAAAAAAAAAACCCCAAAACTAAACTAAACAAAGCAAAACTAAACAAAACAAAGCAAAACAAAACTAAACAAAGCAAAGCAAAACTAAACAAAGCAAAGCAAAACAAAGCAAAACAAAACAAAACACCTCGAGGGGGGGGATCTTGCTGGAGAGTTTCTCCCTTCTTGGAGGACACGGAGGCTACGTTGGGCTGGTTGCAGCTTTTCCCCGAGGACCTCAAAACATGGCTGGGAGGGGGGGTAGGAGGAAAAAAATAAGAGGAGGAAGAGGAAAAGGAGGAGGAGAAGGAGGAGGTGGTGGTCTCCAAACCACCCCCGCTGGTGGCCGCAGCTCAGGGCTGTTTTCCCGGTGCTGTTCGCAGGTGTCCCGCCGAGGGCGCACTCCCGGGATTCCGTGGATTCCGTGGACGGCCGAGCGACCCCGACAGAGAACGCTTTGCCTCCTGCTCGCCTGGACAAACCCCCCTCCGTCCTGCCTTTTTTTAACCGGCCCCCCACCGCCCTCCCCCTGATGGGGCTCCCTCCTCCCCCCATGCCTCCTCCTCCTCCTCTTTCCTCCGGTTTCGGTGTCCCCCCCCCTCCTCCCGGGATCCATTACCAACATCTCATGCCTCCTCCTCCTCGACTGCCCCCTCACCTGGCTGTGCCCCCCCCAGGGGCTGTGCCCCCAGCCCTCCACCTCAACCCTGCCTTCTTCCCCCCCCCCAACACGGCTCTGGGGCCTCCCCCCGACACCTACAGCAAGACTTTGGCTCCCTACAACCACAGCAGGTGGGACCGAGCGTGGGGACGGGGTAGGGGTGACTTGGGGGGGTGTGGGGGGTCTCTCCTAACCTTTGGGGGTGTTTTTGGTTTTTTTTTTTGCAGCAGGGAACTGGGACCACCCCCTCCCCCTGTCAGTGAAGTGGAGTTTGAGGAGATCATGAACAGGAACAGGGCCATCTCCAGCAGTGCCATCTCCAAGGCGGTCTCGGGCGCCAGCGCGGGTAAGGAGTTTTGGGGGTTTGGGGTCAGAGGGTCCTTTTCTTTCTGTTCCCATTATCTGGGTGCTTCACACCTCCTCCCCCCCCCCAACTCTTTTCTCTCCCTTCCCCAGGGGATTACAGTGATGCCATCGAGACCCTGCTGACTGCCATCGCTGTCATCAAGCAGTCCCGGGTGGCCAACGACGAGCGGTGCCGCGTCCTCCTCTCCTCCCTCAAGGATTGTCTGCACGGCATCGAAGCCAAATCCTACAGCACCGGGGCCAGCAGCAGCTCCTCCAGGTAGCCAAGGTTCCAGTAGCCCAGTCCCACTCAAAACACTCCTGGGAAGTGGCCAAAATGTTGGGGGTTTTGGGGTTTTTTTTTTAAAGGAAAAGGCACCGGTCCCGGGAACGTTCTCCCAGCCGGTCCCGGGAAAGCAGCAGGAGGCACCGGGAGCTCCTCCACGGGGAGGAGAGACACGAGGAGTATTTCCAGGAGAGGAACAGAGAGCACGAAAGGCATCGGGACAGGGACAGAGAGAGGGACAGGCACCACTGAGAGCAGGTGGGGGGCTGCACCCAGGCTGGACGGGGGCAGATTGGGGAGCTCTGAGCTTGGGGGAAATCGGGCTGGGGGGAGATCTTGGGTTGGGGGGAGGATCTTAAGGTTTGGGGGGGATCTCAGGTTGGGGATCTAAGGATGGGGGATCTCAGGTTGAGGGGGATCTCAGGTTGGGGAAGGATCTAAGATTGGGGGGATCTCAGGTTGGGGGGGATCTGACATTAGGGGGTCTTGGGTTGGGGATCTCAGGTGTGTGGGGGGATCTCAGGTTGAGGGGGATCTTGGGTTGGGAGGGGATCTCAAGTTGAGGGGTATCTCAGGTTGGGGGGGATCTGGGGTTGGGAGGGGCTCTCAGGCTGGGGGGGCTCTCAGGTTGGGGTATCTAAGGTTGTGGGGGCTCTCAGGTTGGGGGATCTTGGGTTGAGGGGGGGTATCTGAGGTTGGGGGGGATCTCATTTTAGGAACTCTAAGGTTGGGGGAGGCTGTCAGGTTGGGGGGCTCTCAGGTTGGGGGGGATCTCGGGCTGGAGGGCTCTCATGTTGGGGGGGCATCTAAGGTTTGGGGGGGAATCTCACATTAGGGGCTCTCAGATTGGGGTGCCTGAGGCTGGGAGGGGCTCCCATGTTGGGGGATCTTGGGTTGAGGGGGGGGATCTCAGGTTGGGGGATCTCAGGTTGGGGGCTCTCAGGTTGGGGGGGCTCTCAGGTTGGGGGATCTTGGTTTGAGGGGGGGGATCTAAGGTTGGGGGGGGATCTCATGTTAGGAGCTCTAAGGTTGGGGGGGAATCTAAGGTTGGGGGGGGGCTCTTGGGCTGGGACTCTCATCCTGGGGTTCTCTCAGCTTTGGGGGGGGGGCTCCTCACTTGAAAATCTCAAGTCCTCTCCCTCCTCTCTCCTCCCCCCAGGAATTTTGGCAGGAAGTGGTTTTTAATGGACTCATATCTCACCTTGACCAGGACTCCGTGACCCAGGCCCACCCAAGCCCCTTCCCCAGCACCCCCAGCCCTCTCTGGGCACCCCAGGATGTGTGTGGTCTGTGTGCCCCCCCCCCCCCCTTCAGCACACACACAGCCCCCAGCACCCCACAAACACCTCGTGGCCTTGGGGACAGAGTTGGTTTGGGATTTTTCCTCTTTGCCCACACTCCCCCTCTCCCTGCCTGCTGGGACCCAAAGAGAAATGGTGCTTTTTAACCCGGGGGGGGGAAGGTTTGGCAGCCCTGTTCCTCTCTGAGGATGGAGACCCCCTCCCTCTTTGGCATGGGGAGGGGGCTGCATGGCACTGCCACTGTCACATCCTCTCCATTTGGGGACATTCCTGTCCCCAGCACCCTGGCAGCTCCTGCACCTCCTTCCTCATCCTCTGGAGAAAGAGGGGGGGGGGTTGGAGCTGGGCTTGGGGGTGTCCCCCCCCCTCTTTCTCTCTGTCCCCAAGTCCCCCAGAGTGGCATTGTCACCTCCCAAAGCAGCTCCAAGCAGCTTCTTCCTTGTTTTAGAGGAAGAGGAGGAGGCAAAGGCCTTAAGGGGGGGGTGGGTGAGGGGTTCAGTCTGTGACCCCCCCTCCCCATCACATCCAGCTGCCCTCAGGGGGACACCTCCTGTCCCTAAGGGCTGTGGGGACCCCCCCAGGACCCCTCTGGCAGGAGGGGAAGAGCCCAGGAGGGTTTGGGGTGAGATGAGGGTGCATTCCAGAGGTGGGTGCTGACCCCCTTGGGTGGCTTCCAAGCCCCCCCCCCACTTTGGATGAATTCCAGACCCCCCTGGGTGGGTTCCAGACCCCCCTGGGAGGGTGCCAACCCCCCTGAGTGGGTGCCAACCCCCCTGGGCCAGGTTGTAGCCCCCTTTGAGGTGGATTCCAGACCCCCCTGGATGAGTTCCAGCATCCCTGGGTGGGTTCAAGCCCCCCAGGGTGGGATTCAGACGCCCAAGGGTGGGTTCCAGCCCCCCAGGGTGGATTCCAGACCCCCCTGGATGAGTTCCAGCATCCCTGGGTGGGATTCAGACCCCCCAGGGTGGGTCCCAGCACCCCTGGTGGGGTTCAAGCCCCCCCTGGGTGGGTTCCAGACTCCTCTGGATGAGTTCCAGCACCCCAGGGTGGGATTCAGACCCCTCTGGGTGGGTTTCAGCCTCCCAGGGTGGGTCCCAGCACCCCTGGTGGGGTTCAAGCCCCCCCAGGGTGGGATTCAGCCCCCCCAGGGTGGGTTCCAGCCCCCTTTGAGGTGGGTTTCAGCCCCCCCAGGGTGCCCAGCTGGGTATCACCACCCTCTAAACTTGCTGGAGAGGAGATTTCCCCCCCCCCCAGCTCTGAAGATCTTTTTTTAGGACAAAATCACCCCAAAAATAAATCCCCCCCCCCTCCCCCCCAAATTCCTCCATCTTGTAAAGTCCCAGGAGGTGCCAGCTCAGCGGGTGAGTGCCTGAGGGGTGGGGGATGAGGAGGGGGAAGGGTTGGGTGAGTTCTGTTTTGGTTTTATTTTCTTTGGGGTTTTTTTTTTTTCTTTGGTTTTTATTTTTTTTTTTTACTTAACACAAAAATTTTTAGTTCCTTTTATCCAAATAGTGGAGGAGGGGAAAGGGGGGGGAGAGGGGAAAAAGGGGGTGGGCAGGGAGGGGGAGATGTGGGGGTTGGGAGAAAGGAGAGGAAAAAAACCACAAAAAAACCAAACCCTGATGACCCCTCCTCCTCCTCCTCAGCCCCTCCTGCCCCTGGGACTTTAGACTTTGTTTGTCTTTCCATAGGTTGGAAATTGTGTAATAAAACTTGATGACGTTGTCAATCTTTTAGATGAGGTTTTCAGGGTTGGTTTTTTTAACCCTAAAAGTCTGGTTTGGGGTTTTTGTTTTTGTTTTTTTAAGCTTGTCCCCAATATTCTGAATCTTCTGTAAAAGGAAGAAAAGGAGGGGGGAGGTTCCTGCTGTCCCCTCACTTGATTAGAGGGAAGTTTTGGAGTAATTTTCATGGCCAAGCAGCAGGTAAAAATAAATATTTATTGGAAAATAGGGAATTCTTTGGAGAAGTAGAAAAAAAAAAGGAATAATAATAATAATAGTGTGTACCTTCAAGTGGCCTGAGCAGCACAAACCCCCCTGGGGGGGCTGCTGTGGCCTTGGGGTGGCAGTGCCACCACCCCTCTTTTCCCTGTGGAAGTGGCACTGGGTCCTTTGGTGTGGCACAGGCTCTCAGTAGGAATCCAAGCTGTCAAGAGAGAAGGGACATGGAGGTGACAGAGCCACCTGGCAGTGACAGAGCCACCTCTGTCCCCAGCCTCCAGGTCAGTTGTTTCAGGACAGTGGGCTGGGTCCCCAGGGTCACCTTCTTACGGTCACTCAGCAAGCCTGGAGAAGAGGAGAACCATTGCTAGGGGGTGGCATCACAGAGGTCACCAGTGGAGGGGACAACAGGACACGATGGGGAAGGGACAGAGGAGGAAAAAGATCCTGGAGCAGAGGAATTGGGGGGGAAGGACCTGGGGGTGCTGGTTGGAGGCTGCTGGACATGAGCCAGCATGTCCCCAGCTGGCCAAGAAGGGACATGGCAGTGACAGAGCCACCTGGCAGTGACAGAGCCACCTGGCAGTGACAGAGCCACCTGGCAGTGACAGAGCCACCTGGCAGTGACAGAGCCACCTCTGTCCCCAGCCTCCAGGTCATTTGTTTCAGGTCCAACCAGGCCAAGGGGTCAGGTCAAGCCTCTGGCTCACACCAAACCCACCCTCCCCCCCCTAAAAGGTTCTCCAGGTTTGGGATAAAAGAGGAAAAGTGCCAGGGAAGGGACCTCAGGGTTGGGGTGAGTGTCCCCAGGTGACCAAGAAGGCCACCAGCACCCTGGGCTTGTGTCAGGAGCAGGGCAGGGATTGTCCTGTTGTGCTCAGAGCATTGAATCCTGGGTCAGAACAGGGACAGTGAGGGGCTGGAGTGGGTCCAGAGAAGGAAAACAGAGGTGGGGAAGGGGCTGGAGGACAAGGAGAAGGTTCTGGAGAAGTTGTGAGGAGCAGCTGAGGGTGCTGAGCCTGGAGCAGAGGGGAGACCTCACTGCAATTCCCTGGAAAGGGGTTGGAGCTGGGGGGGGTTGGGTTCTGCTCCCAAGGACCAAGTGATGGGACAAGAGGAAATGGGCTGAGGGTGCCCAGGGGGGGTTAATCACCCCCAAGGGGTCATTAAGCACTGGCCCAGCTGCCCAGGGAGGTGGTTGGATCCCCATCCATCCCTGGAGGTGTGGAAAATCCCTGGAGATGTGGTGCTGAGGGACAGGGGGGAGTGGTGGGCTCAGCAGAGTTGGGCTCCTGGTTGGATTTGGATGATCTGAAAAGGGGAGGTTGGAGCCAGGGGGGGTTGGTCCTTGCTCCCAAGGAACAAGTGACAAAACCAGAGGAAATGGCCCCAACTTGCACCAGGGGAGGTTTAGGTTGGAGATTGGGACCAACTTCTTCACTGGAAGAGTGGTCAAGCATTGGAACTTGGCTGCTCAGGGCAGTGGTGGAGTCACCACCCCTGGATGTGGCACAGATGTGGCACTTGGGGACACAGTGGTGCTGTGCTGGTGGTTGGGACTTGATGATCACCTGGAGGTGTTTCCCAACCTTGAGGTGTTTCCCAACCTTGAGGTGTTTCCTAACCTTGAGGTGTTTCCCAACCTTGAGGTGTTTCCTAACCTCCTTGAGGTGTTTCCCAACCTCCTTGAGGTGTTTCCCAGCCTTGAGGTGTTTCCCAGTCTCAGCAGACTTGGGTTGGAATTGGATGCTCATGACAAAGTCTTCCCCACCCCAAAAAAACCCCAAAATGAAATCAAAAGGATGGTGGGATTGTGTACCTGGAGAAGGTGAGGAGAGCCAGGACACCCAGCAGGAATTCCACGGAGTAGAAGAGGAGGAGGATGGTGTTGAGGATGGCTTCCAGACGCAGGGCATAGGTCTGCAGGAGCAGGTAATAAACTGCCAGGACAGCAGCTGGGAGGGTGAGGGCCAGGCTGATGGAGAGAGGAACCTTCCTCTGGCACAGGTTACCCTTGGATCCTGTGGGCAAGGTGGTTCTGGGGGTGTCCTTCAGCAGGGTGACCCCCCCCAAAAGTGAGGAAAGGGAGGGAGGAAAATCAAAAGGATTGAGAGGAGAAGGGTCTGGGGGGTGTTGGGTGATGGGAAGCTCCAGCTGAGATGGGAATTTGCAGCCCTGAAAGGCAGCCAGGAGCTGCAGAGCAAGGGAAGGGGGGGTGACCCCTCTGGGGAGCCCCCCCTGCAGTGCTGGGGACAGTTGTGGGGTCCCCAACAGCAGCAGCAGGAGGCAGAGCTGTTGGGGTGAGCCCAGAGGAGGCCATGGAGGTGCTGGGAGGGCTGGAGCCAGACTGGGATTGGGGGGAGAAGGGTCCAGGGAGACCTCAGAGCACCTCCCAGTGCCAAAGGGGCTGCAGGAAAACTGGGGAGGGATTTGGGATGAGGGTCTGGAGGGATGGGATGAGGAGGGAAGGGATTGGAAGTGGAAGAGGGGAGAGTGAGGTTGGAGAGGAGGCAAAGCTCCCCCTGAGGGAGCAGGAAAGAGGGAACAGGGAGAGGAATTCCTCTGGATCCTCTTCTGCCCCAGTGCCCATTCCAAAGGGATTCTAAAGGAGGGACTTGGGATAAGGACCTGGAGGGCTGGGATGAGAGGGGATGGATTTAAACTGGATTTAAACTGGGAAAGGGGCCCATGCAGGGGGTGGCACAGGGGGGGCTTTAAGGTCCCTCCCAGCTCTCCTCAAAGGGACCCCAGCAGGGGGCTGTGTCCCCCCCAAGGCCTTACCGAAGAAGATGCGGGTGGCCTCGGTGCCCAGGTAGAGGAGGAGCAGCACCAGGTCCAGCAGGAGGTTGGTGAGGGGGTAGGGGAGCAGCAGCACTGCGGGCACAGACACCCTCAGGGACCACCTCGGGGGCGGGCTGGGGGGTCAGGGTGCAGCGTGGGGGGGTTACTCACCCTTATAGACGAAGATGAAGCCTTCCAGCAGGAAATAGGTCGCGCTGTACCACCCGTTGAGGAAAAGCAGCACCTGGAGCGGGGCCGAGGAGCGCTGCCGGCCTGCGGGGGCCAAGGCGGCCATGGCAGGGGAGGGAGGGGAGAGGGAAGGGGGGAACCGACCCCAGCCCCGCCGATCCCCGCCCCGGGCCCCGCGGAACCCCGCGGATCCCCCCGCAATCCTTCCCCTAATGCTGTCCCCCCCCTCCGCTCTCCCCATCCCCGCTCCCGCACTCACTCCTGGGCGCCATTTTCCGTCTCCATAGCAACCGCCGCCTCGGCAGGGCGGGACTCTCCCTCCCTCCCTCTCTCTCTATGGTTCAGGAGGACTGAGCCGCCTCCAGGCCGCGGGTTCGAATCCCACCCCGGCGGATTCGGGCAGGGGGACCGCGACCCCCGGCCTCCCGGTTGTCCCCAGCCCCTCCCGGTTGTCCCCAGCCCCTCCCGCTTGTCCCCCGCCCCTCCCCGTTGTCCCCCGCCCCTCCCGCTTGTCCCCAGCCCTTCCCCGTTGTCCCCAGCCCCTCCCGCTTGTCCCCAGCCCCTCCCCGTTGTCCCCCGCCCTTCCCCGTTGTCCCCCGCCCCTCCCGGTTGTCCCCCGCCCTTCCCCGTTGTCCCCCGCCCCTCCCGGTTGTCCCCAGCCCTTCCCCCTTGTCCCCAACCCCTCCCGCTTGTCCCCAGCCCTTCCCCGTTGTCCCCAGCCCCTCCCGGTTGTCCCCAGCCCCTCCCCGTTGTCCCCCGCCCCTCCCGGTTGTCCCCAGCCCCTCCCCGTTGTCCCCCGCCCCTCCCGGTTGTCCCCATCCCCTCCCCGTTGTCCCCAGCCCCTCCCGGTTGTCCCTAGCCCTTCCCCGTTGTCCCCAGCCCCTCCCCGTTGTCCCCAGCCCCTCCCCGTTGTCCCCAGCCCCTCTCCTGATTGTCCCCAGCCCCTCCCGCTTGTCCCCAGCCCCTCCCGGTTGTCCCCAGCCCTTCCCCGTTGTCCCCAGCCCTTCCCCGTTGTCCCCCGCCCTTCCCCGTTGTCCCCAGCCCCTCCCGCTTGTCCCCAGCCCTTCCCCGTTGTCCCCAGCCCCTCCCGGTTATCCCCAGCCCCTCCCGGTTGTCCCCAGCCCCTCCCGCTTGTCCCCAGCCCCTCCCCGTTGTCCCCCGCCCCTCCTGCTTGTCCCCAGCCTCTCCCCGTTGTCCCCCGCTCCTCCCCGTTGTCCCCAGCCCTCTCCCGTTGTCCCCAACCCCTCCCGGTTGTCTCCAGCCCCTCCCGGTTGTCCCCAACCCCTCCCGCTTGTCCCCAGCCCCTCCCGGTTGTCCCCAACCCCTCCCGCTTGTCCCCAGCCTCTCCCGGTTGTCCCCAGCCCTCTCCCGTTGTCCCCAACCCCTCCCGGTTGTCCCCAGCCCCTCCCGGTTGTCCCCAACCCCTCCCGCTTGTCCCCAGCCTCTCCCGGTTGTCCCCAGCCCCTCCCGCTTGTCCCCAGCCCTTCCCCGTTGTCCCCAGCCCCTCTCCCGGTTGTCCCCAGCCCCTCCCGCTTGTCCCCAACCCCTCCCGGTTGTCCCCAGCCTCTCCCGGTTGTCCCCAGCCCTTCCCCGTTGTCCCCAGCCCCGGTTCGACGTTCAACCGAGCGTCCCCCGCTGGGAAGAGCCTGAACTGCGGCTGCTGAGCTGGCAGGAGGGTGGTTGGAAGGATGGGAAGAGCCGTGGGGGTGAGGATGGGAGGTGCACGGAGGCTCTGGAAAACGTAGCTAATTTATTATATATTTTTTTTCCCGTTTATAAAAAAATCCTCAAGTCCCCCCGAGGGCTGTGGTGTTCCTGGGGTGCTCTGCAAGCTCCTGGTTGAAGAGTTTGGTCCCAAAAAATAACGATGGTGACGGAGAAGAAGGTGGCACGAGGGAAAAACTTATCCCTGCCGGAGCCCCTGAGGTGCAGAGGGAGAGTGAGGAGCTGAGGGGGGGTCGGGGTTTGGGGGTTCTGCTCCTCTGGGGGGGCACTCAGCCCCGGAACTGAGCGAATTCCTTGCGGAGCCAGAGGGAATCCTGGTAGAAGAGGGGATCCCCCAGGTGAACTGCTGTCCTCTTGTAGAAGTAGCAGTAGAGCGTGGCCACTGAGGGGAGGGACAGAGAGGGGGGTTAAAGAGGAGGGTTCCCCCCCCAAAAAAAGGAGGAGGACCCCCTCCTCCCCCCTCTCTTTGGGGGTGTTGAGTCCCTCACCCAGGCGCTGGAAAACAAAGAGGATCTGGAGCCCTTCGGTCCAGACGAAGCGGTTGGGATCCCTCCAGCGCAGGTTCTGAGGGGCACAGAGAGACAGGAGGGGGGGTTGAGGGGGTGGGAGAGGGGTCAGGGCCCCCCCTCTGCCCAAAGGTTAAGCAGCTGAAGGGATTTAGGCAGTGAGCCCAGATCTATTCTGGCTTCAGACTCCAGATCCCTGCAAATCCCTCGGCAACCCTGTTGGGGTGGTGTGGGCAGCACCTGAGTCACCCCCCTCCTCACCCTGACACCCCCAAATCCAGCCTGGAACACCCCCCCCCAGGGGGCATTGGGGTGTGGGGAGACCCTCAGGGAGAAGCTGGAGGGGTGGGCAGGGTGTGTGGGGTCCTCTTTGTTGGGAGAGAAGGGGAGGGAGGTGGTGGATGGGAAGAGGCAGAACCCCCAAAAAAGCTTTGGCAGTGGGGAGGGGGCTTCCCCTCCTCCCTCCTCTCTCTGCCCCTGACTGGGAGCACTGGTGTTTACTGGGGATTAATCCCAGGTCAAGCAGGAGCTGCTGTCAGGGAGGATTATCCCGGGGTGGGGGTGTGTGGTGCCAGCAGGGAGCTGGGGACAGAGATTTCCCCCTCAGGGGAAGGGGTTGGGATGGGGGAAGGTTTTGGGGGGTTTTTTTCCCCCCCCCCCCCCAAGTTTGATGTCCCCCCCAGCAGATTGTCCCTTCTCACCATGATCCAGACGTGGAAGGAGATGCTGAGGGCCAAATAAGCAGCAGAGAGCAGGATGGTCCCTTTGAACTTGTTGAAGAGGAGGTTGACCAACCCAGCTTGGAAAACGAAGGTGTTGAAGAACATGAGGAAGATGATGATGACGTTGAAGAGGATGGCAATGTCCTGGATGCTGCAGGAGGAGGGGAAGGGGGGAGAAATAAGACCCCAGACCCTTTTTTCCCCCCACATCTCTCCCCTTGGGTGCTCACACGAAGAGGACGAGCTGGACGGCGGGAGCGTTGCGGAGGAGCTCGGAGAAGGAGTTGACAAAGAGGTCGTAGAAGAGGAGGAGGAACTGGAGGAAGAGCACCAAGCTGTAGTTGCTGGTTTGCAGCATCTTCCTGCTCCAAAGCTTGGAAGAAGTCTCAGCTCCAGCATTCCCAAGAGCCAAAGCAGCTCATGGAGAAGGAGGGGGGGGAACTTGGAAGGGTTCAGCCTTGCTGCTCCCACCTGAGGGGACCTGGAGGGGAAGAAAGGGAGGTTGGGGTGAGTGGGACCCCCCCAAACCTCTCCCTCTGCCTGGGAAATCCCAACAGGGCAAAGCAGCAGCTCCTGCCAGACCCAGCTGGGCTCAGGGTGGGGTTTCTGCTTCCCAGGAAATGGATGTGAAGGAATTTCAGGACGAGGGAGACGTGGGAGTCCCAGGAAGCATCTGGACAAAGCCCTGAGGGTGCCTCAGGCTGTGCTGAGCAGGCCACGCTCTGGGGACAAGTTGGGACAAGCTGTGTGGGGCCTTTGGGTCTCCTCTGCTCCACCCCAGGACCTCGGAGCTGCTCAGAGAGAGGACGAGGAAAGAGGGAAGGAGCCGTCTGGGGGCAAACAAGAAGGGAAAGTCCTTCCCGATCGCTTCAGGGGAGAGGGGAGAGCGCAGGGAAGGAAGGAGGTGACCAGAGGGAGGTAAATCCGGTGCTGGGAGGGATGGGGAGTCCAGGAGAAGGAGGGGGGCTGGGAACAGGAGGGGTGCCCCGTGTCCTGGCAGGGGAGAGCTGTGCTGAGGCCTTCCCAGGGCTGGCTGAGGGAGGGGAAAGAGAGGCAGATCCCCACCCCCCCTCACACAGCCATCAGGGTCCCCTCCCGTGTCCCCACGTCCCCCCCTTTCCCCCCCAGCAGCCGCCCCCCGTTCCCAGGGGTTCTCCCCCGCCTCTCTCCCCTCTTCCCGGGGCTGGGGGTGTCGGTGGTCCCCGCTTCATCCCCCTCCTCCTCCTCCCTCTCTCCGCACCCGGCCCGGACCTGCGGCCGCCATCTTCCGTCTCCACGGCAACGGCCGCGGCCACCGAGGCGGAGCCGGAAGCGGAAGGGGGGGAGGAGCTTGAGGAGCCGCTCTGGCCCTTAAACTCGCTGGTCTCAGGCTCCTTGAAGCCGGAGGTACCAACGAGACGAGCGGGCAGAGCGGCGCCAGCCAAGATGGAGGAGGGGGCGGAGGGGCTGAGGTACGGCCCGGGACTGGGCCGAACCCCGCGTCCCAGGGCCCGGGAGGATCCGAGGGGCCGGAGGAGCCGTGGGGCTCCGTGGCAGTGGATGTGGGGGAGCCGTGGGGACAGGCGACAGCCGTGGGGTCCTGGCCCCATAGCCCCAGGCCCAGGGGAACTGTGGGACCAAGCCCCGAGTCCCCAGGGACCTGGAGAGTCCTGGGGTCCAGGCTGCTGGGGGGCTGTGGGACCGGGTCCCATGTCCCCAGGCCCAGGAGGACTTTGGGGTCCAGGCCGTGGGGCCAAACCTCATGTCCCCGGGGTCCTGGTTTGTGGGGTGGGCTATGGGGCCAGGTCCCGTGTCCCCAGACCCAGGAGAACCTTGAGGTCCAAGTTGTGGGACCAAGCCCCATGTCCCCAGACCCAGGACCACGCTGGGGCTTGTGGGGTGATCTATGGGGCCAGGACCCCTGTCCCCACACCCAGGAGAACCTTGGGGTCCAAGTTGTGGGGCCAAACCTCATGTCCCCAGGGTTCTGATTGTGGGGGGAGCTGTGGGGTCCAGGTTGTGGGGCCAAGCCCCGAGTCCCCTGGGGTCCAGGCTGTTGGGGGGCTGTGGGACCAGGTCCCCTGTCCCCAGACCCAGGAGAACCTTGGGGTTCAGGTTGTGGGGCCAAACCTCATGTCCCCGGGGTCCTGGTTTGTGGGGTGAGCTATGGGGCCAAGTCCTGTGTCCCCAGACCCAGGAGAACCTTGAGGTCCAAGTTGTGGGACCAAGCCTCATGTCCCCAGACCCAGGACCACGCTGGGGTCCAGGCTGTTGGGGGGCTGTGGGACCAGGTCCCATGTCCCCAGGAGCCTGGTTTGTGGGGTGATCTATGGGGCCAGGACCCCTGTCCCCAAACCCAGGAGAACCTTGAGGTCCAGGTTGTGGGACCAAGCCCTGTGTCCCCAGGGGGCCTGGAGAGCCCTGGGGTCCAGGCTGTTGGGGGGCTAGGTGGCCAAGCTCTGAGTCCCCAGGATCCTGGTTTGTGGGGTGGGCTATGGGGCCAGGACCCCTGTCCCCAAACCCAGGAGAACCTTGGAGTCCAAGTTGTGGGGCCAAGCCCTGTGTCCCCGGGGTCCTGGTTTGTAGGGTGAGCTGTGGGACCAGGTCCCCCATCCCCAGGCCCAGGAGAACCTTGGGGTCCAGGCTGTGGGACCAAGCCCTGTGTTCCCAGACCCAGGACAACCCTGGGGTCCAGGCTGTTGGGGGGCTGTGGGACCGGGTCCCATGTCCCCAGGGGCCTGGTTTGTGGGGTGATCTATGGGGCCAGGACCCCTGTCCCCAGACCTAGGACACCCTTGGGGTCCAGGTTGTGGGACCAAGCCCAGGACAACCCTGGGGTCCAGGCTGTTGGGGGGCTGTAGGGCCAATCCCCGTGTCCCCATGGGCCTGGTTGTGGGGTGAGCTGTGGGGCCAGGTCCCCCATCCCCAGGGGAGGTGCTGATGAGGCCTTGGGGAGGGGGTGAGTGGGTGAGTGACATGTGAGCAGTCCCTGGGGACAGAGCTGTCCCCACCCCCGTGCTCAGAGGACATTTAAATACCTATTCCTGGAGGCAGATGCAAAGCATGGAGGAAATGGGGGGGGTCAGACCCCCTCCTGTCCCCCTCCTGCCCCCCCAAATCCCAGCAGGGTGAGGGTTGGGGGGTGCTCTGTGTGTCCCCCAAACCCCAGCAGAGTGAGGGTTGTGGGGTGCTCTGTGTCCCCCCCAAACCCCAGCAGGGTGAGGGTTGGGGGGGCTCCCCCAAATCCCAGCAGGGTGAGGGTTTGGGGGGTGCTCTGTGTGTCCCCCAAATCCCAGCAGGGTGAGGGTTTGGGGGGCTCTCTGTGTCCCCCAAACCCCAGCAGGGTGAGGGTTGGGGGGTGCTCTGTGTGTCCCCCCCAAATCCCAGCAGGGTGAGGGTTGGGGGGGCTCCCCCAAACCCCAGCAGGGTGAGGGTTGGGGGGTGCTCTGTGTGTCCCCCCCAAATCCCAGCAGGGTGAGGGTTTGGGGGTGCTCTGTGTGTCCCCCAAATCCCAGCAGGGTGAGGGTTGGGGGGGCTCCCCCAAATCCCAGCAGGGTGAGGGTTGGGGGGTGCTCTGTGTGTCCCCCAAACCCCAGCAGAGTGAGGGTTGGGGGGTGCTCTGTGTGTCCCCCAAACCCCAGCAGGGTGAGGGTTTGGGGGTGCTCTGTGTGTCCCCCCCAAACCCCAGCAGGGTGAGGGTTGGGGGGTGCTCTGTGTGTCCCCCAAATCCCAGCAGGGTGAGGGTTGGGGGGTGCTCTGTGTGTCCCCCAAACCCCAGCAGGGTGAGGGTTTGGGGGGTGCTCTGTGTGTCCCCCCCAAACCCCAGCAGGGTGAGGGTTGGGGGGTGCTCTGTGTCCCCCCCAAACCCCAGCAGGGTGAGGGTTTGGGGGTGCTCTGTGTCCCCCCCAAACCCCAGCAGGGTGAGGGTTGGGGGGTGCTCTGTGTGTCCCCCCCAAACCCGAGCAGGGTGAGGGTTGTCCCCGAGTGGGCAGGGGGGAGTGGGGAGGTTGGGAGCTGCCAGGCTGTGGGTTTTGGGGTTCAGGGGGGGTTGTGTGCACCCAGCTGTGCTGAGCTGGGGCTGTGGGTGCAGCTGGGGAGGCACAGGGTGCTGTGGGAAGGGTGGGGGGGACGTTTTGGGGTGGGGGAGATTGCAGGGAAGTGGGGTGCAGGTTTGGGGTGTATGTGTGAGGAGGGGGCTCAGCTCAGGGGGTCTTTAGGGACAAGGGAGGGGGGGGTCAAGGTTATAAGAGGCACCTGGGCCACCCCCCACCCTCCCACCCCCCCTTTGGGTGCTGCTTTCACCCTTTACTTCCCCACAGGGCAGGCAGCTGCTTCCCCCCCCCCTTCCTCCTCCTCCTCCTCCTCCTCCTCCTCCTCGGGGTGTCTCTGCTTCCCCTTTCACTCCAGCTCCTCCTGGGGGTGTCAGGAGGGAGGTGACCACCCCAGGGTGACATTTCCTTTTTTTTTTAATTGTTTCTTCCTCCCCCCTCAGGAGCCATCCCCCCGTGGCTGCCATGCTGGCTCTGCCTTTCCTCCCTTTCTCCCTTTTCCTGGGGGGTTTGGGCTCCCTCTGCGTGGCCTTTGTCACCCTCTGGTGCCACCACTGGCGAGGGGGCTTCTCCTGGGATGGCACCACCACAACCTTCAACTGGCACCCAGTCCTGATGGTGACAGGCATGGTGGTCACCTACGGTGCAGGTGAGCCCCAGGGGGGTTTTGGGGTCACCTCCAGCTTTCCTCCTCTCACCTTTTCCCCCTTTCCCCCCCCAACAGCTGCTCTGGTTTATCGATCCCCCCCAGCCTGGAGAGGTCCCAAATTCCCTTGGAAGGTCCTCCATGGCTCCCTGGCTCTGGTAGCCCTTGGGCTAACAGTCCTGGGGCTCCTGGCTGTCTTCTCCTTCCACAACACCCAAGGGACCCCCAACCTCTACTCCTTGCACAGCTGGCTGGGCTTGCTCACCGTCCTCCTCTTCTCCTGCCAGGTGGGTGCTGCTCAAATCCCCCCCCCCAAATCCCCCCCTAAACCCCCTCCCCTGCCCCCCTCACCTCTCCCCCCACCCAGTGGGTGTTTGGTTTCAGCTCCTTCCTCCTGCCCTGGGCTCCCACTTGGCTCAGAGGGTTCTACAAACCCATCCATGTCTTCTTTGGCTCCCTCATCCTCCTCCTGGCCGTGGCCTCCTGCCTCTCAGGGATCAACGAGAAGCTCTTCTTCAGTTTGTGAGTATTTGGGGGGGCCAAAAGCCTCATCTTGGGGTGTCTGCTTGAGCTGCAAGTCCCAAGGGAAATTTAGGAGAGGGGGAGGGCACCCAGGGAACTCTTTGGCTCTTTGTTTTCTCCCCTCCCTCAGGAAAAACGGGACAATGCAGTACAAGTTCCTGCCCCCTGAGGCTCTTTTTGCCAACACCCTGGGGCTCCTCATCCTCCTTTTTGGGGTGCTGGTGGTGGGGGCCCTGGCCAGGCCCAGCTGGAAGCGCCCCGAAGACGACTGCCCCGAGACTCAGCAGGTACCAGCAGGGACAGGGGGTGGCTTTGGGGACAACCAGAGGGCAGGGATGGCACCAGCCTCACCCAGTTATCTCCTTACTCCCTCCCCAGCCCCTCCTCACCTCCGAGCACTGACACCCAGGGCTGCCAGCACCCAGAACTCTGCTGCCAGCACCCAGAACTCTGCTGCCAGCACCCAGAGGGCTCCCTGCCTGCACCCAAGGCTCCTCCAGCACCCAGAGGACCCAGAACTGCACCCAGAACTCTGCTGCCAGAACCCAGAGGGCTCCCTGCCTGCACCCAAGGCTCCTCCAGCACCCAGAACTCTGCTGCCTGCACCCAAAACTCTGCTGCCAGAACCCAGAGGGCTCCCTGCCTGCACCCAAGGCTCCTCCAGCACCCAGAGGACCCAGAACTGCACCCAGAACTCTGCTGCCAGAACCCAGAGGGCTCCCTGCCTGCACCCAAGGCTCCTCCAGCACCCAGAACTCTGCTGCCTGCACCCAAAACTCTGCTGCCAGAACCCAGAGGGCTCCCTGCCTGCACCCAAGGCTCCTCCAGCACCCAAAACTCTGCTGCCAGCACCCAGAACTCTGCTGCCTGCACCCAGAACTCTGCTGCCAGCACCCAAAACTCTGCTGCCTGCACCCAGAGGGCTCCCTGCCTGCACCCAAGGCTCCTGCAGCACCCAGAACTCTGCTGCCAGCACCCAGAGGCCTCTGCTTCTCAATTCCTGCTGGATCCAGCCCATGTTTTTAACTCCTGAACACCTCAGTCTGTGCCAAACCACCCGTCCGTGGGCACTGTTGGAAGTTTCAGAGCCATGTGAGGTCAGAAGCCACCAGAGGATTGATTGTCCCTGTCCTGCTGCCAGCTCAGCTCAGGGCAGAGGGGACAAAGGGGACCACGGGACCAGCTCATGGGACACTTAATAAACTGCTGGCTTCCACAGTGCTCCTGCCCCCCTCTCCTTGGGGACAAGGGGGAGGGGTCCCCAGAAGGAAGTGGGGGGCCCAGGGAGCTGGGCCTGGTGCCACCTCAGGGCTTTGTGTCCCCTGGGTTGTCCTCTCTGGTCCCTGCAGACCCTCCCAGAGCTGAAGCTCTCCCAGCAGACCCCCTGCTTGTCCCCCAGCCCTTTGTCCCAGCTTGGGGAGGGACAACAATCCCTGTCCTGCTGCTTTGTTGTCCCTTGGCCAGTGTCCCCTCCCAACCCCGTGCTTGGGGACATGTGAGTCCTGTGCCAGCACCCAGGGCTCCTTCCTCACTGGTCACAGGACCTGCTGGAGCTTTGTCCCTCTCCCTGGGGATCTGGATGGTTGTCCCCCCCCCAGGACCTTTGTCCCTAAAGACCTGGCTGGCTGTCTCCCCCAGGATCTGTCCCCAAGGACCTGGCTGAGTGTCCCCACCAGGATCTGTCCCCAAGGACCTGGCTGGCTGTCCCCACCAGGACCTGTCCCTAAAGACCTGGCTGGCTGTCCCCCCCAGGATCTGTCCCTAAGGACCTGGCTGAGTGTCCCTGGCTGTCCCCAAGGACCTGGCTGGGTGTCCCCAGCAGGATCTGTCCCCAAGGACCTGGCTGGGTGTCCCCAGCAGGATCTGTCCCTTAGGACCTGGCTGGCTGTCCCCCCCAGGATCTGTCCCCAAAGACCTGGCTGAGTGTCCCCCCCAGGACCTGTCCCTAAGGACCTGGCTGGCTGTCCCCCCCAGGATCTGTCCCTTAGGACCTGGCTGGGTGTCCCCCCCAGGATCTGTCCCCAAGGACCTGGCTGAGTGTCCCCCCCAGGACCTTCATCCCTAAGGACCTGGCTGGCTGTCCCCAAGGACCTGGCTGGCTGTCCCCACAACCAGAAGTTTGGACCTGAAGGATTTTTCAGATCCCTCCCACCCCAAACCAGTCCGGGTCTCCAGGTGAGCTTACAGGGGGACCACAAAGGTTTATTTTGGGGTGCCAGATGTCCCCCTTGTCCCCCCCCTCAGCCCTGCAGCCCCTCCAGCAGAGCCCTCAGCACCGCGGCCGCTGCCACCGCCCCGGGGTCGGGGAGCAGGAGTTTCCCTGAGCTGATGTAACTTGCTCTGCCTGCCCCAGCTTCCATGTCCTTGGTGGCCTCTGCTGCTGCCTCTGCACTCTGTCAGGACACAAAAAAAAAAAAAAAACCACATCATTTCCACCCTTTTTCCCCCAAAAAATGTGGGCTTCTCCCCCTCCCCCCTGTACCTGGACAGCCTTGCTCAGCACGGGCAGCAGCTCCGCACCGGGGGCACGCAGGGAATGCAGAGCCTGAGCTGCAGCCCACAGCGAGTCCAGCTGGGAGAGAGCAGGGAAAAAAGGGGCTGAGAGCCAGGCCTTGGGGCTAGCTGAGAGCCAGGGCTCTGCCCAGCTGGGTAGCCCCGTGGCTAGTAGCCCAGGAGGTTGTTGTAGCCGGGGATGTGACACTCACCATCGTCCTGTCTCCCGGCGCGGCTCCTCCGTACCTTGGGAGGGGAAAAAAAGGGGGGTTAGGAGGGTGCTGGGGGGGGGATTTGGGGTCCCCCAAGGGGTCCTGGGGGTCCTGGGGGGGTCACTCACCGTTGCATGGCTTCAATGCCAGCGTCCATGGCATCAGCCCAGGCAGGGAGGTCACGGCGGGTGAGCAGGGGCTGTGCGGCTGCAGTCAGGAAGAGCCCGTAGAGCTGTGGGGACACGGGGGCTGTCACCACCCCCCTGAGGTGACAGGAGACCCCCACACACACACCCTTCCCCCCTCACTCACCACCCCAGAGGAACCCCCCATCTTCTCCAGCAGGAGGTCAGCCAGGGAGGACAGGAGGTGAGCTGGAGCTGACGGCGGGGGCCGGGCACGCATCCAGTCCTGGATGGCTGGCAGGTGGGGACAGAGGTGACAATCAGACAGGGTGCACCCCTCGGGGTGACACACGGGTTCTGGGGACCCCTGTCTACCCCTGGGGGCAGGCAGGACCCCCCCAGTGTCCACCCTGCCCCTCTTGGGGACAAGCAGGGGGACATCCCTGAGCCTTGGGGCAGCTGCCACTGGACACGAGACATTTGGGGTTGTGGCTCCCAGGGGGGGGACCTGGGTGACAGTTTGAGGGGACCCTGTCCCCCAGGGATGGCTGAGGGGACCCTTTCCCCTAAGAAGGGACAGTATGGGGGGACCCTGTCCCCCAGGAAGGGATGATGGAGGAGGGAGGGACAGTGGGGTGACAGTTTGAGGGGACCCTGTCCCCCAGGGATGGCTGAGGGGACCCTGTCCCCTAAGAAGGGACCCTGTCCCCCAGGAAAGGCTGTCTTGGGGTTCCCCACTCCCCAGCAAGGGCCATCCCAGGGATGTCCCCACTCCTGGGAGGTGACACCCCCCCTGTCACCCACCTCGGGCCGCCCGGGCGTGCGTGTGCCCGCAGTCCCCATCCCCTGCAGCTCTGTCCAACTCGTTGAGCTTGTCCTGCATGCTGAGCAGGGTGCTGCACACCTTCTCCAGCACCCTCTTCACCACCACCCCCTCGGGCCCTGAGGAGAGAAGGAGAGAGCAAAACCTCAGCCCTGCCCCATCCTCTGCCAGCTGGGGAAACTGAGGCACGGGGAGGAGCCAGTTCCCGGGGGGACTCCAGCTCCTGGGGGTTCCTTGTACCTGTGGTGGCCTCGTGCTGGGGGGTCCCCCCTGGTCCTTCTTTGGGTGCTGGCACCTCCTGTCTCTGGGTGGTGGCTGGGGCTGGGGTCAGGTTGGGCCAGGCCATGGCAGTGGTTGGGGCATCTGGAAGGGGAGGAAGAGGAGGAAGAGAAGAGAAGGAAGAGAAGGAAGAGAAGGAAGAAGGGAAAAGATGGAAAAGAGAAGAGAAGAGGAAGGGAAGGGAAGGGAAGGGAAGGGAAGGGAAGGGAAGGGAAGAGGAAGGGAAGGGAAGGGAAGGGAAGGGAAGAGGGGGGGGGGGGGGGGAAGGGAAGGGAAGGGAAGGAAGGGAAGGGAAGGGAAGGGAAGGGAAGGGAAGGGAAGGGAAGGGAAGGGAAGGGAAGGGAAGGGGAAGGGAAGGGAAGGGAAGGGAAGGGAAGGGAAGGGAAGGGAAGGAAGGGAAGGGAAGGGAAGGGAAGGGAAGGGAAGGGAAGGGAAAGAAGAGAGAAGAGAAGAGAAGAGAAGAGAAGAGAAGAGAAGAGAAGAGAAGAGAAGAGAAGAGAAGAGAAGAGAAGAGAAGAGAAGAGAAGAGAAGAGAAGAGAAGAGAAGAGAAGAGAAGAGAAGAGAAGAGAAGAGAAGAGAAGAGAGAAGGAAGAGAAGGGAGGGAAGAGAAGGAAAAGGAGAGAAGGAAGAGGAAGAGAAAAGGAAGAAAAGGAAAAGAAAGAAGAGAAGGAAGAAGAGGAAGAGAAGGAAGGTTGGATCCAGCACCTCCCTGAGCTGTGGTGACACTCGTGTCACCCAGGGATGTGTCCCCCCCACCCAGGGGTGCCCACTCACCAATCAGCCCCACCAGCTCCTCATCCACCAGCAGGAGGGTGAGGGACACCCCGGCCATCTCCAGGGCTGTCATGAAGGAGCCCACCAAGGCCCGGGAGATGCGGACCCCCCGGCTCTCTGTGGGGCAGGAAGGGGTTGGAGGTGAGGAAAAGGGAAGGGGGGGGGGGATTCCTCCAGGAGAAATAACACCCCAAGACATCCCACCTCTGTAGAATCCCCTAAAATAATCAGGGTCTCAAAACAGCCCCCCCTGACACATTGGGATGGGGTTCCCCCAGGAGAAATAACACCCCAAAACACACACACACCCTGTAGAATCCCCCAAAAGAATAATATTCTTAAAACAGCCCCCCCTGACACATTGGGATGGGGTTCCCCCAGGAGAAATAACACCCCAAAACACACAACCCCCCTATAGAATCCCCCAAAAGAATCCTGGCCTCAAAACAGCCCCCCCGACACATTGGGATGGGATTCCCCCAGGAGAAATAACACCCCAAAACATACAAACCCCCTGCAGAATCCCCCAAAAGAATAATATTCTTAAAACAGCCCCCCCTGACACATTGGGATGGGGTTCCCCCAGGAGAACTAACACCCCAAAACACACAACCCCCTTGTAGAATCCCCTAAAAGAATCCTGGCCTCAAAACACCCCCCCCGACACAGCCCCATTGGGATGGGGTTGGGGTCTCCTTCAGGACCCATCTGGGTTCTGGTGTCTCCAGGACAGACCCTGCTGTGGGGACTGTTTAGGGGGGGGCAAAAGCAGCCTCTCCTTTTGTCCCCCTCATCTGGGGAGCTGAGCTCACCCAGGGGTCAAACCTCCCCCCCCAAAAATAAACCCAACCCCAAACCCCCCTCCAACTCACCCAACCTCCGGATGGCAGCTCCGGCCACGATTCCCAACTCCAGGCAGGACAATCCCCCCAGGTTGTTCACCACCAACACCACGGAAGCTCCTGGAGGGTGGGGGGCAGAGTGAAGACCAAACCCCCCACCCCAAAAAATAGAAGGGGTCTGGGTAGGGGGGCTTTTTGGGGGCTCACCAGGGTTGAGAGCCAGGCGGGAGGCGTTGGAGGGGTTGGTCATGTGTGCCAGCATGGTCTCCACTGCCTCCTCTGCTGGGAGAATCTTGGGGGTGGGGGGACAAAAATTAGGGGAAAATGGGGGGGTCTGGGGAGCTGGGAAAAGGGGAGGATCTGGGTAAAGGGGGGGGTGGATAAAGGGGTGCCCCTCACCTTCATCCTGCGCACCCCCGCCTCGCCGTGGATGCCTGTGGAGATGGGAAGTGTCACCAAGGGATGCCACCACCTCCTGGCCCCTCCAGAGGGGACAAGGACATGGAGGGGGGGACACAGGGACACAGAGGGGGGGTGGCAGCTCCTTACCCAAGCCCAACTCCATCTCATCCTCAGCCAGCTGGAAGTTGGGCTTGGAGCCCGGGACGCTGCAGGAGGAGAGGCTGAGCCCCAAGGTACCTGGTGGGGAGAAATGGGGTAAAACCTGGGGAAAATGGGATCGGGGGGGGAAATTTGGGATTTCACCCCCCCAGGAGGGCTCTCCAGCCTCATGAGGACCCCCTGGGTACTCACCCATGGCTTTGGTGACCTCCAAAACCTTCTCGTAGATCTTCTCCAAGCTCATCCCCGCCTCAGCCATGGCCCCCGCCACCTGCCCGAGGTTCCAGCCATGGCTGAAGGACCCTTGGGCCCCTTCCCCCCCACCCTAAAACCTCATGGGGTGCAGTGGGACACCCCCCCCCCCTCCCGCCCGACCTTGTGGAGCAGGATAGACCCCCAGAGCCCCCCCATTTTCTTGGGGGCAGCAAAGGTGATGTCCTGTGGCCCTCCCCCCATCCACGGGGTGCTCAGGGGTGCTGAGGTTCTTGGGGTGCTGTGGGGCACTGAGGGGGTGCTGAGTTCTTTGGGGGGCTGTGGGGTGCTGAGGTTCTTTGGAGCACTGGGGAGGTACTGAGGTCTTTGGGGGGGATGTGGGGTGCTGAGGTTCTTTGGAGGGGTTGTGGGGTGCTGAGGGGATGCTGAGGTTCTTTGGAGGGATGTGGGGTGCTGAGGTTCTTTGGGGCACTGGGGAGGTACTGAGGTTCTTTAGGGGTTTTTGTGGGGTGCTGAGGGGATGCTGAGGTCCTTGGGGTGTTGTGGGGCACTGAGGGGTGCTGAGCTCTGGGGGGATGGGGGTGCTGAGGTTCTTTGGGGAGATGTGGGGTGCTGAGGGGTTTGTGGGGTGCTGAGGGGATGCTGAGGTTCTTTGGAGGGATATGGGGTGCTGAGTTCTCTGGGGGGATGTGGGGTGCTGAGGTTCTTTGGAGCACCGGGGAGGTACTGAGGTTCTTTGGGGGGTTTTGTGGGGTGCTGAGAGGATGCTGAGGTCCTTGGGGTGTTGTGGGGCACTGAGGGGGTGCTGAGTTCTCTGGGGGGATGTGGGGTGCTGAGGTTCTTTGGGGGTGTTTTGTGGGGTGCTGAGAAGGTGTTGAGGTCTTTGGGGAGGTTGTGGGGTGCTGAGGTTCTTTGGGGGGATGTGGGGTGCTGAGGGGTTTGTGGGGTGCTGAGGTTCTTGGGGTGTTGTGGGGCACTGAGGGGGTGCTGAGGTTCTTTGGGGGAGTTGTGGGGTGCTGAGGGGTTTGTGGGGTGCTGAGGGGGTACTGAGGTTCTTTGGAGGGGTTGTGGGGTGCTGAGGGGTGCTGAGGTTCTTGGGGTGTTGTGGGGCACTGAGCGGGTGCTGAGGTTCTTTGGGGGTATTGTGGGGTGCTGAGGGGGTACTGAGGTTCTTTGGGGGGGCTGTGGGGGTGCTGAGGTTCTTGGGGGGGTTGTGGGGTGCTGAGGAGGTGCTGAGGTCTTTGGGGGGGTTGTGGGGTGCTGAAGTTCTTTGGGGGGGTTGTGGGGTGCTGAGGTCTTTGGGGCACTGGGGAGGTACTGAGGATCTTTGGGGGGGTTGTGGGGTGCTGAGGTTCTTTAGGGGGATGTGGGGTGCTGAGGGGGTGCTGAGGAGGTGCTGAGGTCTTTGGGGGAGTTGTGGGGTGCTGAGGGGTTTGTGGGGTGCTGAGGGGATGCTGAGGTTCTTGGGGTGTTGTGAGGCACTGAGGGGGTGCTGAGTTCTTTGGGGGGCTGTGGGGTGCTGAGGTTCTTTGGAGCACTGGAGAGGTACTGAGGTTCTTTGGGGGGGATGTGGGGTACTGAGGTTCTTTGGGGGGTTTTGTGGGGTGCTGAGGAGATGCTGAGGCCCCTGTAGGCTCCCCCCCAGACCTTGTGGACCAGGACGGTCCCGCAGAGCCCCCTGCGCCCCGCTTTCTTGAGGGCAGTGAAGGCGCTGTCGTCCCCCACCACCGCCATCCGCACGGCTGCACCCTCGGCCCGGGCCCGCTCCAGAGCCAGCCCGAAGTTGAGGCGATCCCCGGTGTAGTTCTTAACGATCAGCAGGGTCCCGGCTGGGGGGGGGAAAGGGGGGAAGAGGGGGTGAGAGAGGGGAGAGGGATGAGGGATGGGGAGGAAGATTTGGGGAGGGGAAGGTTTGGATGGGATGGAGATCTGGGGGGGATGGAGGTTGGGGGGGGATGGAGGTTTGGGGGGGAAGACTTGTAGAGGATGAAGGTTTGGGGGGGATGGAGGTTTGGGGGATGGAGGTTTGGGTGAGGGGAAGGTTTGGATGGGGTAGAGGTTTGGGGAGGAGAAGGTTTGGGGGGGGAAGGTTTAGGGGGGATGAAGGTTTGGGGGGGATGGAGGTTGGGGGGGATGGAGGTTGGGGGGGATGGAGGTTTGGGGAGGATGGAGGTTTGGGGGGGGATGGAGGTTTGGGGGGGGATGGAGGTTTGGGGGGGATGGAGGTTGGGGGGATGGAGGTTGGGGGGGATGAAGGTTTGGGGGGGAAGATGTGGGGAGGGGAAGACTTGTAGAGGATGAAGGTTTGGGGGGGATGGAGGTTTGGGGAGGATGGAGGTTGGGGGGGGATGGAGATTTGGGGGAGCTGAAGGTTTGGAAGGGGGATGAAGGTTTGGGGGGGATGAAGGTTTGGGGGGGATGGAGGTTTGGGGAGGAGAAGCTTTGGGGGGGATGGAGGTCTGGGGAGGATGGAGGTTGGGGGGGGAAGGTTTGGGGGGGATGCAGGTTTTGGGGGGAATGAAGTTTTGGGGAGGGGAAGTTTTGGGAGGGATGAAGTTTTCAGGGGGGGAGGAAGGTTTGGGGGGGATGGAGGTTTGGGGGGGGGAAGGTTTGGGGGCAATAGAGGTTTGAGGGGGTTGGAGGTTTGGGGGGTGGATGGAGATTTGGGGGAGCTGAAGGTTTGGAAGTGGGATGAAGGTTTGGGGGGGGGGGATGGAGATTTGGGGAGGGGAAGTTTTGGGGGTATGAAGTCTTTTGGGGGGGGATGAAACCATGGGGGAGGGCAAAGCCATGGTGGAGGTGATTCCACGGGGGGGTGATTCCACGGGGGGGTGGAGAGGGTGTGAAACCCCGGGGGACATCAAATCCCCAGGGTTCACCCAAAGCAGAGTGGAGCCAAGCCCAGGGGGGGTGTGAAACCGGTGTGGGGGGGTGTGAAACCCCTTTCCCCCCCCCTCCCCAAACCCCCCCTACCTGCCCCAGCCTGTGTCACTGCTCTGATGGCCGCCAGGATGCTGCCCACGGCCGGGGAGGTGAAGACGGCGCCGGCCACGACCCCGCTGAGCATCCCCTTCCCGATGTACCCTGGGGACAAGGACATGGGGAGGGGGGTGATGGGGGGGTGTGACCCTTCCCGTGCCCCCCCAAATCTCTATCCACCTGAACCTTCATGCCCCCTGAACCATCATCCCCCCCCCCAACCTTCATCTCCCCCCAAATCTTCCCCTCCCCAAATCTCCATCCCCCCCAAACCTTCATCCCTCCAAATCTTCATTGCCCCCCCAAAATCTTCATCCTCCAACCTTCATTCCCCCAAACCTCCATCCCCCCAAACGTTTCCCTTCCCCAAACCTCCATCCCCCCCAAACCTTCATCCCCCTCAAATCGTCCCCTCCCCAAACCCTCATCCCCCCCCAAACCTCCATCCCCCCAAATCTTCCCTTCCCCAAACCTTCATCTCCCCCCAAACCTTCACCCCCCCAAATCTTCCCCTCCCCAAACCCTCATCCCCCCCAAACCCTCATCCCCCCCAAACCTTCATCCCCCCCAAATCTTCCCTTCCCCAAACCCTCATCCCCCCCAAACCTTCATCCCCCCAAATCTTCCCCTCCCCAAACCTTCAACCCCCCCAAACCTCCATCCCCCCAAATCTTCCCTTCCCCAAACCTTCATCTCCCCCCAAACCTTCATCACCCCCCAAAATCTTCATCCCCCAACCTCCATCCCCCCAAAACCTCCATTCCCCCAAACGTTTCCCTTCCCCAAACCTCCATCCCCCCAAAAACCTTCATCCCCCTCAAATCATCCCCTCCCCAAACCTTCACCCCCCAAACCTCCATCCCCCCAAACCTTTATTCCCCCCCAAACCTTCATCACCCCCCAAAATCTTCATCCCCAAACCTCCATCCCCCCAAATGTTTCCCTTCCCCAAACCTTCATCTTCCCCTCCCCAAACCTTCACCCCCCAAAACCTCCATCCCCCCAAATCTTCATCACCCCCCCAAAATCTTCATCCCCAAAACTTCATCTCCCCCCAAATCTTCATCACCCCCCAAAATCTTCATCCCCCAACCTCCATCCCCCCAAAACCTCCATCCCCCCAAATGTTTCCCTTCCCCAAACCTTCATCTTCCCCTCCCCAAACCTTCACACCCCAAAACCTCCATCCCCCCAAACCTCCATCCCCCCAAACCTTCATCCCCCCAAATCTTCCCCTCCCCAAACCCTCATCCCCCCCAAACCTTTATTCCCCCCCAAATCTTCATCGCCCCCCAAAATCTTCATCCCCCAACCTCCATCCCCCCAAACGTTTCCCTTCCCCAGACCTTCATCCCGTACCCCCAGCCCCTCCGTCTCAGGGTTGGGTGGGGGTCCTGGGGGTTGGGTGGGGGTCTCAGGGTTTGGGTGAGGGCTTCAGGGGGGTCTCAGGGTTTTGAGGGGGTCTCAGGGTTGGGTGGGGGTCTCACCAGGGTGCTGGTGTAGGTGGGGTCTGGGTGGGGGTCCCTGGGTGGGTGGGGGTCTCAGGGTTTGGGTGGGGGTCTCAGGGTTGGGTGGAGGTCTCAGGGGGGTCTCAGGTGTTGGGTGGGGGTCCTGGGGGTTGGGTGGGGGTCTCAGGATTTGGGTGAGGGTTTCAGGGGGGTCTCTGGGTTTGGGTGGGGGTCTCAGGGTTTGGGTGGGGGTCAGGGTTGGGTGGAGGTCTCAGGGTTTGGGTGGGGGTCTCTGGGTGGGTGGAGGTCTCAGGGTTTGGGTGGGGGTCTCAGGGTGGGTGGAGGTCTCAGGGTTGGGTGGAGGTCTCAGGGGGGTCTCAGGGGTTGGATGGGGGTCCTGGGGGTTGGGTGGGGGTCTCAGGGTTGGGTGGGGGTCTCTGGGTTTGGGTGGGGGTCTCTGGGTGGGTGGAGGTCTCAGGGTTTGGGTGGGGGTCTCTGGGTGGGTGGAGGTCTTAGGGTTTGGGTGGGGGTCTCAGGGTTGGGTGAGGGTCTCAGGGGGGTCTCGGGGGTTGGATGGGGGTCCTGGGGGTTGGGTGGGGGTCTCAGGGTTGGGTGGGGGTCTCAGGGGTTGGATGGGGGTCCTGGGGGTTGGGTGGGGGTCTCAGGGGTTGGATGGGGGTCCTGGGGGTTGGGTGGGGGTCTCTGGGTTGGGTGGAGGTCTCAGGGGGGTCTCAGGGCTTGGATGGGGGTCTCAGGGTGGGTGGAGGTCTCAGGGTTGGGTGGAGGTCTCAGGGGGGTCTCAGGGGTTGGATGGGGGTCCTGGGGGTTGGGTGGGGGTCTCACCCGCGTGGGCAGGCTCGTGTCCCGATCCCCCCCCCGAGATCAGCGCCACTTTTCCCCGCAGGGCCCCCAGGTCCGCCCGCAGCACCACGCGGTGGCCCCGCAGCAGCCGCAGCCCCGCGTTGGAAGCCACCAGCCCCGCGAGGGCGTCATCCACGCACCCGGGCACGGAGTTAACCAGCTTCTTGGGGACCTGGGGACAACGGGGGGGTGAGGTGGGGGGGCACGGGAAAGGGGGGGACACACGGAAAGGGGGGGACACGGAAAAGGGGGGGATCACAAAAAGAGGGGGGACAGGGAAAAAAGGGGGGGGCAGACACCTAAAAAGGGGGGGCACATAAAAGGGGGGAATCACACACATAAAAAAGGGGGGACACGGAAAAAAGGGGGGGCAGACACCTAAAAGGGGGGGGTGATGGAAAGGGGGGGACACACGGAAAGGGGGGGACACACACAAAAAAGGGGGGGCAGTCACCTAAAAGGGGGGGTGACGGAAAGGGGGGGACACATGGAAAGGGGGGGACACGGACAAAGGGGGGGACATGGAAAAAAGGGGGGGGCAGACACCTAAAAGGGGGGGGTGACAGAAAGGGGGGGACACACGGAAAGGGGGGGACACGGAAAGGGGGGGACACGGAAAAAAGGGGGGGGACACAGAGGGGGGATACAAAGAGGGGGATACACAAAAAGGGGGGGGGAATCCCACAAAAAAGGGGGGACAGAAAAAAAGGGGGGGAATCAAACACAAAAGGGGGGGCAAAAAGAGGGGGGGGGTTACACACCTAAAAAGGGGGGACAGAGGAAAAGGGGGGGGACACATAAAAAGGGGGGGACAGACAAAAAGGGGGGGGTGACACAAAAGGGGGGGACAAAAAACGGGGGGGTAACTCAAAAAGGGGGGGACATAAAAAGGGGGGGGGACAAAAAAGGGGGATTTACACAAAAGGGGGGGATCACCCTAAAAGGGGGGGGTTACACCAAAAGGGGGGGTTACACCAGGGGGGGTTACACCAAAAGGGGGGGTTTGCACGAAAAGGGGGGGGATCACCCTAAAAGGGGGGGACACCCAAAAAGGGGGTGACCCCCCCATCCCTATCCCGGAGCCCCCCCAGCTCTCACCTCCATGGTGGGGGTGTCACAGGAGTTCTGGTGGCTCTCGGGTCCGGGTCCAAACTCTGCCGGGGGGGGGCAAGGTCCAAAGGTGTCCACGAGGCCAGGGGGTGGGAGATGGGGGGGGGGGGGGGGGACACAGACCTGGGGGGGTTGGGTGGGAGGGGGGGGGGGTCAGGGTGTCCCTTGAGCATGGACACATCCCCCCCCCCCCCATGTTTTGGCATCTGGGGGTGCACCCCCCAGTGAGCACCCCCTTTTGTGAGGTGGGGGTGAGGGGGTTCTGGGGGGGTGAAGGGGGTGAAGCCCCCCCTGGCAGAGAGCCCCTCGTGGGGTGTGGGGGGAGCAGGGACCCCTTTTTGGGGGGGGAAGAGCAGGGAGCTCTTTTTTGGGGGGTGGGTGCCCCCCCCCCAGCAGAGCCCCCCTCTTGGGGTCTGGGGGGATCAGGGACCCCCTTTTGGGGTCTGGGGGGATCAGGGACCCCCTCTTGGGGTCTGGGGGGAGCAGGCTGAGTGCCCCCCAGACAAGGAATCCGTTTTGGAGTTTACGGAGAGCAGAGCCCCCCGTGGTTTGGGGGGGGGGGGGCACCCCCTCTTTTAGGGTCTGGGGGAGCAGGGACCCCATTTTGGGGTGGCTGCACCCCCCCATCGGCAGCCTCCTCTCCCTGGGTTCACCCCCTCCCCAACGTGGTCCCCCAGGGGGTGGGGGGTGGGCAAGACCCCCCCCCTTCTCTCCCCCCCCCCCCCCATCCCCAGGTGGGGACCCCCTTGAGCGCCCCCAATCCCCACCTTCCCTCTCGTCTGCTCCTCGGGGTCCTCCGAGCCGCCTAGAGCGGCCTCAGCGGCCACCCCGCTTCCGCTGACGTCACGGCGGCGGACGGAAGCGAGCGGTGAGGGGGGGCGGCGGAGAGGCCGCGCTCCCGGCTCCGTCCTGCGCCGCTTCTAATCCGCTTTTAATCCGCTTTCACTCCGGTTTTGCACCGGTTTACCGAGTCTCCCCGTTCCCCCTCCACCCGCCGCCGCCATGTCCTATAATTACGTCGTCACGGCTCAAAAGCCGACGGCCGTGAACGGCTGCGTCACCGGTACCGGGGGGACGGGGGGGACGGGGGGGGACGGGGACCCCCGGGGTCAGGGCTGCTGGGGGGGCCTGAGCAGGCTTGGGGGGGACACGGGGGTAGCCTGGGGGGCTGGAGGGACAGGGAGGTTATGGGGGGGTTAACGGGGGAGAGGGGGGGGGAGCTGAGGTCCCAGGGAGGGTTGGGGGGTGCTGAGAGGTCATGGGGGGGCTCTGGGGGTGCTGAGGACTTGTGGGGTGCTGAGGGATCTGGGGGGTGCTGGGAGGCACTGGGGGGCTCCTGGGGGTGCTGAGAGGTCCTGGGGTGTTCTGAGGGTCCTGAGGTCTTTGAGGGAGGCTTATGGGGTGCTGAGGGATCTGGGGGGTGCTGAGAGGTCATGAGGTGTTCTCGGGGTGCTGAGGGGGTCCTGAGGTCTTTTAGGGGGTTGTGGGGTGCTGAGGGTTTTGTTTGGGGTTCTGAAAGCCCCTGGGGTGTTCTGGGGCACCTTTGGGGTGCTGAGGGATCTGGGGGGTCCTGAGAGGCCCTGGGAGGGGTTCTTGGGGTGCTGAGGGATGTGTGGGGTGCTGGGAGGTCATGGGGGGTTTTGGTGATCCTGAGGTCTTTGAGGGGGGCTTGTGGGGTGCTGAGGGATCTGGGGGGTGCTGAGAGGCCTTGGGATATTCTGGGGGTGCTGAGGGGGTGCTGAGGTCTTTGAGGGGGTTGTGGGGTGCTGAGGGTTTTGTTTAGGGTTCTGAGAGGTCCTGGGGGTGCTGAGTGATCTCGGGGGTGCTGAGAGGCCCGGGGGGAGGGGTTCTTGGGGTGCTGAGGGATCTGTGGGGTGCTGAGAGGTCATGGGGTGTTCTGGGGGTGCTGAGGGGGTCCTGAGGTCTTTGAGGGGGATTGTGGGGTGCTGAGGGGTTGGTTTGGGGTTCTGAGAGGCCCTGGGGGTGCTGAGGGATCTGGGGGGTTCTGAGAGGTCATGGAGTGTTCTGGGGGTGCTGAGGTCTTTGATGGGGGCTTTTGGGGTGCTGAGGGATCTGGGGGATGCTGAGAGGCCATGGGGGGGGGGGGTTCTTGGGGTGCTGAGAAGTCATGGGGGTTCTGGGGGTGCTGTGGTCTTTGAGGGGGGCTTGTGGGGTGCTGAGGCATCTGGGGGGTTCTGAGAGGCCCTGGGGGGGGTTCTTGGGGTGCTGAGGGATGTGTGGGGTGCTGAGAGGTCATGGGGTGTTCTGGGGGTGCTGAGGTTTTTTAGGGGGTTGTGGGGTGCTGAGGGGTTTGTTTGGGGTTCTGAAAGGCCCTGGAGGGGGGTTATGGGGGTGCTGAGGGGGTCGTGAAGTTTTTGGGGAGATTATGGGGTGCTGAGAGCCCTGTGGGGTTCTGAGAGCCCCTGGGGTGTTCTGGGGGTGCTGAAGTCTTTTGGGGGGGGGAGTTGTAGGATGCTGAGGGGTTTGTTTGGGGTTCTGAGAGCCCCTGGGGGGGGTTGTGGGGGTGCTGAGGGGTTTGGGGGGGTTGTGGGGTGCTGAGGGGTTTGTTTGGGGTGCTGAGAGCCCCTGGGGGGGTTGTGGGGGTGCTGAGGTTTATTGGGGGGTGTTGTGGGGTTTGTTTGGGGTTCTTGAAGCCCCTGGGGGGGTTGTGGGGGTGCTGAGGGGTTTGTTTGGGGTTCTGAGAGCCCTTGGGGTGTTCTGGGCTTGCTGAGGTTTTTTGGGGGAGTTGTGGGGTGCTGAGGGGTTTGTTTGGGGTCCTGAGAGCCCCTGGGGTGTTGTGGGGTGCTGAGGTTTATTGGGGGGTGTTGTGGGGTTTGTTTGGGGTTCTGGAAGCCCCTGGGGGGGGGGTCGTGGGGATGCTGAGGTCTTTGGGGGGTGTTGTGGGGTTTGTTTGGGGTGCTGAGAGCCCTTGGGGTGTTCTGGGCTTGCTGAGGTTTTTTGGGGGAGTTGTGGGGTGCTGAAGGGTTTGTTTGGGGTGCTCAGAGCCCCTGGGGGGCACTGAAGGGCTGCTGGGGCACCTTGGGGGGGTCCTGAGAGCCCAGGAGGGTGGGGGGGGACACCTTAAGATTTCTTGGGGTGCTGTGGGACACCGAGGGCAGGGGGGTGCTGGGGGTGCTGGGGGTGCCTGGGCCAGGTTTCTGAGCACTCCTTTGGGTGTGGGATTCCCAGGGTGGAGCTTCCAGAGCAGAGGAGCCTCAGAGGGGGGGTCTGGGGGTGTCAGGCTGTTTTTGGGGTGTTTTGGGGGGTTGGGGGGTGGAAATGCCCCCCTGGGACCAGAGCTGAGCTTAAGAGCGGAGTTTTTGGGGCGAGCTTTGTGGGGAGGTTTCTCCTTGTTGCTTTATACCTCAGGGATGGTTTTTTTTTTATTTTTTTACCCTTTTCCTGATATTTTGGGGGTTCCTTTTCAGGTCATTTCACCTCTGCAGAGGATCTGAACCTCCTGATTGCCAAAAACACCCGACTGGAAATCTACGTGGTGACACCCGAGGGGCTGCGCCCCGTGAAGGAGGTGGGGATGTATGGGAAAACTGCTGTCATGGAGCTCTTCAGACCCAAGGTGAGTGTTTGAGGGGCTCAAGGAGGAAGAAAACTCCAAAACTTCTTAAAAACACCCCAAAAAAAACCCCTTCTCTCTCTTTTTTTGGCAGGGGGAGAGCAAGGATCTGCTGTTCATCCTGACGGCCAAGTACAACGCCTGCATCCTGGAGTACAAGCAGAATGGGGACAGCATTGACATCATCACCCGGGCCCATGGCAACGTCCAGGTGAGGGAGGGACAAAAAAAAAGGGAAAATCCTCTTTCCTCAGAAAGGTTTGGCTCTGTTTCACCCAATTATTGTGGATTTTTTTCCCCCTTCTCCTTCTTTATCCCCCTTTTCTCCGATGGGTTTTTTCCCTCAGCGTCAGATCAAACAAACTCCTGGACTTCTCCAGTCTCAGGGATGATTATTTTGGACACTAATCCTCCTTTTTTCTGGATTTTTCCCTCAGCATCAGATCAATCACCCCACAGAGGAACTCCAGGAATTCTTTAGCTCCAAGGGTGATTTCTTTTTGGACAGTTTTCCCTGTTTTCCTGCTGGTTTTTACCTCAGGATCACAGCAGTTTCTCTCAGAGAAACTCTTGGAGTTCTCCAGTCACACAGATGATTATTTTGGACACTAATCCTCCTTTTTTGCTGGATTTTCCCCTCAGGAATCACATCAGTCATCCCACAGAGGAACTCCAGGAATTCTTTAGCCCCAGGGGTGATTTCTTTTTGGACACCAATCCCTCTTTTCCTGCTGGTTTTTTACCTCAGGATCACATCAGTTTCTCTCAGAGAAACTCTTGGAGTTCTCCAGTCCCAGGGATGATTTTTTGGACAATAATCCCCCTTTTTTGCCAGATTTCTCCTTCAGGATCAGCTCAATCACCCCTCAGACAAACTCCTGGAATTCTTTAGCCCCAGGGGTGATTTTTGGGACACCAATCCCTCTTTTTTTGTGAGATTTCTCCCTCAGGATCACAGCAGTTTCTCTCAGAGAAACTCTTGGAGTTCTCCAGTCCCACAGATGATTATTTGTCCACTAATCCTCCTTTTTTACTGGATTTCTCCCTGAGGATCAGATCAGTCACCTCTTGGGAGACACTGTTGGAGTTCTTTAGCCCCAGGGATGATTTTTGGGACACCAATCCCTCTTTTTTTGCCGGATTTCTCCCTCAGGATCACAGCAGTCACCTCTCAGAGAAACTCTTGGAGTTCTCCAGTCCCAGGGATGATTTTTTGGACACTAATCCCCCTTTTTTGCTGGATTTCCCTTCAGGATCAGATCAGTCATCCCACAGAGGAACTCCAGGAATTCTTTAGCCCCAGGGGTGATTTGGTTTTGGACACCAATCCCTCTTTTTTTGCCAGATTTCTCCCTCAGGATCACAGCAGTCACTCTCAGAGAAACTCCTGGAGTTCTTCAGTCACACAGATGATTATTTGTCCACTAATCCTCCTTTTTTGCTGGATTTTCCCCTCAGGAATCACATCAGTCATCCCACAGAGAAACTCCTGGAATTCTTTAGCCCCAGGGGTGATTTCTTTTTGGACACCAATCCCTCTTTTCCTGCTGGTTTTTTACCTCAGGATCACAGCAGTCACCTCTCAGAGAAACTCTGGGAGTTCTCCAGTCCCAGGGATGATTTTTTGGACACTTATCCTCCTTTTTTGCTGGATTATTCCCTCAGCATCAGATCAATCACCCCACAGAGAAACTCCAGGAATTCTTTAGCCCCAGGGGTGATTTCTTTTTGGACACCAATCCCTCTTTTTTTGCAAGATTTCTCCCTCAGGATCACACCAGTTTCTCTCAGAGAAACTCTCGGAGTTCTCCAGTCCCAGAGATGATTATTTGTCCACTAATCCTCCTTTTTTACTGGATTTCTCCCTGAGGATCAGATCAGTCACCTCTTGGGAGACACTGTTGGAGTTCTTTAGTCCCAGGGATGATTTTTGGGACACCAATCCCTCTTTTATTGCCGGATTTCTCTCTCAGGATCACAGCAGTCACCTCTCAGAGAAACTCTGGGAGTTCTCCAGTCACACAGATGATTATTTTGGACACTTATCCTCCTTTTTTGCTGGATTTCCCTTCAGCATCAGATCAATCACCCCACAGAGAAACTCCTGGAATTCTTTAGCCCCAGGGGTGATTTCTTTTTGGACACCAATCCCTCTTTCCCTGCTGGTTTTTTACCTCAGGATCACAGCAGTCACCTCTCAGAGAAACTCTGGGAGTTCTCCAGTCACACAGATGATTATTTTGGACACTAATCCTCCTTTTTTGCCAGATTTCTCCTTCAGGATCAGCTCAATCACCCCTCAGACAAACTCCTGGAATTCTTTAGCCCCTGGGCTGACTCTTTTCCCTGCTCCCTCTTTTTTTGCCAGATTTCTCCCTCAATATCCCATCAATCACCTCTTAAAGAAACTCCTGGACTTCTCCAGTCCCAGGGATGATTTTTTGGACACTTATCCTCCTTTTTTGCTGGATTTTTCCCTCAGCATCAGATCAATCACCCCACAGAGGAACTCCAGGAATTCTTTAGCCCCAGGGGTGATTTCTTTTTGGACACCAATCCCTCTTTTCCTGCTGGTTTTTTACCTCAGGATCACAGCAGTTTCTCTCAGAGAAACTCTTGGAGTTCTCCAGTCCCAGGGATGATTATTTTGGACACTAATCCTCCTTTTTTGCTGGATTTCTCCCTCAGCATCAGATCAGTCACCTCTTGGGAGACACTGTTGGAGTTCTTTAGTCCCAGGGATGATTTTTGGGACACTTATCCCCCTTTTTTGCCAGATTTTTCCCTCAGGATCACACCAGTCACTCTCAGAGAAACTCTTGGAGTTCTCCAGTCACACAGATGATTATTTTGGACACTAATCCTCCTTTTTTGCTGGATTTCTCCCTCAGGATCAGATCAATCACCCCACAGAGAAACTCCAGGAATTCTTTAGCCCCAGGGGTGATTTCTTTTTGGACACCAATCTCTCTTTTTTGCCAGATTTTTCCCTCAGGATCACACCAGTCACCTCTCAGAGAAACTCCAGGACTTCTCCAGTCCCGGGGATGATTTTTTGGATACTTATCCTCCTTTTTTGCTGGATTTCTCTCTCAGCATCAGATCAATCACCCCACAGAGAAACTCCAGGAATTCTTTAGCCCCAGGGGTGATTTCTTTTTGGACACCAATCCCTCTTTTTTTGTGAGATTTCTCCCTCAGGATCACATCAGTTTCTCTCAGAGAAACTCCTGGAGTTCTCCAGTCCCAGGGATGATTTTTGGGACACTTATCCCCCTTTTCTGTCAGATTTCTCCTTCAGGATCAGCTCAATCACCTCTCCTGGAATTCTTCAGCCCCGGGGATGACTCTCTTTTCCCCGCTCCCTCTTTTTTTGCCAGATTTCTCCCTCAATATCCCATCAATCACCTCTTAAAGAAACTCCTGGACTTCTCCAGTCCCAGGGATGATTTTTTAGGACCCTAATCCCCTTTTTTTCCCCTTCCTCTCTCCCTCAGGACCGGATTGGTCGCCCCTCAGAGACAGGGATCATTGGGATCATCGACCCCGAGTGCCGGATGATCGGGCTGCGGCTCTACGATGGCCTCTTCAAGGTCATCCCCTTGGATCGGGACAACAAGGAGTTAAAAGCTTTCAACATCCGCCTGGAGGAGCTCCAGGTCATCGATGTGAAGTTCCTCTATGGCTGCCAGGCTCCCACCATCTGTTTTGTTTACCAGGTATCACCTTTTTTCCACTCATTTTGGAGGCCGCTCCAAAGGGTCCCGAGCAGCCGGCGTGATCCCAAAGCCAAGAGGGGATTCTGTACCTGAAGAAAATCTCTCTTCTTCTGAGCTGCCTGAGGGTTTTTTGGTGGCATTTTTGGCATTCAGCTGATGCTTGGATGAGGCTCTTTTCCTCCTTAAACACTCCAGAAGGTAGCAAGATTCTTCCCAGCAAGTGGATTCGAGCTGGAATTGCTCATTTTCTGTGAAAATTGAATTCCACTTAAAAATAACAAGACAACTCAGCTTGGTTGGGCTTTGAGTGGCCACTCCAGGAGTCCCAAGAGGGGCTTCAACCTCTCCTGTCACCCAGTAGCTCCTTTCTAAAGGTTTCTTTTGAACCCAAAAGCTTTTGCTGTGCTGGCTGAGCCAGAGATTATCGTGGCTTTGCCAAAAATCCAGCCAGGAAGCTCCTGGGGGGGGAGTTGGGGTCAGCTCCAGCCTCCATCTTGTCTCTCACCAGTAGCAAACCACATGGCAGCAGCAGTTTGGTCATTGCTTCTTTCCAAACTCAGCTTGAAAAGCCAAGATTTGGGTTTTCAAGAGGTTTGGGTGCTGCTGAGAGTTTCTGAGTGAAGATGGGAGGGGAGGAAGTAAGATTGTCACCACATAAAGAGGGGATGGGGACAAGGCAGCCCAGATCTTCTTGTCAGGACCTGGCTGTCACCTCTCCTCCTCCCCTTGCAGATGTTTTGGGGACTAAAAAGGGATTTCCCAGCCTCACACCACAGAATTCCATCCTCACATCCTCATTTCTGACGTGGGGGTGTTCAGGAATAGCCTTGAGGGACCCCAAAGAGGAGGTGGGCAGGGTGGGAAGCCTCAGGAGGTGGTGGGGGTCTCCCTGCTCCCTCTGGAGCCTCTGTCACTGCAGACAGGGACAGTGTGTGACATCTGGTGGCTTCTCTTCCAGGACCTACGAAGTGTCCCTGAGGGAGAAGGGATTCAACAAAGGGCCCTGGAAACAGGAGAATGTAGAGGCTGAAGCCTCCATGGTCATTGCAGGGTGGCACTGGGGGGGAGTTGGGGTCAGCTCCAGCCTCCATCTTGTCTCTCACCAGAAGCAAACCACATGGCAGCAGCAGTTTGGTCATTGCTTCTTTCCAAACCCAGCTTGAAAAGCCAAGATTTGGGTTTTTAAGAGGTTTGGGTGCTGCTGAGAGTTTCTGAGTGAAGATGGGAGGGGATGAAGTAAGATTGTCACCACATAAAGAGGGGATGGGGACAAGGTAGCCCAGATCTTCTTGTCAGGACATGTTTGTCACCTCTCCTCCTCCCCTTTCAAGATGTTTTGGGGACTAAAAAGGCATTTCACAGCCTCACACCACAGAATTCCATCCTCACATCCTCATTTCTGACGTGGGGGTGTTCAGGAATAGCCTTGAGGGACCCCAGAGAGGAGGTGGGCAGGGTGGGAAGCCTCAGGAGGTGGTGGGGGTCTCCCTGCTCCCTCTGGAGCCTCTGTCACTGCAGACAGGGACAGTGTGTGACATCTGGTGGCTTCTCTTCCAGGACCTACGAAGTGTCCCTGAGGGAGAAGGGATTCAACAAAGGGCCCTGGAAACAGGAGAATGTAGAGGCTGAAGCCTCCATGGTCATTGCAGGGTGGCACTGGGGGGGGAGTTGGGGTCAGCTCCAGCCTCCATCTTGTCTCTCACCAGAAGCAAACCACATGGCAGCAGCAGCTTGGTCATTGCTTCTTTCCAAACTCAGCTTGAAAAGCCAAGATTTGGGTTTTCAAGAGGTTTGGGTGCTGCTGAGAGTTTCTGAGTGAAGATGGGAGAGGAGGAAGTAAGATTGTCACCACATAAACAGGAGATGGGGACAAGGCAGCCCAGATCCCCCTGTGTCAGGACAGTATTTGTCACCTCTCCTCCTCCCCTTTCAAGATGTTCTGGGGACTAAAAAGGGATTTCCCAGCCTCACACCACAGAATTCCATCCTCACATCCTCATTTCTGACGTGGGGGTGTTCAGGAATAGCCTTGAGGGACCCCAAAGAGGAGGTGGGCAGGGTGGGAAGCCTCAGGAGGTGGTGGAGGTGAGGTGGAGTCTCCCTGCTCCCTCTGGAGCCTCTGTCACTGCAGACAGGGACAATGTGTGACATCTGGTGGCTTCTCTTCCAGGACCCTCAGGGTCGCCACGTCAAGACCTACGAAGTGTCCCTGAGGGAGAAGGAGTTCAACAAAGGGCCCTGGAAACAGGAGAATGTAGAGGCTGAAGCCTCCATGGTCATTGCAGGTTGGTCCTTTCTGTTACCCCTTCCCTGCTGGGGTGTTTTTTGAGGCACAACACCTCCAGTTGTCTTCTGGTGACAACGTTTCTCTTCTCCCCTGCCCAGTGCCAGAGCCTTTTGGAGGTGCCATCATCATTGGGCAGGAGTCTATCACCTACCACAATGGAGATAAATACCTGGCTATAGCTCCACCCATCATCAAGGTGAGGGAACACCAGCACCCCAACACATATCCCCCCATCATTCCTCCATTCCCAGCCTCTCCTGGAGTGCTGGAGGATCCTTGGGCTTCAAGGATTTCCCTGACTTTTGTCTCCAGGCACGGGCTGACGAGGTCCCTGCCTCCCAGGCCTTGTTCCACACCACTCCTGGGTCATGGTTTTTGGTTTTTTCTGTCATCCTGGGGCACTAAAAAGCAAAATCCTGGTTTGAGCCCCAGAGAAAAGAATTAATTTAGAGGTCAGACATGGTTTGGGCCAAAAAAGAAGAAATTAATGAGCCCCTTGGAGATGTTGAGTTCACCAGGAGATGATTGGGGCAAAAAAAAAGACTTTAAGGAGTTGGTGGCAGAGGTTGAGCTTGGGGTTTTTGGCAGGAAACCCAAAATGGTTGAGGTGCCTCTCAGGGCTGAAAGAAATCAAGAAATTGAAGCTGGAAATAATGATGGGCAGGGAAAGCACTTCCAGTTTTGGGTGAAGAAATACTGGAATCGTTGCTTCAGTTGGGATCTCAGGCCACTGGTGAGGCTCTGGGATGGAGAAGTTTATACTGGAGTCACCAGTGCTCTGCTGACCTACAGACCTGGGCTTTGCCCTGCAGGCAGAGTGTGGCCATGTCCCTGCTGAAGGATCAGCAGCACCCCAACACCTACAGATCCCAAACCCAATCCTTGGGAATGTCCCCATTAGGTTTTGGTGCCACCTTTCCTGGGGCTGTGACCAAAAATGAGGTGTCCTTGTCCTCCAGGCACCTTACAGAGGGGTTTTATCCCCAAACATGTTGTCAGGGGGTCAGGCAGCACCCCCAACACCTACAGATCCCAAATCCAATCCTCAGGAATGACCCAGCATAAGGAAATGGGGTTTTGGTGCCACCTTTCCTTGGGTTGTGACCAAAAATGAGGTGTCCTTGTCCTCCAGGCACCTTGCAGAGGGGTTTTATCCCCAAAATGTTGTCAGGGGGTCAGGCAGAACCCCCAATACCTACAGACCCCAAACCCAATCCTCAGGAATGACCCAGCATAAGGAAATGGGGTTTTGGTGCCACCTTTCCTGGGGCTGTGACCCAAAATCAGACCTTTTGCTCACAGATCCTGGTCGTGTTCTCTGATGGGGTTTAATGAGGGCAAACCCAACCTTCTCTGTGCAGGAGGAGCAGGACCCTGGTGTGCTCTGGATGTTCTGTCACCTTACAGAGGGGTTTTATCCCCAAGAATGTTGTCAGGGGGTCAGGAAGCACCCCCCAACACCTACAGATCCCAGATCCAGTCCTTGGGAAAGGCCCAGCATTAGGAAATGGGGTTTTGGTTCCACCTTTTCTGGGGCTGTGACCCAAAATGAGACCTTTTGCTCACAGATCCTGGTCGTGTTCTCTAATGGGGTTTAATGAGGGCAAACCCAACCTTCTCTGTGCAGGAGGAGCAGGACCCTGGTGTGCTCTGGATGTTCTGTCACCTTACAGAGGGGTTTTATCCCCAAAAATGTTGTCAGGGGGTCAGGAAGTACCTCCCAACACCTACAGATCCTAAACCCAATCCTTGGGAATGGCCTGGCATTAAGAAATGGGGTTTTATTGCCACCTTTCCTTGGGTTGTGACCAAAAATGAGGTGTCCTTGTCCTCCAGGCACCTTACAGAGGGGTTTTATCCCCAAAATATTGTCAGGGGGTCAGGCAGCACCCCAACACCTACAGATCCCAGATCCAGTCCTTGGGAAAGGCCCAGCACTAGGAAATGGGGTTTTGGTGCCACCTTTCCTGGGGCTGTGACCCAAAATCAGACCTTTTGCTCACAGATTCTGGTCGTGTTCTCTGATGGGGTTTAATGAGGGCAAACCCAGCCTTCTCTGTGCAGGAGGAGCAGGACCCTGGTGTGCTCTGGATGTTCTGTCACCTTACAGAGGGGTTTTATCCCCAAAATGTTGTCAGGGGGTCAGGCAGCACCCCCAACACCTACAGATCCCAAACCCCAATCCTCAGGAATGGCCTGGCATTAAGAAATGGGGTTTTGATGCCACCTTTCCTGGGGCTGTGACCAAAAATGAGATGTCCTTGTCCCCTCCTGACACCTTAGAGAGGTTCCCCCTATTTTTGGGGTGGTTTTTAGGGCTTTCCTCAAAACTTCTTGCCCTGCAGCAAAGCACCATCGTGTGCCACAACCGCGTGGATCCCAACGGCTCCCGGTACCTCCTGGGGGACATGGAAGGTCGTCTCTTCATGCTGCTCCTGGAGAAGGAGGAGCAGATGGATGGCACTGTCACCTTGAAGGACCTGAGGGTGGAGCTGCTCGGGGAGGTAGGATTTGGCCACTGTCCCTTGTCCCCGTGGGGCTGGGATGCTCCTCAGGGTCTTGGTTTTGGGACTTGGGGTGGGGTGAAGCTTCCCGGTTGTCACCCTTCCCACCTCCTGGGGTTTGGAAGCTAAAACTTGAAGGTTTTCCACCATCTTCCCACTTTTTATTTATTCCTTTATTTTTACCTGGTGGTTTTGCTGTCCCCAGGGGACATTTGGCCTCTCCCTGGGTTCTGCCAAGGGCTGAAATTCCCCTCCTGTGCCCAGGATTTTCTTCTGGGGGTTGCAGCTCGGGTGTGGTGGTGCTGGCAGGAGGTCCTGCTCACACCAGGGCTGGTTCATCTCCATCTTCTCCATTCCCAGACATCCATAGCAGAGTGTTTGACCTACCTGGACAATGGAGTTGTGTTTGTTGGCTCTCGCCTTGGGGATTCCCAACTTGTGAAGGTGGGTGGCAGCCATCCTGGGGCTTAGTTTGGTGTAGGATCTCCTTCATCTTTCTCCTCATCGTGGCCTCCAGAGGCCTACGTGGGGAAATTTTCCTTTCTTCTCCTTGTCCCACACCCTTTCCACTCCTTTGGGCTTAGCTGCAAAGCTGATGGTTGTGTTTCTTCCCAGCTCAACGTGGACAGCAACGAGCAGGGCTCCTACGTGGTGGCCATGGAGACCTTCACCAACCTGGGCCCCATCGTTGACATGTGTGTGGTGGACCTGGAAAGACAAGGCCAGGGGCAGGTAACGTTGGCTCTTTCCTCCCTGCTGGGCTTGTCTGGGTTGTCCACGGAAGGGAAAAGACTCCCAAACTTTCCTTGGAGGATCTCAAAGGTCTTGCACTGAAGGGTGGGATGAGCGAGGAGCTTTTAATCCTTGGATCTCTGAGGAAGGGGTTGCCTTTGGGTGGGGAAAAATCAGCTGCTGGGGCAATTTCTAGTGGAAACTGAAGCAAGGAGGAGCCAGGGGAAGCTTCCTGGCAAGAACTGGTGCAGATCCTCTGTTTTTCCTCTAGCTGGTGACCTGCTCAGGTGCCTTCAAAGAGGGTTCCCTGCGGATCATCCGCAACGGCATCGGGATACACGAGCACGCCAGCATTGACCTGCCAGGGATTAAAGGTGGGTGAGGTGGGGGGTGAGGTGCTGCAGACAGAACCCACAGCCCCAGAGCTTCTCAGAAGAAGCTTTTTTTCTTCACCCTGAGCCAACAGGGCCTCTCTCTCTGTGTCACAGGGTTGTGGCCCCTCAGATCAGACTCCCAGCGGGATACAGACAACACCTTGGTGCTCTCCTTTGTTGGCCAGACCAGGTGAGGTGGGCTCAGCACCAAGCCAGGCCCTCAGCTTTGTGTTGGGGCAGGATCTAACAGGAGCTGAGTTTCTTCTTTTCCCTTCCCTTTTCTTCCCCACCCTTTTCTTCCCCACCCTTTTCTTCCCCACCCTTTTCTTCCCCACCCTTTTCTTCCCCACCCTTTTCTTCCCCACCCTTTTCTTCCCCACCCTCCTCTTCCCCACCCTCCTCTTCTTCCACCCTCCTCTTCTTCCACCCTCCTCTTCTTCCACCCTCCTCTTCTTCCACCCTCCTCTTCTTCCACCCTCCTCTTCTTCCACCCTCCTCTTCTTCCACCCTCCTCTTCTTCCACCCTCCTCTTCTTCCACCCTCCTCTTCTTCCACCCTCCTCTTCTTCCCCCTCCTCTTCTTCCCCTCTCTTCCTCTCTTCTTCCCCTCCTCTTTCCCTCCTCTTCTTCTCTCTTCTCCTCTTCTTCCTCCTCCCTCTTCTTCTTCCTCTTTCCCCTCCTCTTCTTCCCCCTCTCTCTTCCCTCCTCTTCTTCCCCCCCCTTTTCTTCCCCACCCTTTTCTTCCCCACCTTTTCTTCCCCACCCTCTTCCCCACCTTTTCTTCCCCACCTTTTCTTCCCCCCTCCTCTTCTTCCACCCTCCTCTTCTTCCTCCTCTTCTTCCACCCTCCTCTTCTTCCACCCTCCTTCTTCCACCCTCCTCTTCTTCCACCCTCCTCTTCTTCCACCCTCCTCTTCTTCCACCCTCCTCTTCTTCCACCCTCCTCTTCTTCCACCCTCCTCTTCTTCCACCCTCCTTTTTTCACCCCTTTTTTTCCCCCAGGGTCCTGATGTTAAACGGAGAAGAAGTTGAAGAGACAGAGCTCACAGGCTTTGTGGATGATCAGCAGACTTTCTTCTGTGGCAACGTGGCCCATCAGCAGCTGATCCAGGTGATGCCACTTTTGGGGACAGGCAGAGGGGTCTCTCCTGGTGACCCTCAACACCCTTTTGTGGGATTGACCTAAATCCTGGGGAGTGTGCAAGACTCAGGGTGTGAGCCAGGAGGTGTTGTGGCTCTCAGGAGGGATCTTCTCTCTCTCTGTGTCCCCAGATCACCTCAGCCTCTGTCAGGCTGGTGAGTCAGGAACCCAAAGCCCTGGTGAGTGAGTGGAAAGAACCCAATGGGAAGAACATCAGCGTGGCCTCCTGCAACAGCAACCAGGTGGTGGTGGCTGTGGGAAGAGCCCTCTACTACCTGGAGATCCATCCCCGGGAGCTCAGACAGATCAGGTGGGTTTGGCCTCAGGGTTTCTCAGCCTTTTTTTTTGTTTGTTTTGGGCTCCATCCTGAGCCCTCCTTCTGCTTCCTCCTTCCTGCCAGCTGCACAGAAATGGAACATGAAGTTGCCTGCCTGGACATCACCCCTCTGGGGGACACCAGTGGGATGTCCCCACTCTGTGCCATCGGGCTCTGGACTGACATCTCTGCCCGAATCCTCAAGCTGCCTTCCTTTGAGCTGCTGCACAAGGAGATGCTGGGAGGAGGTGGGTGGCACCTCCCCAAGGGCTGGCAGTGAGCTGGCTGAGCCTGGGGTGACATCCACCTTCTGTCCCCTGCAGAAATCATCCCTCGTTCCATCCTGATGACCACCTTTGAGAGCAGCCACTACCTCCTCTGTGCCCTGGGGGATGGAGCTCTCTTCTACTTTGGGCTCAGCCTCGAGACAGGTGACTGTCCCCTCCTCCCCTGCTTGAAATCCTTTCATCCTCCTGCAGACATCCCTCTGGCTTCTTTGCTGGGTGTTACTGAGGTTGGGAAACATCTCCAGGTGATCATCAAGTCCCAACCACCAGCACAGCACCACTGTGTCCCCAAGTGCCACATCTGTGCCACATCCAGGGGTGGTGACTCCACCACTGCCCTGAGCAGCCAAGTTCCAATGCTTGACCACTCTTCCAGTGAAGAAGTTGGTCCCAATCTCCAACCTAAACCTCCCCTGGTGCAAGTTGGGGCCATTTCCTCTGGTTTTGTCACTTGTTCCTTGGGAGCAGGGACCAACCCCCCCTGGCTCCAACCTCCCCTTTTCAGATCATCCAAATCCAACCAGGAGCCCAACTCTGCTGAGGCCACCACTCCCCCCTGTCCCTCAGCACCACATCTCCAGGGTTTTCCACACCTCCAGGGATGGATGGGGATCCAACCACCTCCCTGGGCAGCTGGGCCAGTGCTTAATGACCCCTTGGGGGTGATTAACCCCCCCTGGGCACCCTCAGCCCATTTCCTCTTGTCCCATCACTTGGTCCTTGGGAGCAGAACCCAACCCCCCCCAGCTCCAACCCCTTTCCAGGGAATTGCAGTGAGGTCTCCCCTCTGCTCCAGGCTCAGCACCCTCAGCTGCTCCTCACAACTTCTCCAGAACCTTCTCCTTGTCCTCCAGCCCCTTCCCCACCTCTGTTTTCCTTCTCTGGACCCACTCCAGCCCCTCACTGTCCCTGTTCTGACCCAGGATTCAATGCTCTGAGCACAACAGGACAATCCCTGCCCTGCTCCTGACACAAGCCCAGGGTGCTGGTGGCCTTCTTGGTCACCTGGGGACACTCACCCCAACCCTGAGGTCCCTTCCCTGGCACTTTTCCTCTTTTATCACAAACCTGGAGAACCTTTTGGGGGGGGGAGGGTGGGTTTGGTGTGAGCCAGAGGCTTGACCTGACCCCTTGGCCTGGTTGGACCTGAAACAAATGACCTGGAGGCTGGGGACAGAGGTGGCTCTGTCACTGCCAGGTGGTTCTGTCACTGCCATGTGTCCCTTCTTGGCCAGCTGGGGTCATGCTGGCTCATGTCCAGCAGCCTCCAACCAGCACCCCCAGGTCCTTCCCCCCCAATTCCTCTGCTCCAGGATCTTTTTCCTCCTCTGTCCCTTCCCCATCGTGCCCTGCTGTCCCCTCCACTGGTGACCTATGTGATGCCACCCCCTAGCAGTGGTTCTCCTCTTCTCCAGGCTTGCTGAGTGACCGTAAGAAGGTGACCCTGGGGACCCAGCCCACTGTCCTCAGGACCTTTCGTTCCCTCTCCACCACCAATGTCTTTGCCTGCTCTGACCGCCCCACTGTCATCTACAGCAGCAACCACAAGTTGGTCTTCTCCAATGTCAACCTCAAGGAGGTCAACTACATGTGTCCCCTCAACTCTGATGGCTACCCTGACAGGTGAGCCTGGGGGATGTGGGGCTGGGGATGCAGGGAGCAGGAGGAGGAACCCCCAGGAGGAGGAGGAGGAGGAGGAATTCCCAGGAGGAAGAACCCCCAGGAGGAGGAGGAGGAGCAGGAGGAGGAGGAATCCCCAGAAGGAGGAGGAGGAGGAATCCCCAGGAGGAGGAGGAGGAGGAGTAGGAATCCCCAGGAGGAGGAGGAGGAATCCCCAGGAGGAGGAGGAGTAGGAATCCCCAGTAGGAGGAGGAGGAATCCCCAGGAGGAGGAGGAGGAGGAATCCCCAGGAGGAGGAGGAGCAGGAGGAGGAGGAATCCCCAGGAGGAATCCCCAGGAGGAGGAGTAGGAAACCCCAGGAGGAGGAATAGGAAACCCCAGGAGAAGGAGGAGGAGGAATCCCCAGGAGGAGAAGTGGGAAACCCCAGGAGGAGGAGTAGGAAACCCCAGGAGGAAGGTTCTGGAGGTTCTTACTGTGTCACCCACCTTAAAAGTGGCACTGGAGAAGCACACAGAGGGTGGGAGAGACCTTGAAGATCATGGAACTCAACTTTTCTGAGGCCAGCACAGGACTCAGCACCACATCTCCAGGGCTTTTGAACACCTCCAGGGATGGATGGGGATCCAACCACCCCCCCAGGCAGCCTGGGCCAGTGGTGAATCCCCCTTGGGGTGAAGAAGTTTCTCCTCATTTCCAACCTAAACCTCCCCTGGTGCAACTTTTGAGGCTGTTTCACCTTGTTACTTGGGAGAAGAGACCAACACCTGGGAACCTCCTCTCAGGGGTTGCAGAGAACCAGAAAGTCTCCTCTCAGCCTCCTCTGCTCCAGGTTGAACACCCCCAGGAGCTCCTCACAACTTCTCCAGACCCTTCCCAACCTCTCTTATCTTTCCCTGGACGTGCCCCAACCCCTCAAATTCCCCTTCCCATGAAGAAGTTTCTTTTGATATTCAATCTAAACCTTTTCAGGGCACAACTTGAGACCATTTCCTCATCTCATGAGGTTTTTTTTTTTCCCTTTTCATCCTCCTCCAGCTTGGCTTTGGCCAACAACAGCACCCTGACCATTGGCACCATTGATGAGATCCAGAAGCTGCACATCCGCACTGTCCCCCTCTACGAGTCCCCCAGGTGAGCCCAGCCCAGCCAGCACCAGCACTTTGCCTTTCTTCTCTCCAGAGCTTCTCCACTTTCCTCATGGAAAGCTCTGTCCTGGTTCCCCTGCCCACGGGGCTCTCTCTATCCACAGGAAGATTTGCTACCAGGAGGTATCCCAATGTTTTGGGGTCCTCTCCAGTCGGATCGAGGTGCAGGATGCCAGTGGGGGCACCACAGCCCTCAGACCCAGTGCCAGCACCCAGGTGAGGAGGAGCTGCTGGAGGTGTTGGGAGGGCTGGAGCCAGGCTGAGAGAGTTGGGGGATGCTCAGTCAGGAGAAGAGAAGGTTCCAGAGAGACCTCAGAGCACCTTCCAGTGCCTGAAAGCTGGAGAGGGACTTGGGATAAGGACCTGGAGGGTTGGGGTGAAGGGGAAGGGTTTTAAAATGGAAAGTGAGGATGGACACTCCAGAAAGGCAGCCAGGAGCTGCAGAGCAAGGGAAGGGGGGGTGACCCCTCTGGGGAGCCCCCCCTGCAGTGCTGGGGACAGTTGTGGGGTCCCCAACAGCAGCAGAAGGAGGCAGAGCTGTTGGGGTGAGCCCAGAGGAGGCCATGGAGGTGCTGGGAGGGTTGGAGCCAGACTGGGATTGGGGGGAGAAGGGTCCAGGGAGACCTCAGAGCACCTCCCAGTGCCAAAGGGGCTGCAGGAAAACTGGGGAGGGATTTGGGATGAGGGTCTGGAGGGATGGGATGAGGAGGGAAGGGATTGGAAGTGGAAGAGGGGAGAGTGAGGTTGGAGAGGAGGCAAAGCTCCCCCTGAGGGAGCAGGAAAGAGGGAACAGGGAGAGGAATTCCTCTGGATCCTCTTCTGCCCCAGTGCCCATTCCAAAGGGATTCTAAAGGAGGGACTTGGGATAAGGACCTGGAGGGCTGGGATGAGAGGGGATGGATTTAAACTGGGAGAGGGGAGATGGAGAGGAGATCTTGGGGAGAAACTCTTTGGGGTGAGGGTGCTGAGCCCCAGGGTGCCCCCAGAAGCTGTGGCTGCCCCATCCCTGGGGGTGTTGGGGGTTGGATGGGACTGGGAGCTCCTGTGGAGGAGGCTGAGGACATCCCAAGCAGCACAAAGATGTCACCAATCTGTCTCCCAGGCCCTGTCCAGCAGTGTCAGCACCAGCAAGCTCTTCTCCAGCAGCACTGCACCCCACGAGACATCCTTTGGAGAGGAGGTGGAGGTGCACAACCTGCTCATCATTGACCAGCACACCTTTGAAGGTACCAGAACCACTTCTCTCCTCCAGGGCAAACCCAGCAGCCTCTGGTTGGGACCTGTGACCTTCCCAGACATCTGGAGATCCACGACCTTTCCCAGCTCCCTTCAGGCAGAATGTTTTTCTTGGATGAACATCAGCCTCAGGGCTTGAAGTGAAAGCCAGCTGGGCTTTTGGTGACTCAGGGGAAGGGTGGTGAGAAGTGGGAGGGGGGTTTTCCAAGCAACCCCCTTGGACATTATCAAAGTTTGAGCTGCTCCTGGGGCAAAAAAAGTCTACCTGGACTTCAGCAAAGGGTTTGACACCATCTCCCACAGCATCCTCCTGAAGAAGCTGTCAGCCCAGAGCTTGGACAGGAGCACCCTGTGCTGGGTTAGGAACTGGCTGGAGGGCCGGGCCCAGAGAGTGGTGCTGAACGGGGCTGCATCAAAATGGCGGCTGTGGTGTCCAAAATGGCGGCTGTGGTGTCCCCAGGGATCAGTGTTGGGCCCAGTGCTGATCAATGTCTTTAGTGATGATTTAGATGAGGGGATTGAGTCCATCATCAGCAAATTCACAGGTGACACCAAGCTGGGGGGGAGTGTGGATCAGCTGGAAGGCAGGAGGGCTCTGCAGAGGGACCTGGACAGACTGGAGAGTTGGGATGATCCCAAGGGGATGAGGTTCAACACAACAACCCCATGGGGAGCTCCAGGCTGGGCACAGAGGGGCAGAAAGGGACCTGGGAGTCTGGATTGCCAGGAAGCTGAAGAGGAGCCAGCAGTGTGCCCAGGTGGCCAAGAAGGCCAATGGCATCCTGGGCTGGATCAGGAACAGCGTGGCCAGCAGGTCCAGGGAAGGGATTCTGCCCCTGTACTCAGCCCTGGTGAGGCCACAGCTTGAGTCCTGTGTCCAGTTCTGGGCCCTCAGCTCAGGAAGGAGATTGAGGTGCTGGAGCAGGTCCAGAGAAGAGCAAGGAGGCTGTGAAGGGATCCAGCAGAATTGCTGTGAGGAAGGGCTGAGGGAGCTGGGGGTGTTGAGGCTGGAGAAGAGGAGGCTCAGGGGAGACCTCATCACTCTCTCCAACTCCCTGAAAGGAGGTTGGAGCCAGGGGGGGGTCGGGGAGGTGTCAGTGGGATAAGAGGGCTCGGACTAAAGAATTTTTTCCTAATATCCAACCTAAACCTCCCCTGGCAGAGCTGAAGCTCTGCCAGGGGAGGTTTAGGTTGGATATTAGGAAAGGATTCTCTGCAGAGAGGGTGATCAGGCATTGGAATGGGCTGCCCAGGGAAGTAGTGGATTCTCCGTGTCTGGAGATCTTTCCAAAGAGCCTGGATGTGGCACTGAGTGCCATGGGCTGGGAACCACGGGGGGAGTGGATCAAGGGTTGGAGCTGATGAGCTCTGAGGTCCCTTCCAACCCAGCCCATTCTGTGATTCTATGAAAATGTTCTGCCAGGAGCTGGAGGGGACTCAGTTTCTGGTTTGTCCTCTTTGCTCAGTGCTCCATGCTCACCAGTTCCTGCAGAACGAGTATGCCCTCAGCCTGGTCTCCTGCAAGCTTGGCAAGGACCCCAACACCTATTTCATCGTGGGCACTGCCATGGTGTACCCCGAGGAGGCTGAGCCCAAGCAGGGCCGCATCGTTGTCTTCCACTACTCTGATGGTAAGGGGGAGGAGCAGGGCACCTCCATGGCTCAGCCCATTCCTCTTGGAGATCTCAGATCCCAAGGGAGCTCAGGGATGAGCTGGTGGCTTTGTTCCAGGGAAGCTGCAGAGCCTGGCTGAGAAGGAGGTGAAGGGAGCTGTGTACTCCATGGTGGAGTTCAATGGGAAGCTGTTGGCCAGCATCAACAGCACGGTAAGGACCCTCCTGGCAGCCTTTGTTTGGGTGGGAAAAGACTTTTCCAGGTCAGGAACCCTACCATGGAACCCCAACTCTGCCTGGTCCATCACTAGTGACCCTCAGCACCACATCTCCACGGGTCTGAACACCAACCACCTCCCAGGCAGCTTGGGCCAGTGGTGCATCCATCACCCTCTGGGGGATGAGGTTTCTCCTCAAATCCAACCTGAACCTCCCCTGGTGCAACTTTTGAGGCTGTTTCACCTCATCCCAGTGCTTGTTACCTGGGAGAAGAGACCAACACCTCAGAACCTCCTCTCAGTTGCAGAGTGAGGTCTCCCCTCAGCCTCTTCACTCCACACTCAACCTCACAACTTCTCCAGAACCTTCTCCTTATGCTCCTGACCCTTCCCCAGCTCAATGTCCCTTCTCTGGACACACTCCAGCCCCTTATTGTCCCTTTCCTGACCCAAACCTCCCCCCAGGTTTTGAGGTGTGACCTCACCAGTGTCCAGCCCAGGAGGACAACCCCTTCCCTGCTCTCACCGCCCACCCCAATCCTGACCCGAGCCAGTGTGAGCCCCCCACCTTGTTTGGGGAGCAAATTTGAGAGCTGGCACCTCCTCCAGATTGTCACCAAGGTCTTGGGGTGCACGTCCTGTGTGTTCTTGGTGTCTGAGGGCTGTGTCCATCCCTCCAGGTCCGACTGTACGAGTGGACAGCCGAGAAGGAGCTGCGCACGGAGTGCAACCACTACAACAACATCATGGCCCTCTACCTGAAAACCAAGGGGGATTTCATCCTGGTGGGGGACCTGATGCGTTCTGTCCTCCTCCTGGCCTACAAACCCATGGAAGGAAACTTTGAGGAGGTACCAGCACCACGGGATGATCCATCCTGGCTACAACAGGGTGCTGGGAAGAGCCTGCCTGGAGCTGCCAACCCTGCTCCAGGAGCTGCTTGTGGAGCAGAAAGGGAGCAGACTGGATCCCACCTCCCTCCTGAAATGGAATGGAAATGTTGGATGACATTCCAGGCCATCTGTCCACATTCTTGTCCTCTTTCCAGATTGCCCGGGACTTCAATCCAAACTGGATGAGTGCTGTGGAGATCCTGGATGATGACAACTTCCTGGGAGCAGAGAACGCCTTCAATTTGTTTGTGTGCCAGAAGGACAGGTGAGCTGGGGGGGATGGGACCTTCTGGCCTTCTCCACATGTCCCAGGCAGGCTGGGAAAGTGGGAAGAGCATTCCCAGCTCTGAGGAGTTGGGATCAGGGGGAGCTTTGGTCTCAGCTGAGCACAACCTGAGCCTGAGGGGCTTTGGGTTCCAGCGCTGCCACCACAGATGAGGAGCGACAGCACCTGCAGGAGGTGGGGTTGTCACACCTGGGGGAGTTTGTCAACGTCTTCTGCCATGGCTCCTTGGTGATGCAGAACCTGGGGGAGACCTCCACACCCACCCAGGGCTCTGTGCTCTTCGGGACAGTCAATGGAATGATTGGTAAGGGGCAGGGTTTGCTTTGGGGTTTGGGGTTTTTATTCCTTTGAAAGCTCCTCCCTTGTAATTCCTTCCCTTTCCCACTTTGTCACCTTGAACTTCCCTGTCCCCTCTTGTCCTTGGCAGGCCTGGTGACCTCACTGTCAGAGAGCTGGTACAACCTTCTCCTGGACATGCAGAACAGGCTGAATAAAGTCATCAAGAGCGTGGGCAAGATCGAGCACTCTTTATATCCTTTGGGAGTGAGGGCAGGAAGCTTGGGCTAGTCAGTCCTGGGAGGGGGGAAGCTCCTAAATATGGCCTGGGACAACCTTGGGACACTGGTGGGTGTGGGAATGGTGGTGGTGGTGGAGTCTTTGCTCGAAGGTCTCTGTGGTAGAGAGGAGCTCCCAGGGTTTGAGGCTTTGGGGTCACCCCATAAAAAAGTGACCCCTGATTCTGAGCTGGTTTGGGGTGGGTGCTGCCAGAGGCCTCACCCCTCCTCCTGGTGTCACTCCTTTGGGAATTGGTCTCCTTGACAGTGCCACTTGGAGGTCCTTCCACACGGAGCGCAAGACGGAACCGGCAACGGGTTTCATCGACGGGGACCTCATCGAGAGCTTCCTGGACATCAGCAGACCCAAGATGCAGGAGGTGGTGGCAAACCTGCAGGTGAGAGGGGTGCAGGGAGCTTCAGGGGGGGTCGAAATGGACACCACCCCCACCTTTCCCTCACCCCTTTTCTTGGCTTTTCCATCCCCTTCTCCCAGATCGATGACGGGAGCGGGATGAAGCGGGAGGCCACCGTGGATGATCTCATCAAGATCGTGGAGGAGCTGACCAGGATCCATTAGCAGGATCCCCACAGCCTTCCCAAACCTCTTCCCTCCACCCACGACCAGGGAATCTCTTCCCACCTGCACCTTGGAGCCCCCCTGACCGCCCTTGCCCGGGGGGAAGGAGGTTCTGAAGGGGGGAAGGAGCTCGTTTGGGATTTTGGGGGGGATGTTGCTCGAGCCACCACTCCTTGGATTCCCAGATCCTCCAAACCTGGAGCTGGGTTGCTTGGTTGCCCTCCTCAGGTGACCAGCAGTGCTTGGCTCACCGTGCCCTTGCTGGGATTTGCTCTTCACTGTTGTCTTTAGTATCTTTTGGGTTTCTTTTTCTGTTGTTGTTTTGCTTTAATTTTTTTTTTTTTTTGAGGGGGGGTTGGTGCTTTTTGGATCAATTGGGAGCTTGGATTTTTGTTTTGTTTTGTTCTTTGGAAAAGAAAAAAATGCTGGAGGAGCCACCCTGGGCTGGGGAAGATGGGTGGGTGCAGATTTCATGATGGAGCCAAGCAGCTCCCCCCTTTCTCTGTCTCTCTCTCTCTCTCTCCCCCCCCCAGGCTCTGTGGTTTGCTCAGGGAGGGGCAAAGTTCCCTCACTTGTTGGATTTCTGAGTTTTACCAAATAAAAGTAGTCCAAAAAGAAGGTGCTGCTGGATTTCTGCAGCCTTTGGTACCCCCAGAGGGTGCTGCTGGATTTCTGGAGCCTTTGGTACCCCCAGAGGGTGCTGCTGGATTTCTGGAGCCTTTGGCTGTGGCCATCAGGGTTCAGGGAGCCCTGAGGAGGCTCCTGTGGGTCCTTGGCGGGGGGGACGGGACAGGGGGGGCTCCCTTGGACTCTGCCAACCCCCAGCCCAGCCTGGGAGGCAGGGACAGCCAGACCCTCCCCACCAAAGGGATCTCTGTGGGGACCCTGCCTGCCTTCCTCCTTCCTTCTCACTTCCTTTCCTTCCTTCTTTCCTTCCTCCCCTCTGTTCCTTCCTCTTCTCCCTCCTTCCCTTCCTCTTCCCTTTCCTTCCTCTCTCTTCCCTTTCCTTCCTCTTCCTCTCTTTCCTCCCTCCTCCCCTTTCCTCCTTGCCCCCTTCCTTTCCCTCCTTCCCTCCTTCCCTCCTTCCCTCCTTCCCTCCTTCCCTCCTTCCCTCCTTCCCTCCTTCCCTCCTTCCCTCCTTCCCTCCTTCCCTCCTTCCCTCCTTCCCTCCTTCCCTCCTGCCCTCCTTCCCTCCTTCCCTCCTTCCCTCCTTCCCTCCTTCCCTCCTTCCCTCCTTCCCTCCTTCCCTCCTTCCCTCCTTCCCTCCTTCCCTTTCCCTCCCCCTCCTTCCCTCCTTCCCTCCTTCCCTCCTTCCCTCCTTCCCTCCTTCCCTCTTCCCTCTTCCCTCCTTCCCTCTTCCCTCCTTCCCTCCTTCCCTCCTTCCCTCCTTCCCTCCTTCCCTCCTTCCCTCCTTCCCTCCTTCCCTCCTTCCCTCTTCCCTTCCCCTTCTTCCCTTCCCCTTCTTCCCTTCCCCTTCTTCCCTTCCCCTTCTTCCCTTCCCCTTCTTCCCTTCCCCTTCTTCCCTTCCCCTTCTTCCCTTCCTCTTCTTCCCTTCCCCTTCTTCCCTTCCTCTTCCTCCCTTCCTCTCCCCCTCCTTCCTTTCCTCCCTCTTCCTTTTCCTCCTTTTCCTTCCTCCCCTTTCCCACCTCCTGGGGAGGTTTTTCCAGCAGGCCCCCAGGCTCAGCCTCTCCTTGGACACTTCAGCAGCACCTGGAGCTGGGAGCAGAGCTCCTGCCTGGGGGGGGGATGAACACAGATGGAATTTTGGGGGGGGGGTCCCTGCTGCTTTCCCTCCCCCTTTGCTTTGGGGTCTCAATCCCTGCCCCACCTCTGACCTTGGCTGTGGCCCCGGGTTTGGGGGTGTCTGAGGGGGGGTGACCCCAGCTCCATCCCAGTTCTGCTCCAGCCCTTTCCCTGCTGCCGGGTCCCTGTGCAGGGCTGGGAAAAGGGCCCAGGAGGAGGAGGAGGAGGAGGAGCAGGGAGAGGCCACTCCGGAGCTTTGCCAGATGTGGGAAAGGAGAGAAGGAAAGAGGAGAAGAGGGGGGGGTGGGGGGTGCACACAGACACACACCAACTGGTTTCGGGGTGGGTTTTTTGCCTATTTTTCTCTCCTCACTCTTCACCCCCACCCCTCCATTCCCAAAGCCACCAGCTGGGCACCCCCATGCCCCCCTTGATGTGCCCCCCCCAAAAAAAACACCCCCAAATCTCTCGGGGAGAGCATCCCCGGCTGGGATCCCATCGGGAGGGGGGGAGTTGAAGAGAACCAGGATGGGATCCATGGTTTTCCCCCAAACCAACCCCCCCAGACCCCCCCATCCCTCCCCGCTCCCTCCTTCCCCCCACCCCCCGCATTGTTCCCGGCTCCCGGGCGGGAGGAGGAGCAGGGCCAGGGGCCAACATGCGCTCGGTTCCCCCCGTGCCGCCGAGACAGCTCCAGGAAGGAAGGCAGAGGGAATTGGGAAGGTGCAGCCTGCTCGGAAATCTCCTGGCATGTTGGTCGAGTTCTTCCTCCAGGTTGTTTGGGTCTCCCTGCTCCTCCGGACCGCCCCGGGCAGGGTTTATCCCGGGAGAAAGCAGCAGCCCAGCAGCTTTGCCGTGCAGAGGTACCCGGCTGCTCCTTCCTCCTTTTCCTTTCCTTCTCCTTCTTCTCCCCAGCTCCACCTGGGGACAGCGATGTCCCCTGCCCGGCACCCCCTCTTTGGGCTCACTTGGGGGCTCCAGATCTGCCTCCCCAGGGACAGGGACCCCACCTCTCCCTCCCCCTGCCCAAAGGGACCCTTGGGAATTCTGTTCCCCATGTCCCTGTCCTGCTCCCTGTGTCCTGTTCCATCCCTGTCCTGCTCTCTGTGTCCTGCTCCCCGTGTCCCTGTCCTGCTCCCCGTGTCCTGCTCCCCATGTCCCTGTCCTGCTCTCTGTGTCCTGCTCCCCGTGTCCCTGTCCTGCTCCCTGTGTCCTGCCCCATCCCTGTCTCGCTCCCCGTGTCCTGCTCCCTGTGTCCATGTCCTGCTCCCCATCTCTGTCCCACTCCCCATGTCCCTGTCCTGCTCCCCATATCCTGCTCTTCTTCCTCAAGTCCCTGTCCTGCTCCCTGCATCTCTCTCCTGCTCCCTGTGTCCCTGTCCTGCTCCCCATGCCTCTGTCCCACTCCCCATGTCCCTGTCCTGTTCCCCACATCCATGTCCTCCTCCCTGCATCCCTGTCCTGCTCCCAGTGTCCCCACATCCTGCTCTCCTCTTCCTCAAGTCCCTGTCCTGCTCCCTGCATCCCTGTCTTGCACAACGTCCTGTTCCCCGTGTCCCTGTCCTGTTCCTGGCATCCCTGTCCTGCTCCTCACGTGTCCTGCTCCCGGTGTCCCTGTCCTGCTCCCTGTGTCCCTGTCCTGCTCTCCATGGCTCCTACTCCCCGTGTCCTGCACCCCACATCTGTGTCCTGCTCCCCATGTCCTGCTCTCTTGTTCCTCAAGTCCCTGTCCTGCTCCCTGTGTCCTGCTCCATTCCTGTCCTGCTCCCCATGTCCTGTTCCTCATGTCCCTGTCCTGCTCCGTGTTCTGCTCCTCACGTGTGTCCTGCTCCCCGTGTCCCTGTCCTGCTCCCTGTGTCCCTGTCCTGCTCCCCGTGTCCCTGTCCTGCTCCCTGTGTCCTGCTCCATCCCTGTCCTGCTCCCCACATCCACATCCATCTCCCTGCATCCCTGTCCTGTTCCCTGTGCCCCTGTCCTTTCCCCCATCTCCTGCCAGGGGACATTTTCCCTCTGTCCCCCCCCGATGGGACACTCAGGTCAGCTGGATCTCTGTCCCCTCCCTCTGTCCCCCTCATTTTGGGGTCACACCCCTTCCCAATTCCCCCCTGGCTCCATCTCCCACCCAGCCTGGAGCTCTGTGTCCCCATATCCCAATACCCTGCTGGCTGGAGCAGCTCCCTGGAGCCCTTTGCTGTGTCCTGGGAACCCAGGGCAGGGTGGCCTCAAGTCTCTGTCCCTTGTCCCTTGTCCCTTGTCCCTTGTCCCCTGTCCCTGGCTCAGGCGCCACGTGGGGCCCCACGTTTGCTTCTCGGCCCTCGGCAGTGGATGCTGTCCCGGGTGGATGCTGGCTCCAGGCAGTGGGCACTGCACCCTACGTGAGTCCCAGGGGGGGCTCTGGAGGGATGGGTGGGTGTGGGGGGGGTCACAGGTCGGGAAGGGGGGGGTGGGATGTGTCCCTGACTGTCACTTTGTCCCCTTCCCTGCAGCTCTTTGCTCCTTCGGCTGCGGCGGCGGCTTCTGCATCGCTCCCAACCTCTGCTCCTGCCCCGATGGGGAGAGGGGCATCACCTGCCCAGGTAACCCCCCCCCAACCCTGGGGGCACCCAAAGGGACCCCCCCACCCCAAAAAACAACAACAACAACAAAGAGTTTCTTCCAGCAGGGGACATTTCTCCTTGTCATCCTTGTCACCTCCCCAGGCATCCCTGGCAGGGCTCGGGATGCTCAGGGTGCTGGGGGTGCCATCAGTGCCCCCCCAGACCCCCCCTCACGCCCTTCCCGTCTTTCAGAGCCCTCAGGGACCTGTGGGGAATATGGCTGTGACCTCTCCTGCAACCACGGGGGGTGCCAGGAGGTGGCCCGGGTCTGTCCCCTCGGCTTCTCCATGCTGGAGACCCCCAACGGCGTCCGCTGCACCGGTGAGCGGGGATGGGGAGGGGGGGGATCCCGGTAGGAGGTGATGGGGGGGGGGGGTCCTGATGCCTCCCCCCTCCCCGTTTCCCCCTCTGTCCCCCAGACATCAACGAGTGCCTGAGTGCTGCCTGCGAGGGTCCCTGTGTCAACACCGAGGGGGGCTTTGTCTGTGAGTGTGGCCCCGGGCTGCAGCTCGCTGCTGACAGACACAGCTGCCAGGGTAAGGGTGGGGAGGGGGTTTCGGGGGGGTGAGGAGGGGGTCTGGGGGGGTTTATTAACCCTTCAGTGTCCCCTTCTCCTCCCAGACACAGACGAGTGCCTGGCCACCCCCTGCCAGCACCGCTGCAGGAACAGCCTCGGCAGCTACCGCTGCTCCTGCCGCCCCGGCTACCACCTGCATGGCAACCAGCACTCCTGTCTGGGTGAGCCCTGGCCCCAAATCCCCCCCCCGGGCCACCAAACCCCTCCTCAAGGCAACTAACCCCCCCCCAGGACCACCAAACCCCTCCCAGGGCCACCAAACCCCTCCCAGGACCACCAAACCCACTCCCAGGGCCACCAAAACCCCCCCAAGGCCACCACCCCCCCCCAGGGCCACCAAACCTCTCCCCAAGGCAACCAACCCCCCCACCCAGGACCACCAAACCCCTCCCAGGACCACCACACCCCCCCTCAGGGCCACCAAAGCCCTCTCCAAGGCAACCAAACCCCCCCCCAAGGCCACCAAATCTCCCCCCAGGGCCATCAAACCCCTTCCCAGGGCCACCAAACCCCTTCCCAAGACCACCAAATCCCCCCCAGGACCACCACACCCCCTCTTAGGGCCACCAAACCCCTCCCAGGACCACCAAATCCCCTCCAGGACCACCAAACCCCTCCCCAAGACCACCAAATCCCCCTCAGGGCCACCAAACCCCTCCCTAAGGCCACCAAACCCCTTCCCAGGACCACCAAACCCCCCCAAGGGCCACCAAACCCCTCTCCAAGGCCACCAACCCCAGGGGACAGAGGTGTCCATGGAGCCCCCCAGCCCTGTGGGGCAGAGCAGGGGGGGGATGTGTGGGTGCTGCGGGTGCCCCCGAGGAATTTGGGACCTCCTGATTTTGGTGCCTTTGTCCCCAAGATGTCAACGAGTGCAGGTGGCCCGGGGAGCGCCGAGCTTGCCAACACAGTTGCCACAACACCCCGGGCAGCTTCCTCTGCTCCTGCCGCCCCGGCTACCGGCTGAGAGGGGATGGGGTCTCCTGTGAAGGTATTTGGGGGGGTTTTTTGGGGGAGCAGAGGAATTGGGAGGGCTCAGGGGGCTCATCTGGTTCCGACCCAAGTGGCAGGGGCAGGGCCAGCTCCCCCAGCCCAGGTGGCTCCAAGCCCCATCCCAGCTGAGCCTCCCCGGGGAGCCCCTTCCAGCTGGGATGGATTCAGAGGATCCCAGAGTAGTTTGGGTTGGAAGGGACCTCCCCAGGTCACCCAGTCCAACCCCCCCTGCAGTGTCAGGGACCCCCTCACCTAGATCAGGGTGCTCAGAGCCTCCTCCAGCCTCACCTTGAACATCTCCAGGGATGAGGCCCCCAACCACCTCCCTGGGCAACCTCTGCCATTTTTCCACCACCCTCATGGTAAAGAACTTGTTCCTCACATCCAATCTCAACCACCTCAGCTCTGCTTTCGGGTTTTAATTCCTTTCTAATTTCTCATTTCCTTCCCTCCAGGCTATCCCAAACCCATCCCGCCTCCATCCCCCATCCTGCAGTCCCTGCAGCACCCACCCACCCTCCTCCTGCTCCCTCCTGGCTCGGGGGGATCCCTCCTGCTCCCCAGGGGCTCCCCCTCCTCCCACCTCCCCGCTGCTCCCCCTGGTACCCACCTCCCTCCCTCTTCTCTCTCCTTGGCCACCGAGTCCCCCCCAGGGGTTGGGGGACCCCCAGGGACCCCCACCCCATCCTCCCCTCACTGCTGGTACCGGGGAGCCCCCCGGGAGCCTGGAGCTCGTTGGATGGAGCTGGGGGGGTGTAGGAGCTGTGTTTGCCAGGTGAGACCCCCCCCATCCCATCCCATCCCATCCCATCCCATCCCATCCCATTCCCCCCATCCCATCCCCTCCCATCGATCCCATTTCCTTACCCCCCCATTCCCATCCCATACCATCACGTCCCAGCCTCTCCCATGCTCTCCCATCCCCTCCCATCCCATTCCCACCATCCCATCCCATCCCATCCCATCCCATCCCATCCCATCCCATCCCATCCCATCCATCCCATTCCCTCCCCTCCCCTCCCATCCATCCCATCCCGTCCCCTTCCCTTCCATCCTATCCCCCCATCCTGTCCCCTCCCATCCCATCCTATCCCCTCCCATCCCCTTCCATCGATCCCATCCCCTCCCCTCCCATCCCATCCCCCACCATCCCCCATCCCACCCCATCCCATCCCACTTCACCCCACCCCATCCCATCCCATCCCATCCCTCCCCTCCCATCCCTCCCATCCCTCCCATTCCCTCCCATCAATCCCATCCCATCCCATCCCATCCCATTCCCTCCCCTCCCATCCCATCCATCCCATCCCATCCCCCCCATCCCACCCCATCCCATCCCCCCCATCCCCTGCCCCCCTCCCCACACCTCTGTGTCCCCAATGTCCCCTTGCAGGGGGGACAAGTTCTCTGCCAAGCCCCCAGCTGCCCCATCTCCTGCTCCCACCCGCTGCCCGCCCCGCCCGGGGGCTGCTGCCCCACTTGTGCAGGTGACCCCTGTGTTCCCCCCCGACCCCTCCCCATCCCCCCATCCCCGGGGTGTCCCCCCCTGACCCCCCTTGACCCCGCTGCCCCTCAGGGTGCCTGCACGAGGGGGTTCCCCACGCTGAAGGTGACGTTTTCACCCCCTGGGATGGGAACTGCACGGTCTGTGTCTGCCTGGTGAGCCCGGGGTGGGCTGGGGGGGGACACTGGGACCCCCTCTGAGAGCCCCGGTGGGGGGGTGACATCCCGGTGTCCCCCACAGGCTGGGAATGTCACCTGCATCTCCCCCGAGTGTCCCCCAGGCTCCTGTCTCAGCTCCTCACCCTCCGACTGCTGCTCCTGCCAGCCAGGTGGGTGCCCCCGGGACCCCCATCCTTGGGGGGTGTCCCAGGGCCCTGCTGAGGATGGGTGGGGGTCAGGGTGGGGGTCAGGCAGGAGTTGGGCTCCCCAGCCCTGGCCCTGCTCCCTCTCTGCTCCCCAGCAAGGTGCAGCTTTGGGGGTCACACGTACCCCCACGGCGCCCGGTTCAGCCTGGATGGGGACGACTGCACCTCCTGCCTCTGCCAGGTGGGGACATGGGGGGACAGGGGGTCCCCAGGGATGGAGAGGTCCCTTAGGATGAGGGGTCCCTCAAAATGGGGTGTCCCCAAGGGTGGAAGATCCCCAGGGATGTGTGGTCCCCAAGGATGGAGGGTCCCTAAGGATGAGGGGTCCCCAGGGATGGAAGATCCCGAGGGATATGGGGTCCCCAGGGGATGGAGGGTCCCTTAGGGTGAGGCTCCCCAGGGATGGGGTGTCCCTAAGGATGAGGGGTCCCCAGGATGGGGTGTCCCCAGGGGATGAAGGGTCCCTAAGGATGAGACGTCCCCAAGAATGGGGTGTCCCCAAAGGTGGAAGGTCCCCAGGGATGTAGGATCTTGGAGGATGGAGGGTCCCTAAGGATGAGGGGTCCCCCAGGATGGGGTGTTTCCAGGGATGGGGTGTCCCCAAGAATGGGGTGTCCCCAAGGGTGGAAGGTCCCCAGGGATATGGGGTCTCGGAGGATGGAGGGTCCCTAAGGATGAGGGTCCCCAGGGACCAGGGATGGAGGATCCTCAGGCACAGAGTGCTCCCAGGGGATGTAGGGTCCCCAGGGATATGGGGTCCCCAGGGATGGGGTGTCCCTGAAGATGGAGGATCCCCAGGGATGTGTGGTCCCCAGGGATGGGGGTTCCCCTGGCGTGGGATGTCCCCAGGGATGTGGGGTCCCCAAGGATGGAGGTGCCCAGGGAAGGAGGGTCCCTAAAGATTTGGGGTCCCCAGGGATGCTCCAGGCCTTCCCCTCCCCATCCTGCTGAGGCTCCAGGCAGGGGCTGAGGCAGGGTGGGTGGGCAGGGGGCTGTGGGGACAGCAGGTGACATGTCCCTTGTCCCCAGGGGGGAGAGGTGGAGTGCTCCTTTGCCCCCTGCCCCGTGCTGGATTGTCCCCAGCACCAGCAGCACCTGAGCCCTGGGCACTGCTGCTTCACCTGCAGGGACCCCCCAGCCCCTGCCAGTGAGACCCCAGCTGGGGACACGGGGGGACAGGGAGAGTGGCATGGGGGGGACAGCTGGGGACAGGGGAGATGGGATCTGGGGGGACACGGGGGGATGGGGAGGGTGGGATGGGGGGCACAGTGAGGACAGGATGCAGGGGACATCGAGGGATGGGCAGGGTGGGATGTGGGGGACATTTGGGGACAGGGAGAGTGGGATGGGGGGGACAGCTGGGGACAGGGAGAGTGGGATGGGGGGGACAGCTGGGGACAGGGGAGATGGGATCTGGGGGGACACGTGGGGATGGGGAGGGTGAGATGGGGGGGACACGTGGGGACAGTGAGGACAGCATGCAGGGGACACTTAGGGATGGACAAGGTGGGATGTGAGGGGACACGGGGACATGGAGGGTGGGATGTGGGGGGACAGCTGGGGACAGGGGAGATGGGATGTGGGGGGACACATGGGGATAGGGAGGGCGGGATGGGAGGGGACAGTGAGGACAGGATGCAGGGGACATGGAGGGGTGGGGAGGGTGGGATGTGGGGGGCATTTGGGGACAGGGGAGATGGGATGTGGGGGGACACTTGGGGACAGGGAGAGTGGGATGGACGGGACACCTGGGGACAAGGACAGGAGAGAGGGGACACTTGGGGACAGGGAAATGGGGAGAGCTGGGGGGGTGCAGGTGGGGAGTGGGTGCAGACAGGACCCCCAGGGGGGTGCTGGGGGGGGGTGTCCGTGTCCCCCTGTCCCCCCCAGCCCAGGTTTGTGTCCCCTGTCCCCCCAGGCTGCCTGGTGGATGACAACGGGGTGGAGTTTCCCGTCGGGCAGATCTGGTCCCCGGGTGATCCCTGTGAGTTGTGCATCTGCCAGGTGAATGAGAACCCTGCTCTGCTCCCCTCCTCACACCTCCTCCTCCTCCTGGGGGTGTCCCCCCAACCCTGGTGGCCACGGTGGCCACCAAGCAGCTCCTGGGCTTGGACTCTGCTGGGGTGAGGTAGCCCGAGGTCTCTGTCAAGTGCCCCATCCCTGCAGGCAGACGGCTCCGTCAGCTGCAGGAGGACGGAGTGTCTGGAGAGCTGTCCCCATCCCATCCACATCCCGGGACAGTGCTGCCCCGACTGCTCCGCAGGTGACACCTCTGTCCCCTCCCCTGACCCCAGAGGTGACACCTCTGTCCCTTCCCCTGACCCTGGAGGTGACACCTCTGTCCCTTCCCCTGACCCTGGAGGTGACACCTCTGTCCCTTCCCCTGACTCCAGAGGTGACACCTCTGTCCCTTCCCCTGACCCTGGAGGTGACACCTCTGTCCCTTCCCCTGACCCTGGAGGTGACACCTCTGTCCCTTCCCCTGACTCCAGAGGTGACACCTCTGTCCCTTCCCCTGACCCTGGAGGTGACACCTCTGTCCCTTCCCCTGACCCTGGAGGTGACACCTCTGTCCCTTCCCCTGACTCCAGAGGTGACACCTCTGTCCCTTCCCCTGACCCCAGAGGTGACACCTCTGTCCCTTCCCCTGACCCTGGAGGTGACACCTCTGTCCCTTCCCCTGACTCCAGAGGTGACACCTCTGTCCCTTCCCCTGACTCCAGAGGTGACACCTCTGTCCCTTCCCCTGACTCCAGAGGTGACACCTCTGTCCCTTCCCCTGACCCCAGAGGTGACACCTGTCCCTTCCCCTGACCCTGATGGGGACACCTCTGTCCCTTCCCCTGCACAGAGTCCCCAACCCCCCCTCTCCTGCTCCCCTCAGGCTGCACCTACATGGGCAGAAGCTTCTCCAACAACCAGACCTTCCCCTCCCTGCTGGATCCCTGTCTCAGCTGCATCTGCCTGGTGAGAGACCCCCAGGACCCCCCCAGACCCCTTCACCTCCTGCTCCGGGGGCTGAAACTCGTTTTATTTTTCCCCTCCAAGCTCCAGAGGGTTTGGGGAGGTTTCTAAGAACCTGGATTCCTCTTTTTCTTTCTCTCCCAGCTGGGCTCCGTGGCCTGCTCCCCCCTGGACTGTGCCATCTTCTGCACCTACCCCTTCCACCCCGAGGGCGAGTGCTGCCCTGTCTGCCAGGGTAAGAACCAGGGGAAAAAAGGGGGAAAAAGGAAAAAAAAACCCCAAAGGGACAACTGGATGTCACCAGCTGCCCCCCGAGGGGGAGACAGACCCCCTGGATGGGTTGGGGTTTTTCTGCAAGGAGAAAAGGGGTGGGGGGGATGTGCAGGGAGAAGGGGGGAGACCCCATGAGCAGCCTGAGAAATGGAGGGGGGTGAGTGGGAGGTGTGGGGTGGGAAATGGGATCAGTAAATGGGATCAGTGAGACCCCCAGGGGGATCCCCTGGATGGGATGGGGTTTTTGCAAGGAAAAAAGGGGTGGGGGGTGTGTGGAGTAAAAGGGGGGGAGACCCCATGAGCAGCCTGAGAAATGGAGGGGGGTGAGTGGAAGGTGTGGGGTGGGAAATGGGATCAGTGAGACCCCCAGGGGGATCCCCTGGAGGGGTTGGGGTTTTTGCAAGGAAAAAAGGGGTGGGGGGTGTGTGCAGTAAAAGGGGGGGAGATCCCATGGGCAGCCTGAGAAATGGAGGGGGGTGAGTGGGAGGTGTGGGGGGAAATGGGATCAGTGAGACCCCCACGGGAATGGGGGGAAGTTCCTGGTGAGGTGGAGGGGAGGGGCTCAAACGTGAGAAATGGAATGTTAATGAGATGATAATGAGGACTCAATCAAACGGGGGACACAAGATGAACCAGGCCACCACGATGTCCCCATCCCCACCCTAAATTCCCACAATTTCCTTGCAAACCTCCCGAGTTTGGAGCTGAGTCAGCTCTGCCCCCCCCTCACTGGGTGCACCCAGTTGGGGACAACCCCTTGTCCCTGACCTGAGTCTTGGGGGGGGTCAGAGGGTCCTGTGTCACCCCACAGTCACCTCCCTGCCCCCCCCAAGCACCTTCCCACTCCCCCCTCTCCCCAGACTGCAACTACCAGGGCAGGAAGGTGGTGAACGGCCAAACCTTCACCCCCGAGGGGCAACCCTGCACCCACTGCACGTGCCAGGTGAGCTGGGTGGCTGTGGGGGTGACAAAGGGGACAGGAGGGGAGGGTTCACCCCAATTTTCCCCCCCCCACACCCCCTGGCTGCCAGCTGGGGGAGGTGAGCTGTCAGAAGAGGCTGTGTCCCCTCTCCTGCGCCGAGCCCGCCCCGCTGCCCGCCTGCTGCCCACCCTGCCCAGGTAAAAGAGGGGGGGTTTGGGGGGTGTCCCCGAGGGGGTGCTGGTGGTGGCAGGGTCTGCTTCTTGTCCCCTCTCGTGGCTTGGGGACAGGGGCCATGCTGCAGCACCCATGGGATCCCAGGGGAGAGGTGGGTGCTAACCAGAAGCTTCTCTCCCCAGACGTCCGCCTCCCGCTGCCCGGCAGGGACCCCCCCCCCTCCCTGTCACTGTCCCCATCCCTGTCCCCAACCCACCAGGACTCCCCCACTGCCCCCCCCCATCCCGACCCACCCCCCCCATCCCCCCAGTCCCCCCATCCCCGCCTGGCCCAGCTCCTGCTCCCCAACACAACCCCCCCACAGCCCTCTCCAGGCAGTTCCAGGGCTGAGGAGACCCCCCCGACCACGCTGAGCCCCCCCAGGCCCCCCTCAGCAGCCCCTCTGTCCCCTGACACCCCCCCCCCAGCTCCCACAGGATCAAACCCCGAGGCTCAGGGACCCCCCGGGGATGTGGAGCCCTTGGCTGGGGGGCACGTGGGTCCCTAAGGTGGGAGGAGGATGAAGAGGAGGATGAAGAAGGAGGATGAGGGGGGGGGGGGCTGCAGGACCAGCAGGCCTGGCCCACCAGGCCCCCCCGGGGGGGTGGGTGGCTGGGGAGGGGGTGCCAAGAAGACAGGGTGGGTGACAGCATCCCTGCTCCCACGGGTGCTACCCCCCCACTCCCGTGGGTATCCCCCACCCCATGGGTGCTGCCCCAAGGGGTCCCTCAGACCCCGGCCCCCCACTGCAGCAGGACTGTGGGGCAGGACCAGCCCCCCCCCTTGACCCCCACCCCTTCCCCAGCTTGTGGGGTGCAGGATCTGGGGCTGGGGGACACTCCTGGGGTGGGGAGGGGCCCTCCCTGCCCCCAATAAAGTCACCCTGGTATTTATGGCCTGTCCCCCTCCTCCTGCTTGCACCCATTTTGGGGGGGGGGGATTGGGGTGAGCAGCCACCCACCCAGGTGACAGTGACAGTGCTGGAGGTGACATCCTGGTCCCCTGTGGTCCCTCACACCCAGGGTGACAGGGACAGTTCTGGAGGTGACATCCTGGTCCCTCACACCCACGGTGACAGGGACAGTGCTGGAGGTGACATCCTGGTCCCCTGTGGTCCCTCACACCCAGGTGACAGGGACAGTTCTGGAGGTGACATCCTGGTCCCTCACACCCAGGGACAGTGCTGGAGGTGACATCCTGGTCCCCTGTGGTCCCTCACACCCAGGGTGACAGGGACAGTTCTGGAGGTGACATCCTGGTCCCTCACACCCAGGGTGACAGGGACAGTGCTGGAGGTGACATCCTGGTCCCCTCTGGTCCCTCACACCCCCCCACAGCCCCCCTGGCTGCTGCCACTTCCTGCTGTGCCCCGTGGTGGCATGGGGACAGAAAGCAGTGGCCCTGGGCTAGGTGGAGACATGGCCAAACTGTCCCCTCCTCCAAGCCCTGTGATGTCCCTGCCCAGGGACACGGTGACAGCACCAGGGTGGCCAAGCCAGCCCCTTCCCTAAGATCATGACACGGGGGGGGGGGGCTTCTTCTCCGTGGCTTTATTGTGCTCGGTGGCCATGGCAGGAGGGGAATGGGAGAGGGGTGGGGGGCTGGGGGGTGTCCCCCAGCAGGTCAGGGGACATCAGGGCAGTGAGGAGCACTGGCTGTGTCTGTCCCCAGGAGGGGGACAGCCCTCAGGACAGGCGGGACAGCCCCACCCTGTTGTTACCCCTGTCAAAGATGGTGTAGTACTCCCGGATGAAAACATCCCCCAGGATCCAGAGGGTCCCGGATTCCGTGGGGGGATCCATGCCATCCAAAGCCAGGCTGCAGCCCCCGGCTCTCTGCAGCCAAAAGATGGGTGGTGTGGGAGGGTGATCACCCCCTAAAAACCCCCAAAAAAAAGAAGTCCCCTCCCCAGGGTGGGGGGGACACACTCACCACTGTCACATAGTCCTGGGGGGGGATGTGGAAGGAGGTGCCGTTGATGTTGAAGACGAGGTCGGGCATCTTGCTGATATTCATGCAGTTGACCTGGAGGGGACAAGGGGACAGATCAAGGACCACTCAGCCTGCAGACCCCCCCCCTCCAAAAAAAAGGCTCCCTGGGGTCTTCTTACACTGCCACTGCGGGTGGCCCCCAGGGCCTTCTCGATACTGCGGAGGGCAGGGGAGGGGATGACGAGGAGCGAGGTGCCCGTGTCGATGATGGCCTGGCAGCCATTGCCACAGGCAACTGGGGTCCCATTAATGGTGACACTGGGGAGAGAGGGGGGGGGGTGAGGGGCTGGGAACCCCCGCCTCAAAAGAGCCACGGGGGCGAGGGGGGCCACCAAGTGGCAGGGGGAGTACTTGTCCATGGAGATCTGCCAGTAGGTTTCAGCAGAGAGGTTGATCCAGGTGATGCCGTTGGTGGTGTAGGCGGTGTCGATGCCACCGAAGAGGATGAAGCTGCCACCCATGGCATTCCTGCAAGGGGAGGGACAAGGTCCCTGCTTGTCACCACTGCTCTGATGGCACTGTCACCACCAACAGGGGCTTTGCTGACATCCCCTGGTGCTGGGAATGGTGAGCTGTGTCCCCAAGGAGCCACCAGGGATGGTGAGCTGTGTCCCCAAGGAGTCACCAGGAATGGTGAGCTGTGTCCCCAGGGAGTGACCAAGGATGGTGAGCTGTGTTCCTCAGGTGCCACCAGGGAATGGTGAGCTGTGTCCCCAAGAAAGCCATCAGGAATGCTGGGGTGTGTCCCCAAGGAGCCACCAGGGATGGTGAGCTGTGTCCCCAAGGGGCCACCAGGGAATCATGAGCCATGTTCCTCAGGGGTCACCAGGGATGGTGAGCTCTGTCCCCAAAGAGCCACCAGGAATGGTGAGCTGTGTCCCCAAGGAGCCACCAGGGATGGTGAGCTCTGTCCCCAAGGAGTCACCAGGAATGGTGAGCTCTGTCCGCCAGGGAGTCACCAGGAATGGTGAGCTCTGTCCCCAAGGAGCCACCAGGGACTGGTGAGCTGTGTCCCTCAGGAGCCACCAGGAATGGTGAGCTGTGTCCCCCAGGGAGTCACCAGGAATGGTGAGCTGTGTCCCCAAGGAGCCACCAGGGACTGGTGAGCTGTGTCCCCAAGGAGCCACCAGGAATGGTGCCAGAATCAGCCCAGGGATAAAATCCTTGTGCAGGGCTGTGCAGCTCCAGCCAGGCCCTACCTGCTCAGGTAGACAGAGAAGAGGTTCTTGTCCACCAGGTGCTGTCTCATCATGTTGTCAAAGACTGGGGTGGCTCCAGAGGAGGAGATACTTGGGTAAGCCAAGCCCAGGATGCTGTCAAAGGGAGTGTAGAAGAACGTGTCCCCAGGCTCTGTTTCAGCCAGCCCAAAGATCTGGTTCCGGATTCGGATGGTGGAGATCTGGTTTGGGGGAGATGAGGACAAAGTGGTTTGGGTGGTGTCCCTCTTCCTGGGTGGGTGTGGGAGGGGGGGGTCCTGGTGTCCCCTGCCTTACGATGGTGGTGTCGTAGCCCAGGATGCCCGTCATGCTGCCAGTGCCATAGGTGATCTCCAAGGTGTCGTTGGTGGCCATGAAGGTGGAGGACAGGGCTGGGTTGAAGCGGTCGTGGTTCACTGAGGGGGAGGGAAGGACATGGTCACCGTCCCTCCTGTCCTCAGGGACTGGGGGGGACCCTCCAGCACCTCCCTCCCAGCACCCCACATCCCCAGGAAGCGAGAGCGCCTCGGCTCCCAGCCCCTCCGGGACCTCCCAGAGCCAGGCAGGGCTCGAGGGGTGGGCAAGCCTGGGGCTCCTGATGCTTTCAACCCTTTCCCCAGGTAGCCACGGGGCTAGCAGACACCTACAGCAGGCAGGGCTCCTGCAGTAGACAGAGGGCACCCAGAGGTTGGAGGAGCCGGTGTCAAAGATAACGGTGAAGCGCTGGGGCGGCGTGCCGATGAAAATGGTGCCGAAGTACTCGTTCTGTCACAGCAGGAGGGCAGGGGGCTAGTGGGAGGGCTAACGGGCTAGTGGGGGGGGTAAGGGGCTAGTGGGGTGGCTAAGGGGCTAGTGGGATGGGTAAGGGGTTAGTGGGATGGCTAAGGGGCTAGTGGGGTGGGTAAGGGGTTAGGGGGACAGGTAAGTGTAGGGGGATGGGTAAGGGGCTAGTGGGGTGGGTAAAGGGCTAGTGGGATGGCTATGGGGTTAGGGGGACAGGTAAGGGGTTAGGGGGACAGGTAAGGGGCTAGTGAGATGAGTTAATGGGTTAGGGGATGGGTGAGGGGCTAGTGGGTCTGGGTAAGGGGCTAGTGGGGGGGGTAAGGGGCTAGTGGGGGGGGTAAGGGGCTAGTGGGGGGGTAAGGGGCTAGTGGGGGGGGTAAGGGGCTAGTGGGGGGGGTAAGGGGCTAGGGGGATGGGTAAGGGGCTAGGGGGATGGGTAAGGGGCTAGGGGGATGGGTGAGGAGCTAGGGGGACTGGGTAAGGGGCTAGTGGGATGGGTAAGGGGCTAGTGGGGGGTGTAAGGGGTTAGAGGGATGGGTAAGGGGCTAGTGGGATGGTTAATGGGTTAGGGGAGTGGGTGAGGGGCTAGCAGGTTGGGTTAGGGGTGAGGGGGACAGGTAAGGGGCTTTCAGGATGAAGAAGGGGGCAGTGGGCCAGGTAAGGGGTTAGGGGGCCAGGTAAGGGGTTAGGAGGCCAGGTAAGGGGTTAGCAGGGTAGATGAGGGGCTAGGAGGAGGAGGAAAAGGCCAGTGGCCCCTGGGCTGCCCCATGCTCACGTCCATGTAGTTCTGCATGGGCTCGGTGGTGCCGGTCCGGTAGTACTTGGAGGCTGGGTTGTAGGGGTGGTTGAGCAGGAACTCCTCCAGCAAGCCCTGCTCCTGCAGGGTCTGCCTCATGGACTTCATCATCCTCAGGGACACCCTGGGGGGCAGGAGAGCAGAGGGGAAGGTCAGGGGACCCCAAAACCAGCACAGCTCCTCCCAGGGCTCTGGGTGGGAAGGGGGTCCCGGGGATGGTGGTGGCACCCAGTGCTCACCTGGCGGGGGTGCAGTGGGTGAGGGTGACGAAGGTGAGGAGCAGGAGGAGGTTCATGGTGAGGGGGTGGTGGGGTTTAGGGCCAGGCTGGGTGTGCCACAGGTCCCAGGCTCTGGCTCCTTTTATCCCAAGCAGGAGGGGCTGGCCCTGTGCCCTCGATAAGGAAGGCAAATGGCTCCAGGGGAAGTTATCAAAATGTCCTTAAGGGAGACGGGGTGGGGAGGGGGGTGAGGGGGGGGGAAAAGTGTCCAGCTCAGGGTTCTCCATCCTCACCAGGGCCAAATGCCACCAGGGGAGGGGGTGGGAATGTGGCCAGCGAGCTGGGGGTTGGCAGAGAAGCAGCCTCTGTGCCCTGACTGGGAGGCACTGGGGGGGTACTGGGGAGGGGGAGTTGGCTGGGAGGATTTCTCAGCCCTGTTTCTCCCCGGGTCCCTCAGGACCCCCCACCCTGTGTCCCACCACCCAGAGCAGAGCTTCTGTCTCCAGGGGTTGGTCAGGGTCCTCTGCTCCCCCCAGCCCTTTGTTTAGGGGGTTGCTTGAGGAACTGGGACCAGTTGTGGGGTGAAACTGGGCCCAGAAAGAAAGGAGAGGGAAAAGATGAGCTGGGGATGGTGCTGGGTGAATGACCATGCTGGGGCTGGACCAGGTGTGTCACCCTGCCACCACCACATCTGTCACCTTGTCCTAGGCGTGGGGACAAAGCCAGACCCCGAGCTGAGGACCCAGAGGCACCATATAGAGTTGGGGTTTCCACACTTTCATCCCAGCTCTAAATTTGGGAAAAGATTCCAGGGAAGATGCTAAATGGCAGGAGGGAGGGGGATGACATGAGTTAAGAACCATCAGTTGGGATCTGATTAAAAAAAAAAGGGATGAAATCTTTAATTCTTCCCCAGAGAAAAAGGGAAAGTCTTCAGGTTGGAGGTGGGAGGCTGGAGAGGAGAAGGTCTTGGCTGAACCCCCCTAAAAAATGGCAAATCTGGAGCTGGGAGAAGCTGCAGGTGTGGGGGGTTGGCATGGTTGCTCCTCAGTGGGTTCCTGAGCCAGGGCACTGGAAATTCCACCAAAAAAAGGAAATAAAGATCAGAGCTGAGAGCAGAGCAGCTCCTGCAGGCCCCAAGGCCAGCAGTGCCTTTGGGGGATGAATCAGAGGCTGAATCACAGAGTGGTTTGGGTTGGAAGGGACCTTAAAGGTCACAGAGAATCATCACAGTTGGAAAAGCCCTCTAAGAACATCAAGTCCAAGCTTCCACCCAGGATAAAAAAATAATCACCCTGCTCAGTGGAGTGTAGCCTGAAGTGCTGCAGCCACGTGGCTGCTGAGCCCCTCCAGGGGTGCTGACTCCACCACCACCCCCCTGGGCAGCTCCTTCCAGGGCTTGACCACTTTTTTTGGTCAAGAAATTCCTCCTCTAAAGCTCTCCTGGAGCAGTTCCTGGCCATCTTCTCCAGCCCTGGTGTTATTCACCTGGGAGAAAAGCCCAACACCCAGCACCAACCTCCTTGCAGGGAGCTGCAGAGGGCAACAAGGGCTCCTCTGAGCTTCCTCTTCTCCAAACTCAAGTTTCTCCTCATGGATCTCCTTTTCCAGAGCCTTCCCAGCTTGGCTGTCCTTCTCTGGACACCTCTGGAAAGTCTCTTTCCTCCTTGCCCTCAAATCCCTTCCCTCTGCTGGCCACACTCTTGCTGACCATGCCAGGAGGCTGGTAGCCTTCTTGGCCACCAACACCCCCAGGTCCAAGCCCCATCCAACCCTTCAGCACCTCCAGGGATGGGGCAGCCACAGCTTCTCTGGGCAACCTGGGGCTCAGCACCCTCACCCCAAGGAATTTCCTCCTCATGTCCAACCCCAATCCCCCCTCTCCCAGTTTAAATCCATTCCCCTCATCCCATCCCTCCAGGCCCTTATCCCAAATCCCTCCCCAGTTTTCCTGCAGCCTCTTTTTGTCACTGGGAAGTGCTCTGAGGTCTCCCTGGAACCTTCTCTTCTCCATCCTGACCAACCCCAACTCTCAGAGGAGCATCCCAAGCTGCACATTTGGCTGAAAAAATGGGATTATTTCTTTGGAAACAATGAGTGAAGCACTTGAGGACAAATCCCTCAGCAGGGAAGCTCTCACCTTCCTCTCCTCCAAGGACTGAGCTCCAGGGATCCCTCTGAAGCTGAGGAGCTGCCAGGCTTGGGATGTGCTCCATGGAGGGGGCAGGAATGTCCCAGGAGATCCAGAGGAGCTGGGAGGAGTTGGAGGAGGTGGTGGCTGGAGCTCTAGAAAGTCAGCAGCCCAGGATGTGTGTTGGTTTAGGAAGCTTGGAGAAGATCCTGCTGGAAAATGAAGGGACAGGAGGTAACTGGGAGAGGGATGGGGAATAGGGCAGGGTTGGTCCCAGTGATGCTGGGGTGGGGTTTTCCTCTCTTTGGGACATTTTTTGGGGTGAGGGTGGGGGGTGTCAGGCTGAGTGCCTCCAAGGGGTCCTCCTGCTGCTCCTGCAGGGATTTGGGGAAAGGAGGAGTTTGGGGCTAAAAGGGACTTGGGTAATGTCAGGGGAATTAAATTTTGGGGGTTGTATTTCACTGGAAGGAAATGATTTGCAAAGGTTTGGGATCAGCTCCTTCTTCTGCCCACTGAGCACATCAGGAGGAGCCAAGGGACAGAATCCAGCCAGGGAATGGTTTGGGGATGGAGAAGTTGGGGAATTCAGCACCAAAAATTAAAGAATTCCTGAGCATAAAAAGTCCAGAAGAAAAGAAAGGATGGAGGAGGGAAAATAATCCCATTGAGGGTGCCAAAGGAGTTGGTGTGAGGGTTACAGGGGTGTTTTCTCAGGTAAGAACCCTGAAGAGCTCCTGGTGAGCAGAGAAAACGTGGGCTTGGTGCTTCCTGGGCTGGAAGCCACTGTGGCTCATCCTGATGTCCTCTTCCTCAGGATGTGGCTCCTGGTCCTGATCCCTCCAGGACAGATCCTGGCTCCAGTGGGACTTCACCTCCTTCCCAAAATCTTTTCCCTTCTTTTTATTTTTAATTTTTTTTCCACAAGGTTTTCAGAGCCTTCTGAAGAACACCAGACCCTTGGAGTTTGGGAGCTGTGTGACCCATCCAGCACTTTACATCCTCCCAGAGCCTTGGAATGGGAGAAGGAAATCAGAGCTTCCAGGGGTTGGGAGTGATGGGAATGGCTCTGGAATTGGGGACAAGGTGGCTGAGGGTGACAGCTCTGTTGTAGCTCTGCTTGGCAGCAGAGGGCACCAACAGATGGAGAGATCCAGGCCCCGGCCATCCCAAGCAGATGGAGACAGCTGGAGGGGAGGATTTGGGAATTTTTTCTGCTGGTTTGCCAGCTCCTCCTGCAGCTGTGCTGGGGTTGGGACTCCCGGGACAAGGAAATCACCCCAGAGTGTGCCCCTCCCCAAAAAAAAGTAAGATTTGGGTGCCTGAGGAAGGCTGGATTGGGCTCCCTGGGAGCAGAAGTGTCACAGGATCCCTGTGGAGCAGGAAAACCAAACTCCAGCAGCCCCGGGTGTTGGGAGGGGGGGTTTGGGTGCTGCCCTGCACCTCCCCCTGCAGGGAAAGGGGTGCAGAAGTGGTGAGAGGAACAGTTTGTGCTTTGCTGCTTCTGGGGATTCATCTGCAGATGGAAACTCAAAACTCCAAGAGATTGTCCCTCAAAGCTCCAAAAATGGTCCCTCAAAAAGCTCCAAGATTGTCCCTTGAAAAGCTCCAAAAATGGTCCCTTGAAAAGCTCCAAGATTCTCCCTCAAAAGGCTCCAAGATTGTCCCTCAAAGCTCCAAAAATAGTCCCTCTAAAAGCTCCAAGATTCTCCCTCGAAAAACTCCAAGAGATTGTCCCTCAAAAAGCTGTGAGATTGCCCCTTGAAAAGCTCCAAGAGATTGTCCCTGAAAGCTCCAAGATCATCCCTTGAAACTCCAAGAGATTGTCCCTCAAAAAGCTCCAAGTTTGTCCCTCAAAAGGCTCCAAGATTGTCCCTCAAAGCTCCAAAAATAGTCCCTCTAAAAGCTCCAAGATTGTCCCTCAAAGCCCAAGAGATTGTCCCTCAAAAAACTCCATGAAATGGTCCCTCAGAAAGCTCCAAGATTGTCCCTGAAAGCTCCAAGACTGTTCCTCAAAAAGCTCCAAGAGATTGTCCCTCAAAAAGCTGTGAGATTGCCCCTTGAAACTCCAAGAGATTGTCCCTCAAAGCTCCAAGATTGTCCCTCAAAACTCCAAGGGATTGTCCCTCAAAGCTCCAAGAGATGGAAACTCAAAAAGCTCCCAAGATTGTCCCTTGAAATCTCCAAGATTGTCCCTCAAAGCTCCAAAAATGGTTCCTCAAAGAGCTCCAAGATTGTCCCTCAAAGCCCAAGAGATTGTCCCTCAAAAAACTCCATGAAATGGTCCCTCAGAAAGCTCCAAGATTGTCCCTCAAAAAGCTCCAAGACTGTTCCTCAAAAAGCTCCAAGAGATTGTCCCTCAAAAAGCTGTGAGATTGCCCCTTGAAACTCCAAGAGATTGTCCCTCAAAGCTCCAAGATTGTCCCTCAAAAGGCTCCAAGATTGCCCCTCAAAGCTCCAAGAGATGGAACCTCAAAAAGCTCCAAGATTGTCCCTGGAAAAGCTCCAAGATTGTCCCTCAAAGCTCCAAAAATGGTCCCTCAAAAAGCTCCAAGACTGTTCCTCAAAAAGCTCCAAGAGATTGTCCCTCAAAGCTCCAAGAGATGGAAACTCAAAAAGCTCCCAAGATTGTCCCTTGAAAAGCTCCAAGATTGTCCCTCAAAGTCCAAGAGATTGTCCCTCAAAAAGCTCCATGAAATGGTCCCTCAAAAAGCTCCAAGATTGTCCCTCAAAAAGCTCCAAGATTGTCCCTCAAAAAGCTCCAAGATTGTCCCTCAAAGCTCCAAGATTGTCCCTCAAAACTCCAAGGGATTGTCCCTCAAAAAGCTCCAAGATGGTCCCTCAAAGCTCCCCGAGATGTGCTGGAGGCAGTGCCAGGATTCCCTGCCTATGCACACCAGGAGCTTGGCTCCTCCACTAAGCTGGGCCCTGAGTGGCAAATCCAGAACTCCCAGATCCTGAGGATCCCTCAGGAATTCTGACAAAGCCTCCTTGGGAAGGGGCTGAGCTGAGGTGGCAGCACTGGGGATGTGTGTGAGCAGCTGGGAGGAATTCCCAAGCAATTCCCTCCCTGCCCCTCAGCTCAGGAACCACCTTAACTGTGAGCTGCTGAGGCTTGGAAAAAAAATGACCTTCTTGAGACAGCCCTTATCTTGGGGAGTGGAGATTAAGGAAGCAAACCTGTGTTCCAGTCCCTGCTTGTGGTATTTCCTCTCCTTCCCATAAAGCCATTATTGTCCATGGGGCTTTATCACAACTGTCAGATGAAAGGCTCTGGAGGTGACAAATCCCTGTGCTTTGCTGCAGGAACTTTGGTGGAGTTCTCCAGGAAGGCCTTGGAGATGCCACCTGATCCTTGCTGAGGGGGTGGGTGGGACTTTTCCTGGAAAAGGAGCCCTCCAGGTGCTCAGGAAAGCTTCTTCCACCTGCTGGGGGTGCTCCTGAGGGGGACACGACACCAAAACCTTTTCTTTTTCTCTTTTTCTTTTTCTTTTCCTTTTCTTCTCTTTTCTTTTTCTTCTTTTTTTCTCTTTTATTCTCTTTTCTTTTCTTTTTTCTTTTCTTCTCTTTTCTCTTCTTTCCTTTCCTTTTTTCTTTCTCTTTCCTTTCCTTTTTTTTTCTTTTCTCCTTTTCTCTTTTTTTCTCCTTTCTCTCTTTTCTCTTCTCCTCTTCTCTTCTCTTCTCTTCTCTTCTCTTCTCTTCTCTTCTCTTCTCTTCTCTTCTCTTCTCTTCTCTTCTCTTCTCTTCTCTTCTCTTCTCTCTCTTCTCTCTTCTCTTCTCCTCTTCTCTTCCTCTCTTCTCTTCTCTCCCCTTTCCTTTCCTTTCCTTTCCTTTCCTTTCCTTTCCTTTCCTTTCCTTTCCTTTCCTTTCCTTTCCTTTCCTTTCCTTTCCTTTCCTTTCCTTTCCTTTCCTTTCCTTTCCTTTCCTTTCCTTTCCTTTCCTTTCCTTTCCTTTCCTTTCCTTTCCTTTCCTTTCCTTTCCTTTCCTTCCCTTCCCTTCCCTTCCCTTCCCTTCCCTTCCCTTCCCTTCCCTTCCCTTCCCTTCCCTTCCCTTCCCTTCCCTTCCCTTCCCTTCCCTTCCCTTTCTCTTTTCTCTTCTCTTCTCTTTTCTTTCCTTTTCTCTTTCCTTTACCACAAAACTTCCTCGTTGGCCAAGGAACTGCTTTCCTGGTGGCCCAGAAGGGTGCTGAGCAGAGCCAAGAGTCCTTTCTGACCCAGCCCTGCTGGGAAGAGGCTCCAGAGAAATCTCCTGGTGCTGCCTGAGGAACACCAACACCTGGAACACAAACAGACCCTCTGACAGGAACAGCACCTCTTGGATTTGTGGGGTTTTTCCCTAATTCCCTTTCCTATTGGGACAAACTCCAAATTCCAGGTGACCCCCAGGGCAGCCCAGGAAGGTCCAAGCAGAACCACAAACAAAACTTGGCCAGATAACCCAGAAAAGGTGAAAGCTGGCAGAGGATCTGGCTCAGCCTCTGCACGTGATGGGGTTTTTATAACCTTTGGCTGACTCTCTGCTCCTTTCCTCCCCAGCCTCACACCACCCCCAGGGAGCTGCAAACACCCAACAAGGTCCTGCACCCATGGAAAACTCCAGAAAAATGGCATTTCACCCTAAAAAAAACACTCCTTCTGGATTACAGCTGGTTCCTTGGTGCAGGAAGACTCCAAAAAGCTGCTCCAGAAGCTGAATGTTCCTTCTTTTAAAAAGGTTTCTGTCAGGAAATGTTCCTGAATTCAAAGGGTTTTATTCCATTTTTTTTATTATTTATTCCATTCCATTTTATTTCAAATGGGTTTATTCCATTCCCCCAGCTTTGCTCTGGGCCACCCTGGGGATCTGGAACAGCCTCAGAGTTTGGTTTTTGGGGATTTGGTCCTCAAAAATCTGGTTTCTGGGGATTTGGTCCTCAAAACTTGGTTTCAGCACTCACTCAGCTGCAGTTTTGCTCAGGAGATCCTGATTTTGGTCCTTGAGGGGCAGTGCCCAGCTGCAACCACCTCCTAGACAAAGACACTGAGAAACCAGGAGCTCATGAAGCAGAAAATCCCCATTTTTATCTTTTTTTTTATCCCATTATAACACTTTTATCCCATTATAACACTTTTATCCCATTAACCTGCTCTTTTTCTTGTTTTTTTTTTTAAATATATCTCCAAAACCAACCTGGAACCCCACTTTCCTCACCTCCACCCAAAAAACCTCAACTTAAATGTACCCTGGCACTTCCCCAGCCCTTTTATTTTTTTTTATTTTTTTTCACAGAACCCTTCCCAAGCTCCACCTCCTCCTTTTGGAAAAAGTCACTTTTCCTTCCTGGCAGTGCCATTTCAGTTCTGACCTGGTTATCAGCCCCCACCACCCACAAACTGCCTCTGATGAAAGCCTCAGGTGCCTGCTCAGGCCCCACATGACTCCACATTTATTATTCCAGCAGCCAACAGCCCTCACGTGCTGCCTGGGGACAAGAGAGGTCCCTTCCCCTCACCCACTTCCCTGGATCCTGGCCCTCCTGCTTGACCTTGCCCAAATCCCTGCATTGCTGGCAGCCTGCAGCTTGGACAGGAGCACCCTGTGCTGGGTGAGGAACTGGGTGGAACGGGCCCAGAGAGTGGTGCTGAACGGGGCTGCATCAAAATGGCGGCTGTGGTGTCCCCCAGGGATCAGTGTTGGGCCCAGTGCTGATCAATATCTTCATTGATGATTTAGATGAGGGGATTGAGTCCATCATCAGCAAATTCACAGGTGACACCAAGCTGGGGGGAGTGTGGATCAGCTGGAAGGCAGGAGGGCTCTGCAGAGGGACCTGGACAGACTGGAGAGTTGGGATGATCCCAAGGGGATGAGGTTCAACACAACAACCCCATGGGGAGCTCCAGGCTGGGCACAGAGGGGCAGAAAGGGACCTGGGAGTCTGGATTGCCAGGAAGCTGAAGAGGAGCCAGCAGTGTGCCCAGGTGGCCAAGAAGGCCAATGGCATCCTGGGCTGGCTCAGGAACAGCGTGGCCAGCAGGTCCAGGGAAGGGATTCTGCCCCTGTGCTCAGCTCTGGGGAGGCCACAGCTTGAGTCCTGTGTCCAGTTCTGGGCCCCTCAGCTCAGGAAGGAGATTGAGGTGCTGGAGCAGGTCCAGAGAAGAGCAAGGAGGCTGTGAAGGGATCCAGCAGAAATGCTGTGAGGAAGGGCTGAGGGAGCTGGGGGTGTTGAGGCTGGAGAAGAGGAGGCTCAGGGGAGACCTCATCACTCTCTACAACTCCCTGAAAGGAGGTTGGAGCCAGGGGGGGTTGGGCTCTTTTCCCAGGCAACTCTCAGCAAGACAAGAGGGCAGGGTCTCAAGTTGTGCCAGGGGAGGTTTAGGTTGGAGATGAGAAAGAATTTCTTTCTGGAGAGGGTGCTCAGGCATTGGAATGGGCTGCCCAGGGAAGTAGTGGATTCTCCGTGTCTGGAGATATTTCCAAAGAGCCTGGATGTGGCACTGAGTGCCATGGGCTGGGAACCACGGGGGGAGTGGATCAAGGGTTGGAGCTGATGAGCTCTGAGGTCCCTTCCAACCCAGCCCATTCTAGGATTCTATGATTTTCCTTCAGTTTTTCCCCCCCTCTCAGCCCCTGGGGAGCTTTGTCCCATCCCAAAGGGATCCTCAGACCCACCTGGAGAAAAAGCAGAGGTTTGGGGATGTCTTGGGGATGAAGGGATTGCAGTTTCCTCACACTCACCCCACTCAGAGCATTTCCCCCCTTGGTTCAGGAGGGATTTGCTTCCACCTCTGGAAGAAAAACACCATTTTAGGGGTTTTTAGCACCTCCAGGGCTGCAGCTCAACCCTCTGCATCCCTTCTCTCCTCCCTTGCACCTTCCCCCTTCTCCACACTCCCTTCACTTCCAGGGAATTCTCATTTTTAAGGGAATTCTCACTTCCCACAGGGCTGGGGGCACAGTTCCAATCCCCCCCCAAAACAAAAACCCCTCAGGATTTCTGCTGGAACCCCAGCACCAGGCACTGGCTGGGGAACAAGATGGCTCTGGCAGCAGCTGACCTGGCTCTTCCACCTCCTCAGAACCATCAACACCTTGGGGGATCCCCAAAGGGATCCTCAGACCCACCTGGAGGAGAGAACTGGGGAAAAGCAGAGGTTTGGGGTTTTCTTGGGGATGAAGGGATTGCAGTTTCCTCACACTCACCCCACTCAGAGCATTTCCCCCCTTGGTTCAGGAGGGATTTGCTTCCACCTCTGGAAGAAAAACACCATTTTAGGGGTTTTTAGCACCTCCAGGGCTGCAGTTCAACCCAGCACCAGGCACTGGCTGGGGAACAAGATGGCTCTGGCAGCAGCTGGCCTGGCTCTTCCACCTCCTCAGAACCATCAACACCTTGGGGGGGCCCAAAAGGCTTCAAATCTCCCCCAAAATCCCCAAAAGGCTTCAAATCTCCCCTGAAATCCAAGCCAAGCCCTCTCCTGCCTGGGTTTCCACCAGCTGCCTGCCCTGCTTGGCCTTTGTTGGAATTCTTTCCTTTCAGCTCTTGTCATCACCATTAATCCCCCTTAATCTTCCTCCAGCCCTCTGGGGTTTTTCTGCTTTTTGGAACAAGAGAGACACAGGAAAAAAACAAACAAAAAAAAAAGCATCCAGGGAGCAGCTGCTCCTGCCCTGGCTTCATGGGGAGACCTGAACTTGATGAAGAGAACCAGAGAGCTGCCCTCACTCCTCCAAACTGGGTTTTTGGGGGGGATTTGTCCTCCTCAGGAGCAGCAATTCCAACTTTGCCATCCTTGAAGCCAACCCAGAGCTGAGGCTGCTGGGGAAGGAGCTGGGGATGATCCCGTGCAGGATGAGCTCTGTTAATAAAGAGAGATTAAAAACCACACTCAGCAAAGCTCATGGGTTTGGGGATGGAGGTTTGAGGGGGGGGGGCTGGGGGGAAATAAGCTCAAAGTCCACAGAGAAACAGAGCTGAGGAGTGCAGGAGGGGAGAAAAAAAACCCCAAACCCAAGAGAACTGAGTCCTGAAGCCCTCTTGGAGCTGCAGTGTTGGGAGCTCCCCTCATGACAGCATCACCCCACGACTTGCTAACGATTTATAATGATAACACAGCAGCGTTTGCTCGGTGGGGAGGCACCAACCTGCCCTAAGGAACCAGCGCTCCAGCCTGAAGCTGTTTTTACACACAGATTTCAGGACCAAACCTCCGCCCCCAGCACGCCCAGAGCCTCAGAGCAGCCCAGCCCCACCCTCTGGTCGGGCAGAGACCGCATAAAAACAACTAAAAAGGCTCAGAAAGGGCCCGGCTCGAGGCCAGCTGCCCCCTCAGACCCAAACTTCGTGTTTTTTCCTCAAAAATCCCCTCAAAATCCACAGCCCCCCCAACGCCCTCTCCTCAGCCCTGAGGCGGCAGCGCGGAGCCCGCCACAAGATGGCGGCGCGGGGCGGCACCAAGGGGCGGGGCCAGAGGGGGGGGAGGGCCCATTCCCCCCCACCCCACCCCGCGGTGGTACCGCCCACTTCCGGCCCTGCGCCGGAACCCGGAAGCCGGAAGGCGGAAGCGGCGGGAAGGTCCCGGGGAGGCTGCGGTGAGTCCGGGCCTGGCACCCGCGGGCGGGATCGGTCCCGGGGCCTCTCGGTGTCCTCTCCCTCTGCACCTTTAACTCCTCAGCACTTCCCGCACTCTCCGCTGAGGCTCGCTGGGAGGGGGGACCCGGCAGGGCTTGGTTCCGCGCTCCCCCCCCTTCCCCTTCCCCCCGGTTCCCGGTGGGGACCCCCGGGGCTGAGGGTCTTCAACCCCCGCCGGCTCCCTGAGGGGAAAAGGCACCTCCCCGAGTGCGTTTTCCCCGGATCCGTGCGGTGGGAGCTGGGGCAGTGCCCATCTTTGTGCTCCCACCCTCCTGGGGTCCCTTTTGGGTGCTTCAGGATCGAGCTCCCCCTTTGCCCCCCTCACTAATTGGGCTTTTTCCACCTTGTCCACCTTTGAAACAACCAAAAACAATCTTTAAACACAAATAAAGGTGCTGGCAGAGGGCTGGAGTTGAGGTGGATTGATAAATGTCCCAATAAGGAGGATTTGGGGTCGTTTCTGGGCTGGGTTTGGGTTGGGCTGCAGGGATGTGGGAACCCTGAGCCTCTTCCTGTGCCATCCAGGAGCTGATTCCACCTCTCTGGAGTGATCCCGTGGGAATGTTTTACTCAGCTGAGGAGAAAAAGAACCCCCAGGCCTCAGGACAGTGCTGAGCCCCCCGTGGTACGTCCATTTCCTTGAGTTTTCAGTCTCCTTCCCTTCTTTTTGGGGGGATTTCTGTGTCCTCAGGAGCTGAGCAAGCATCAGCCTCACCCAGCAGCCTGGATTTGGGGGGGTGGGGGGTTGAAACTCGAGGTTTTCCCTGATTTTAGGGAGATTTCCCCTGTTTTTAAAAGGGAAATTGAGGCCTCCATATAATAGTTTAATTCCTTAAAGGGTTGGGGAACAAGAAGTGAGGGGAAATGGTGGCACCAGGGGGGAGGGCAGTGAAATATCTTAAAAATAATCAATAAAAAAGAGGTTTGGGATGAGATTGGGGGGGGACAGGTGGAGTGGACAAAGAATTCTGCCCAATGTGCTGTAAAAAGGGCTCCAAAAAGGAGGAAGGAGCAGGAATTTTCTGGGGTTTTCCTTCCTGCTCCAGGAAACTTTTGGCTGGGGCTGCTCTGAGCTGGGCTGGGAACCCCTCAGAGCTTCCCCAGAGAATGGGCTGGTCCCCTGTTACCTGGGGTGGCTTTGGATGTCACAAACCTGTCCTCTGAGTGCCACCAACCTGTCCTCCTGTCACCTGGGGTGGCCTTGGGCTCCACCAACCTGTCCTCTGGATGCCACTAACCTGTCCTCCTGCCAATTGGAGTTGCTCTGGATGCCACCAACCTGTCCCCATCTGCACTGGGGTGGCTTTGGGTGCCACCAACCTCTCCCCTTGCCAATTGGGGTGGCCCTGGGTGCCACCACCTGGTTTCCCTACCACCTGAGGTGGCTTTGGGTGCCACCAACTTGTCCTGAGGGTGCCACCAGCCTGTCCCCCTGCCACCTGAGTGGCTTTGGGTGCCACCAACTTGTCCCCCTGCCTCCCCAGCCTGGCTTTGGGACAGGAGCTGGCTGAGTGTCCAGGCTGAGCACTGGTGTCCCCAGTCCCTGGCAGCCTCCTCCGTTTCCCATCCCTGGGAATTATTTTGGGGAGGTTTTGGCAGGATGGTGCCTGGTCTGTGCATCATCCCTCCGGCTGGCTCTCTCTCTATATTTATCTCTGTCTCCTCTCCCAGGCTGGGGATGAGCTTTGGGATCACGCTGCTCTTCCCATCTGCTCCTCAGGGCTGCCAGCTCCAAGAAAGCTGAGGCTGAGGGATGGGTGCTGGGGATGGGATCCCAGCAGCTCCAGGCTGATCCCCATTATTCATAGAATCATGGAACTGGCTGGGTTGGAAGGGACCTCAGAGCTCATCAGCTCCAACCCTTGCTCCACTCCCCCCGTGGTTCCCAGCCCATGGCACTCAGTGCCACATCCAGGCTCTTTGGAAAGATCTCCAGACACGGAGAATCCACTCCTTCCCTGGGCAGCCCATTCCAATGCCTGATCACCCTCTCTGCAGAGAATCCTTTCCTAATATCCAACCTAAACCTCCCCTGGCAGAGCTGAAGCTCTGCCAGGGGAGGTTTAGGTTGGATATTAGGAAAAAATTCTTTAGTCCGAGCCCTCTTATCCCACTGATACCTCCCCGACCCCCCCCTGGCTCCAACCTCCTTTCAGGGAGTTGCAGAGAGTGATGAGGTCTCCCCTGAGCCTCCTCTTCTCCAGCCTCAACACCCCCAGCTCCCTCAGCCCTTCCTCACAGGAATTGTGCTGGATCCCTTCACAGCCTCCTTGCTCTTCTCTGGACCTGCTCCAGCACCTCAATCTCCTTCCTGAGCTGAGGGGCCCAGAACTGGACACAGGACTCAAGCTGTGGCCTCCCCAGGGCTGAGCACAGGGGCAGAATCCCTTCCCTGGACCTGCTGGCCACGCTGTTCCTGAGCCAGCCCAGGATGCCATTGGCCTTCTTGGCCACCTGGGCACACTGCTGGCTCATGTTCAGCTTCCTGGCAATCCAGACTCCCAGGTCCCTTTCTGCCACTCTGTGCCCAGCCTGGAGCTCCCCATGGGGTTGTTGTGTTGAACCTCATCCCTTGGGATCATCCCAACTCTCCAGTCTCTCCAGGTCCCTCTGCAGAGCCCTCCTGCCTTCCAGCTGATCCACACTCCCCCCCAGCTTGGTGTCATCTGTGAATTTGCTGATGATGGACTCAATCCCCTCATCTAAATCATCAATGAAGATATTGATCAGCACTGGGCCCAACACTGATCCCTGGGGGACACCACAGCCGCCATTTTGATGCAGCCCCGTTCAGCACCACTCTCTGGGCCCGTTCCACCCAGTTCCTCACCCAGCACAGTGTCCCTCTCCAAGCTGTGCCCTGAAAGCTTCTTCAGGAGGATGAAACCCCTCAGGTTTCAACACAGTGGGGATTATTCCCTCTCCTTATTTTTAATTTCTTTTCCAGGAAGCTGGAGCCAGCATGGAGACCCTGAGGAACAGGACAGTGGAGGAGCTGCAGGAATTGCAGGAAAACCCCCAAGAACTCGACCAGCTGGCCCTGGAATCCCAGGAGGTGCTGGGGGACACTGGGAGGGGTTTGGGATCCATTCCCCAACCTTCCTTAAATTGATTTTTTTGTCTTTTTTTCCCCTTTTTTCTCAGGTCCAGGAGCTGCAGCTGGAGAGGGAGATGGCTCTGGCTGCCAACAGGAGCCTGGCTGAGCAGAACCTGAAGTTCCAAAGCCCCCTGGAAAAGGGCAGGGCTGAGCTGTGCAGGAAATATGAGGAGCTCCAGGACCTGCTGGGACGTTGGAAAGAGCAGAAAGCAAAATTAGGTGAGGTTGGGGCAGCTCCCCCCCTGCTCCAGCTGCTCCCCTGGGCTCTCCCCAGCAGGGAGCTGCCAGGCACTGGGGACAGGAGCTCTGTGCCATGAGAAGACCAGGAAAACCCCACAGTGTTCCTGCTCAGGCAGAGCTGGATTGTGAGCTGGGACAGGAAAAATAATCCCTTTCTGAGCCCAGTGGGGTTTGGGTGTTCCTGGGTTTGTCTTTTCCTTTCCCTCCCCTTTTTTTCCCCTTTTTCCCCTTTATTTTCCTTTATTTTTCCCCCTTTTTTCCCCCTTCTCCCCCCTTTTTCCCCTTTTTTCCCCTTTTTCCCCCTTTTTTTTTTTTCTCCCTTTTTTCTCCCTTTTTTCCCCCTTTTTCCCCATTTTTCCACCCTTTTTCCCCTTTTCCCTTTTTCCCTTTCCCTTTTTCCCTTTTCCCCCCGTTCTTTTTTCCCTTTTCCCTTTTTCCCTTTTTTCCTCTTTTTTCCCCTTTTTTCCCCTTTTTTCCCCCTTTTTCCCCTTCCCCCCCCTTTTTCCCCCCTTTTTCCCCCCTTTTCCCCCCCCTTTTCCCCCCTTTTCCCCCCCTTTTTTCCCCCTTTCCCCCATTTTTATTCCCCTTTTTTTTCCTTTTCTTTTTCCCTTCTTTCCCCAGAACACTTCACTGCAGCCTCCCACCCCCAAAGCCTCCTGGAGCTCCTGCAGGTGGAAAGCCAGAAAACTGAGGAGGAATCTGAGGTGGGTGAGCAGCCAGCACCCCCCCTGCTTCATCCCCAAACCTTTTCCAGCCTGGAATCCAGGGATGAGCTGATCCCAAACCATGGGATTTCTGCCTCCTTTTTGCTGAATCCTTCACTGAGCTTTTGGGGGGGGTGTTTGTGTGTGAGGGGGGAGTTTGAACTTGGTTTTTTTTTTTATTAACTCTTCCAGAAAACAGCTGAGAAATTCCTGGAGGGGGAAATACCCCTGGAAACCTTCCTGGAGCAGTTTGCCCTCCTCAGGAAACTCTCCCACTTACGTCGTGTCCGAGTGGAAAAGCTCCAGGAGCTCCTCAGGAAGTCAGAAACCTCTCAGGAACCCCCTGGGGACCCCCAGCCCCCCCTTCCTCCTCTTTCTGGGGACCCCCCAAAGCCCCAACCCTTCCCCCCTCCTGCACCCCCCTTCCCCCTGCCCTACAGCCCCACCCCAAACCTTCCCCTGGCCCCCACACCTCAGGGGGGCTCTGGGGTCTCCCCACAGCCCCCCCTCCCCTACAAACCCCCTCCAGCTCCTCCATTCCCCCCCTCTTCCACCTGGACCCCTCCTCAGCCCTCCCCATATCCCCCCCACCACCCTTCCCCCCCTCCCAGACCACCCTATTCTCCCTATTTCCCCCCCCCAGCAGGGAGACCCCAATGTCCTTACCCCACCCAAGCCCCCCTCCCCACTTTCCCAATCCCTCCCCAACCCCCTTATCCTCCTGGAGCCCCCCCCCCACCTTTTGGCTACCCCCCTCCTCCTCCTCCTCCTCCTCCCAACCCTCCCCGTCCTGCTTGGCCTGGCTACTGAATCCAGACTCCTGGCTACCATTTTTTCCACCTTTTTTTTTTTTTTTGGGGGGGGGGACACACTCTGAGGAAGAGGAGGAAGCCAGAGGCTGTGCCTATCGTGACATATCACGACAGGGAACCTCCCTGACAGGATCCCAGAGCCAGGGCAGCTCCTGGGGGGTTTGGGAACTTATGGAATCCCTTTGGGACACCCCCAAACCTTGAGGTTTGGGACTTGTTTCCCATGGGATCTGACTCCAACCCAGGCACCATCCCTGGATCCATCCCCTTTGGGTGCTCCCAGTTCACCCCAAAAAGAAAAATCCTAAATCCTCTTCACCTCATTCCCCTCCATCCCCCCACATCCCACCCAGGACCCCAAAAACTCTGGGAATTCCCTCAAAATTCCCTTCCTGGGATTGGATGATTTCAGAGCTGCTGCTTTTTTTGGGGGGGGAGAAGAGGGAGATTTTGGGGAACCCTAAAGCTCAGCACCTTCCTCTATCCCCCCCCTTTCCCCCTCCAACCTTTCCTGGAGGGGATTTAGGGTGCTCCAGGGTGGGGTTTTGGGGGGTTCCCATCTCTTCCCCCCTGCTCAGGAAACACTAAAGGGGAGTGAGGAGTTGGGGCTTTTGCTTTGCTCAGCACTTTATCCTCCCAAGGATCTCCTTTTCCCTGGAAATTATTTATTAGGGAATTTATTCATGGACTAAAAAAAGCAAAATTTGGGGTTTTTTGTTTTTTGGGGGGGTTTGATGGGAATAATTCTTTCTCTGTGGTTAATGGCAGTAATTAAACTTGATGAACACCATCCCATTCCTGCTCTCCCAACATCATTTCCTTTGGGATTTTAGCCCTAAAAACCCTTTTACCCTCTGGCAGGGTCATTTTCCCCTCAGTTTTTTTTATTTTTAATCATTTTTTTTTATTTTTAATCATTTTTTTTTCATTATTAATCATTTTTTTCCCCTAAAACTCCCTTTTTTCCTTAGGATCAGCCCTAATTCAAGCACCACTCGTGGTTTTTCCTTTCCTGGCTGGCAGGCAAAAACAAAAATACCCTGAAAACCCCTCAGTTTGGAAGGAAAAAATCATTTTTAGGTAACAAAACCCCAATTTTAATACAAAAATCACCTTCAAACCCTCAAATTCTCAGGTTTCTACCCAGGGGTGGGAGCCTGGCAGGACCCAACTTGTTCCTCTGCTTCATAAAACTTGACCAAAAGTGCCCAAAAAGCCCTAAAATTACTTTGCTTTACCCTGGGGGGGTCACAGGGTGGCTCTTTTAGGGACAATCCCAGGAGGGGGGAGGTCAAATTGGGTTGAAAATGCCTCAAAAAAAGGGTTTTTTTTTCCATGTGGTTCCAACCCAAGGTGGGAGCTTCCCAAGGTTGGAAACTTGACCAAAAGTGCCCAAAAAGCCCCAAAATTCCTTTGTTTCACCCTGGGGGGGTCACGGGGTGGCTCTTTTGGGGACAATCCCAGGAGGGGGGGGTCAAATTGGGTTGAAAATGCCTCAAAAAAAAAGGGTTTTTTTTCCCCTGTGGTTCCAACCCAAGGTGGGAGCTTCCCAAGGGGGGAAACTTGACCAAAAGAGCCCAAAAAGCCCTAAAATTCCCCTGTACTTCACCCCCCAGCCTTGGGGGGGTCACGGGGTGGCTCTTTTGGGGACAATCCCAGGAGGGGGGGGTCAAATTGGGTTGAAAATGCCTCAAAAAAAAGGTTTTTTTTTTGTGGTTTGGTGGGGTTTGGTTGGTTGGTGGTTTTTTGTTTGGGGGGGTGGGGTGGTTTTTGGGGTGGGGGGGGGTTTGGGTTGGGTGGTGTTTTTTTTTTTTCCATGTGGTTCCAACCCAAGGTAGGAGCTTCCCAAGGTTGGAAACTTGACCAAAAGTGCCCAAAAAGCCCTAAAATTCCTTTGCTTTACCCTGGGGGGGTCACGGGGTGGCTCTTTTGGGGACAATCCCAGGCGGGGGGGTCACAGTCTGTGGGTAGAGTTGAGGTCGTAGTCACTGTCAGAGGAGTTATCCGGGGGGTTGGGAGCTCCCGTGGTGCCTTCCAGAGCTGGGGGGGGGGGAAATAAAATTTTGGGGGGGTTTTGAGATGTTCCAGGTTTCCCAGGATGGATTTTTTTTTATTTTTGGGGGGGGGGGGAAATTAAAAAAATTTAAAAAAGGGATTGGAAGAGGCACAGCTCGGTGTCCTCTTGTTCTTACCTGGGTAAGCAGAGGTGGGGGAAGTGTTTTGGGGGGGTTGGGAGTAATCGTTGTCCCCCCCTGGAAGCCTGGGCCTGGAGGTGGCTGTGCTGGAACGATGGAAGGAAACTGGGAAGAGGATTTGGGGAGGTTTTAGGGGGGGTGCAGCCCCCCCAAATCGTTCCCATGGAGGGGAAGGGGATGAGTAAAACCAAACCTCCCCCTTCCACCCCCCCAAAACTTCATAGAATCCTTGGGGTTGGAAGGGACCTGGAAAGATCATCTAGTCCAACCCCCCCTGCCAGAGCAGGGCCACCTAGAGAACCTCGCATAGGAACGTGTCCAGGCGGGTTTTGAATGTCTCCAGTGAAGGAGACTCCACGACCCCCCTGGGCAGCCTGTTCCAGGGCTCTGTCACCCTTACAGGAAAACAATTCCTCCAGATATTCAACTTGAACCTCCTGTGCTCCAATTTACACCCATTACCCCTTGTCCTATCACTGGTCACCACTGAGAAAAGCCTAACTCCATCTCCCTGACACTCACCCCTTACATGTCTGAACACATTGATGAGGTCACCCCTCAGTCTCCTTTTCTCCAGACTAAAGAATCATAGAATCATAGAATTAGCCGGGTTGGAAGGGACCTCAGAGATCATCTAGTCCAACCCTTGACCCACCGGAGCAGTTGCTAGACCATGGCACTGAGTGCCACATCCAGTCTTTTGTTAAATGTCTCCAGGGACGGAGAATCTACCACCTCCCCGGGCAGTCCATTCCACAGCCTAATCACCCTCCCCGTGAAGAAATTCTTTCTAATATCTAACCTAAACCTCCCCTGGCACAACTTAAGACTGTGTCCTCTTGTCTTGTTGAAGGGCGTCTGTGAAAAGAGTCCAGTTCCCACCTCGCTACAGCCTCCTTTCAGGTAGTTGTAGGCAGCAATGAGGTCTCCCCTGAGCCTCCTCTTCTTCAGGCTGAACAGCCCCAGCTCTCTCAGCCTCTCCTCACAGGGCCTGTGCTCGAGTCCCTTCACCAGCCTGGTTGCCCTCCTTTGGACCTGTTCCAGGACCTCTACATCCTTCTTAAACTGAGGGGCCCAGAACTGGACACAGTACTCGAGGTGTGGCCTCCCCAGAGCTGAGCACAGGGGCAGAATCCCTTCCCTGGACCTGCTGGTGACCCTGTTTCTGATCCAGCCCAGGATGCCATTGGCCTTCTTGGCCACCTGGGCACACTGCTGGCTCATGTTCAGTTTCTTGTCGATGCAGACTCCCAGGTCCCTTTCTGCCTGGCTGCTCTCCAGCCAGACCCAGCTCCCTCAGACTTTCCTCAGAAGGGAGATGTTCCACTCCCTTAATCATCTTCGTAGCTCTGCGCTGGACTCTTTCAAGCACTTCCCTGTCCTTCTTGAACTGAGGGGCCCAGAACTGGACACAATACTCCAGGTGCGGCCTCACCAATGCAGAATAGAGGGGGAGGAGAACCTCTCCTGACCTACTAACCACACCCTTCCTAATGCACCCCAGGATGCCATTGGCCTTCTTGGCCACAAGGGCACATTGCTGGCTCATGGTCATCCTGGAGCAGGTCCAAAGGAGGGCAACCAGGCTGGTGAAGGGACTCGAGCACAGGCCCTATGAGGAGAGGCTGAGAGAGCTGGGGCTGTTCAGCCTGAAGAAGAGGAGGCTCAGGGGAGACCTCATTGCTGTCACAACTACCTGAAAGGAGGCTGTAGCGAGGTGGGAACTGGACTCTTTTCACAGACGACCTTCAACAAGACAAGAGGACACAGTCTTAAGTTGTGCCAGGGGAGGTTTAGGTTAGATATTAGAAAGAATTTCTTCACGGAGAGGGTGATTAGGCTATGGAATGGACTGCCCGGGGAGGTGGTAGATTCTCCGTCCCTGGAGACATTTAAAAAAAGACTGGATGTGGCACTCAGTGCCATGGTCTAGCAACTGCTCCGGTGGGTCAAGGGTTGGACTAGATGATCTCTGAGGTCCCTTCCAACCCGGCTAATTCTATGATTCTATGATTCTCTTGTCTACCAGGACCCCCAGGTCTCTTTCACCTACACTGCTCTCCAGCAGGTCAGCCCCCAACCTATACTGGGACATCTTGTTGTTCTTCCCCAAATGCAAAACTCTACACTTCCCCTTGTTGAATTTCATCATGTTTCTCTCTGCCCAACTCTCCAGCCTGTCTAAGTCTCTCTGAATGGCAGCACAGCCCTCTGGTGTGTCAGCCACTCCTCCCAGCTTAGTGTCATCAGCAAACTTGCTGAGGGTACATTCTATACCCTCATCCAAGTCGTTGATGAAGATATTGAACAACACCGGTCCCAGTACCGACCCCTGAGGGACTCCACTAGTCACACACCTCCAACCAGATTCTGCCCCATTGACTACAACTCTCTGACTCCTTCCTTTCAACCAGTTCCTGATCCACCTCACTACCTGATCACCAAACCCATACTTGATCAACTTATCTACAAGGATGCTAACTAAAACTTGGGGTTGGGTCCTTTCTGCTGAGTTCATCTCAGGAGGATGACTCAAAGCAGGGGCAGGAAGCAAGAACTGGAGCTTTTTGGGGTGTTTTTTTTTTTGGGGGGGGCCCAAAGTCACCCCAAAACACAACACCCCCACCTCACCCGTTTGGTTGAGTCCCGTGGGGCCGATCCATTGGCGCTGCTGCTTCTTCTGGGAGACTGGAATGGGAAAAAGGGGGGTGAGGGGGGGGTGGGGGAGCCCCCCTGGGATCTGCCCCCCCCCCCTCGCCCCCATATTCTCCCCCAGCCCCATAATCTCCCCCCCCCCCTTCCTGCTCTTTTGTGTCTGCTCCCTGCTGGGGTTTGGGGGAAAACTTGGGGAGAATGGGACAAGGAGGAAGGGGGCTGGGGGGCTGTGACATCTGCAGCTCCCCCAAATCCCCCCCCCCCCAAAACACACACAGACCCCTAAAGGAGAAGGGGAGGGATGGAGGGAGGGGGGGCAGCTCTGAGCTGCTGTGTGGTGATGGAGGGAGGAGGAGGGAGGTGGAGGAAGAGGGAGGTGGAGGAGGAAGATGGAGGAGGAAGATGGAGGAGAAGATGGAAATGAAGGAGGATGATGGAGGAGGAAGGTTGAGGAGGAGGAGGAGGGAGATGGAGATGATGGAGGAGAAGATGGAGGAGGTGAAGGAGGAGGGTGGAGGAGGAGGGTGGAGGAGGAGGAGGAAGATGGAAGGAGATGGAGATGGAGAAGGAGGACAGAGGAGGGGGACGGAGGAGGGGGACGGAGGAGGGGGACGGAGGAGGGGGACGGAGGAGGGGGACGGAGGAGGGGGAGGAGGAGGAAGATGGAGGAGGAAGATGGAGGAGGAAGATGGAGGAGGAAGATGGAGGAGGAAGATGGAGGAGGAAGATGGAGGAGGAAGATGGAGGAGGGGATGGAGGAGGGAGATGGAGGAGGGAGATGGAGGAGGGAGATGGAGGAGGAAGATGGAGGAGGAAGATGGAGGAGGAAGATGGAGGAGGAAGATGGAGGAAGATGGAGGAAGATGGAGGAAGATGGAGGAAGATGGAGGAGGAGGAGATGGAGGAGAAGATGGAGGAGAAGATGGAGGAGGAAGAGGAAGATGGAGGAGCAGGAGGAAGATGAAGATGGAGGAGGAGGAGGAAGCTGGAGGAGAAGGTGGAGCAGGAGGAGCAGGCCCAGGGGGTGTCACCCACCTCTCCTGAGGAGGCTCCTGTAGGCAGGGGGTGCAGAGAGGAGCAGGAGGGCAGCCAGGAGGAGCAGCCCCAGGCAGATGCTGAGGATGGTGCCAGCTCCTGGCCCGGGGGGCTGGGGCTTCGAGTCCTGGCCTTGGGGACAGCAGGAATGTCACCCAGCAGCTCCTTCTGACCCCGGGGACCCCCGGGGACCCCCGGCCAGGGCTTCCCCATCCCTCCCACCCCCTTCCCAGGGTGGTCCCAGCTGGAATCCCCCACCCTGTCCCCCCCGTCCCCCACTGCCTTACACACGACCCGGGTCCTGGAGCAGCTGCGGGTGTCCCCGAGGTGGGGGGGACACAGACGGAGGGTGGGGACCCCACAGGTGACCCCCGTGGCGGGGGGGTCGCGGATCTCGGTGCTGGAGGAGAGGTTCCCACAGCGCAGCTCCTGGCACAGCTCCTGCCCCCAGGCTGCTCGCAGGGTCCCGCTGTCACACAGGAGCTGCCACTGTCCCCCCGCAAACACCTCCAGGTCCCCTTCACACGGAGTGGGACCCCCCGAGAGCCGCCGCAGGGCCCGGGGCAGGGAGCCTGGGGGGGGGAAAGGGAGATGGGGAGCTGGGGGGGGGGAAAGGGAGATGGGGAGCAGGGGGAGGGAAAGGGGAGATGGGAATAGAGGGGGGGAAAAGGGAGCACGGGAGGGGAGGGAAAAGGAGATAGGGAGAAAATGGGGGAGGAAAAGGGAGATGAGAAGAGGGGGGAAAAGGGAGATGGGGAGCACGGGGGGGAGAGGAAAAGGGAGATGGGGAGAGGATGGAGGAGGAAAAGGGAGATGGGGAACAGAGGAGGGGGCAAAGGGGAGATGGGGAGAGGATGGGAGGAGGAAAAGGGAGGACGGGAGGGGAGGAAAAGGGAGATGGGGGGAAAATGGAGGAGGAAAAGGGAGATGGGAAGCAGGAAAAGGGAGATGGGGAACACGGGGGAGAAAGGGAGATGGGGAGAAGATGAAGGAAAAGGGAGATGGGAAGAAGATGGGGGGGGAAAAGGAGATGGGGAGCACGGGGGGGGGAAGGGAGATGGGGAGGAGGGGAAGGGGGGAGATCCCAGCCCGGCCTCCATCCCACCAGGGGTGCTCCTGGGGGGTTGGGGTCCGCAGGGATGGAAGGGGACAGGGTGGGGGACACGTGGAGGACTTTTGGGGTGGCGATGGCCCCCTCTGGCAGCTCTGTACAAGCCCCAGCTCCATCAGGGGGGCTCCTAAGGCAGGGCAGGTGGTAGCCACATGGCTTGGATCTTGGGGGAGGTGTGGGGTGCCAGGAGTGGGGTGTCAGGGGGCAGGCAGGAATGGGGGTAGGGGATGGGGGATGGGGAATAAATGGGGTGTTAGGGATGGGGGCAGGGATGGGGTGGGGGTGTCAGGGGATAGGGGTGTCAGGGGATAGGGGTGAGGTGTGTCAGGGGATGGGGGTGTCAGGGGATGGGGGTGTCAGGGGATGGGGGCAGGGGATGGGGTGTCAGGGGATAGGGGTGTCAGGGGATAGGGGGGTGTCAGGGGATAGGGGGGTGTCAGGGGATAGGGGGGTCAGGGGATGGTGGGATGTCAGGGGATGGGGGTGTCAGGGGATGGGGGTGTCAGGGGATGGGGGGTGTCAGGGGATGGGGGGTGTCAGGGGATAGGGGGGTGTCAGGGGATAGGGGGGTGTCAGGGGATAGGGGGTGTCAGGGGATAGGGGGTGTCAGGGGATGGGGGGTGTCAGTGACAGGGGGGTGTCAGTGACTCTCACCCGAGCAGCTGATGGCTGCGGGTGCTCTCCCCGTGCGGGTTCTGGTGCGGTTGAAGCAGCTGAAGGGGGGGCTGCTCCCGCAGGGCTCCACCGCCTCCCACCGCACGGGCAAGTGGCTCCCGGGGCCCGGCTTCCAGTGGCCACGGATGGCAGAGCCACAGCCCAGAGCCTGGCAGACGCGGGTGGCCAGCTCCGGGGGGACCCCGCTGGCCACCGCCCCCCAGAGCCCCTCCCGGTACAGCTCCAGGGAGCCCGAGCACCCCAATTCACCATCCACCAACCTCAGCCTGGGGGGTCCTGGGGGGGACACACACACAGAAAAAGCCACCTGGGTGCCGAGGGGGTGATGATGGAACAGAAAATCCCCGTTGAACACCCCCAGGTCCTTACCGGGGGGCTCCGAGGGGGTGGTTGGAGGCAGCGGGGGGATCTCGGGGGGGGTTTTCACCGGCTCTAAAGCAACAAAAGCAGGGAGAGGTTGGGGTGTCTCGTCCCTCGGGGGGGTTGGGGTCAAGGTGCGGGGCTGAACTCACCGCTGCACCCCAGGCTGAGGGGTTGGGTGCAGTTTCCCGGCTCCCAGCGGCATTTCCCCGCAGCTCCCATCACCTCCCCGCACCGCACCCGCGGTTCCCGGGGCTCCGTCCCGGTACCGGAGAGGACCCGGAGGGACACGGAGGTGACGGGGCCACAAGCCAAGAGCTGGCAGATGGCATCTGTCCTCCTGAGGATGGCAGCGTCCCGGCAGACCCCCTGCCATTCCCCCTCCCACAGAACCTCCAGCAGCCCCGCACAGCGGCAAGGGCCCCTCCGGAGACGGAGAGGGGGATCTGAGGGGGGACACGGCGGAAAGGGGGGGTCAGGGGGGCTGGGAAGGGAGTGAGGGGCTTAGGGGGGTTGGGAAGGATCAGGAGGTTGGGGGCTCAGGGGAGTTGGGGGCTCAGGAAGGGTCTGGGAGAGTTGGGGCCTCAGGGGGGTTGGGGATTACGGGGGGTTGGGAAGGATCAGGGGGGAGTTGGGGGCTCAGGGGAGTTGGGGGCTCAGGAAGGGTCTGGGAGGGTTGGGGGCTCAGGGGGGTTGGGAAGGATTGGGGGGGTTGGGGGCTCAGGAAGGGTCTGGGAGGGTTGGGGGCTCCATGGGGTTGGGAAGGATCTGGGGGGGGGTTGGGGGCTCAGGGGAAGGTGGGAAGGATTTGGGGGGTCGGGGGCTCAGGGGGGGCTGGGGGCTCAGGGGGGTTGGGAAGGATCTGGGGGGGCTTGGGGGCTCCAGGGGGTTTAGAGCTCAGGGGTTTGGGGGCCCAGAAAGGGTCTGAGGGGGTTGGGGTCTCAGGGGGGTTGGGAGGGATCTGGGGGGGTTGGGGGCTCAGGGGGGTTGGGAGGGATCTGGGGGGGTTGGGACACCCAGGGCACCCATTTGGGGTGCCGATGGAACCATGGGTGAGGAGCTGCTAATTAATGAAGCTGTGGGTGAGGGGTTGCTAATTAATGAAGCTGTGGGTGAGGGGTTGCTAATTAATGAAGCTGTGGCCCAGGAGCTGCTAAGGAGGCCTCGGGGGGGTCTCCCACCCCCACTCACCCGCAGGGTCCTGGGTGGCTCCTCTGTGGTTGGGGACAGCTGCAAAAAGAGATGGGGACAGGGGGTCAGTCCTGGTCCTCACCCCAGGACCCCCCCCCCCTGCCAGCTCTTGGGGTCTCACTGGGTACTTTGGGGGGGGGGAAAGGTGGTTTGGGGGGGGAAAAGGGATTTTTGGGAGGGGTTCTGCTTGGTCTTTCCCCATTGGGAAGGAGCTGGGGATGGTGGCCCTGCCACCAAGGGGACAGCACTGTCCCCAGAGCTCAGTGGTGGGGACAGAGCCCCAGGCTGGCTCTGTGTGTCCCCCCCATTCCCCCCCCCAAGGAGGGGGTTGGGTAATCCTGGCTTTCTGCTGGGCTAATTAATGCTAATTAACGAGGAATATGCTAATACCATGCTAATAACCTCAGCTGCTGCCAGGCAGAGTGCCACCATCACTGCGGATCCAGGGACAGATGGGGACAGTGGGGGGGAGGGCTGTCCCCATGGGATTTTGGGGGTGTCCCCGTGGGATATTGAGGTCCTATGGGATCTGGGGGGGTCTCTGAAGGGTCCCCACGGGATTTTGAGGGTCCTTCCATGGAATCCAGAGGATCCCCATGGGATCTGGAGGGTCCCCGTGGGATCCAGAGGGTCCCCCCAGGATCTGGAGGGTCCCCCCATGGGATCCAGAGGGTCCTCGTGGGATCTGGAGGGTCCCCATGGGATTTTGGGGTTCCTCCTGTGGGATCCGGAGAGTCCCCATGGGATCCAGAGGGTCCCCACGGGATCTGGAGGGTCCCCATGGGATTTTGAGGGTCCCCCCATGGGATCCGGAGGATCCCCATGGGATCCAGAGGGTCCTCACAGGATCTGGAGAGTCCCCACGGAATCCAGAGGGTCACCACAGGATCTGGAGGGTCCCCACGGGATCCAGAGGGCCCCCCCATAGGATCCAGAGAGTTCCTACAGGATCTGGAGGGTCCCCATGGGATTTTTAGGGTCCTCCTGTGGGATCCAGAGGGTTCCCACAGGATCTGGAGGGTCCCCATGGCATTTTGGGGGTCTCCATAGGCTCCGAGGGTCCCATCCTGCAGCCCAGGGCTGGGTCCCCCCAGTCCCCCCCTTCCCAGCACCCCAGCTGCTCCCCCCCCCCGAGCCCCCTTCCAAACTCACCCCAGGTCCCCAGGGCCAGCAGCAGGAGCAGGGGGGGCCACTTGGGTGCCATCGGAGTGGCCAAACACCTCCTACAGCCCAGGGCTGAGCAGGAGGAGATGGGGGGGGGAGTTGGGGGGGGGGTGAAGCCACCTCTGCTCCCTGGGGTGGGGAAAAAGATGGGGGGGGGGACAGGGGGGACAGGAACCAAGTGTTTTTCCTCCCTCTGTGGTTTCTTTTTTTGCGTCACCTCCTTTGAAACTGCCAAACACCCCCCCACACCCCACCCCCCTCCCAGGGCCTTCTGAGCACCAAAAAGGAGAGGAGAAACCCCCCCCCAGCACCCCCCACCCTGGGGACCCCCACCCAGAGGGTCTCAGGATGGAGAATGCACCCAGGGATGGGAGCTGGGGGGGTCCCTTGGGTGCTCCCAAAGGGCTGAAGGCAGCGGGAGGCACCCAAAGGTGGAGGAGGGGGGTGCTGGGTGATGTTCCCCCCCCTGGGAAGGTCCCGATCCAGAGGATGTTGCTGGAGCTGTGGGGGAGAAGAACCCAATGATGGCCACCAAACCCTGGTGGCCACCAGTTCCTGATGGTCACCGTGTCACCACGGGTCACACCGAGCCACCAAGTGCCACGGGGACCAGGGGCAGCACCCAACCCCCTGCAGGATGGAGCCCGGGGGGGTTTCACCCAAATGTCTGTCTCCCACCTCCCCCCAGTTCCCACCCTGTGTCCCCACAAGGCCACTGGGGACACTGGGAGGAGGGAGGGGACACGGGGGAGGCGTTAATTGATCGTGGCCCAATTAATCCCTGGGAATCCAGGTCACCCACGCTTCCTGGGGACGTTCCTGCCCAAAGCTGACCCTGGCCTGGGGACCTCGGGGGGGTTGGGGACCAGGGTGCCCCCAGGGTGCTCGATGTGGGAATTGATCTTTTGGGGGCTTTCCTTCCCCTCCCCCCCCAAAAGAAAAGAAGTTTCTCCATGGCTGAGGTGACAGGGGGACACTGGTGACAAGTGGCATCTCTAGAGGCTCCTCAGCTCCATGAGCCCCCTGCTGCCACCCGGTTTGTCCCCCTCCCCTCCTGACCTCTTGTCCCCCCCCCCCCGCCTTTTCCCCCTCCTCTCCCCTTTGTCAGGGCTTTGGGTGCTATTTTGGGTGCTTCCTCCCTGGGTGCTGCTCCTTTCTCGCAGCTGGAGGAGGATGTGGCACCCGGGGAGGGGACGGGGACACGCGGGGACAAATTTTCCGCGGGGGTGGTTCTGAACCTCAACCCCAAAACTTCCTTTCCCCCCCCCTCCCCCCCCCCTCTCCCCAACCTCAGGGTGATGGAAAAGACTCCAGAGGGTGCTGGGGGTTGGGTGCTCCAACCCAAATCAACCCAACACAACTCAACCCAACACAACTCAACTCACCAGGAGATGATGAGCATGAAAGGGCCACCAGGAAAAGACAACTACAAAAGGACAGCCATGAAATGATCACCATGAAAGGACCACCACAAGATGATCACCAGGAAAGGACAACCACAAAAGGACAACCAGGAAAGGACAACCACAAGATGATCACCAAGAAAGGACCACCATGAAAAGGCAACCACAAAAGGACCACCATGAAATGATCACCACAAAAGGACAACCAGGAAAGGACAACACAAAAGGACAACCCCAAAATGATCACCATGAAAGGACCACCAGGAAATGGTCACCAGGAAAGGACAACCACAAGATGATCACCACAAAAGGACCACCATGAAAAGACAACTACAAAAGGACAACCATGAAATGATCACCAGGAAAGGACAGCCAGGAAAGGACAACCCCAAAATGATCACCATGAAACGACCACCATGAAAGGACAACCACGAAAGGACAACCATGAAAAGACAACCACAAGAGGACAACCAGAAAAGGACCACCATGAAAAGACAACTACAAAAGGACAACCATAAAATGATCACCAGGAAATGATCACCATGAAAGAACCACCACAAAATAATCACTAGAAAAGGACAACCACGAAAGGACAACCAGGAAATGATCACCATGAAAGGGCCACAACAAAAGGACAACCACAAGATGATCACCACAAAAGGACAACCAGGAAAGGACCACCACGAAATGATCACCATGAAACAACCACCATGAAAGGACAACCATGAAAAAACAACTACAAAAGGACCACCACAAAATAATCACCAGAAAAGGACAACCACAAGATGATCACCACAAAAGGACCACCATGAAAGGACCACCATGAAAAGACAACCACAAAAGGACAACCACAAAATGATCACCACAAAATGATCACCATGAAATGATCACCACAAAAGGACAACCAGGAAAGGACAACCCCAAAATGATCACCATGAAAGGACCACCATAAAATAATCACCAGGAAAGGACAACCACAAAAGGACAACCACGAAAGGACCACCATGAAAAGACAACCACAAAATGATCACCAGGAAACGATCACCCCAAAAGGACAACCACAAAAGGACCACCAGGAAATGATCACCAAGAAAGGACAACCACAAGATGATCACCATGAAAGGACCACCATGAAAAGACAACTACAAAAGGACAACCACGAAAGGACAACCACAAAATGATCACCAGGAAACGATCACCCCAAAAGGACAGCCACAAAAGGACCACCAGGAAATGATCACCAGGAAAGGACAACCACAAGATGATCACCACAAAAGGGTCACCACAAAGCAATCACCATGAAAGCACCACCCTTGGGGTGTCTCTTCACCTCGAGGTGCTGCCCTGGGGCTGCTGCCCCTCCTCTCATTCTCCCCCCTGCCACAGTGAGCACTGGAGGTGTCACCTCCTGCTTGGGGACATGGGGATGTCCTGAGGGCCACCACCCCCCCTCAGCTCTGCCCAGCCTCCTGCTCCATAGGGACCGTGGGGAGCTGCCCCATGGATGCTCTCCAGATCTTCTCCTGGATGCCACCACTGAGTGCCCCCCCCCTGGGGACAGAGCTGCAGGGTTGGGGACAAAGAAGGGCAGGACAGGGACGTCCTTTGTCCCCAGGTCACCCTGGCCTGGCTGAGGAGGAGGAAGGTCCCTTCCGAGGTGACCTTGGCTGCCACCAAGCCCTTCCCGTGGGTGTCCTCACGTGGAACCAACGTCACCCACGTTGGGCTCCAGACAGAGCCAAGGTCAAGGCCACGTCCCCTGTCCTGGGAGGGTGTCCAAGCTGGGGTTGTCCCCATGCCAGCACCACCCCTGAAGGTCCCAGGATGTGGCCCTGGTGGGAGCTGAACTCCTGAGCTCCTTCATCTTCTGCTAAGAGTTTTGTTGAGGGTTTTCTGGGTTTTTTTCTCCTTTTTTATTCGTTTTTCTTTTGTACCAAGGTCAGGATTAAAAATCTCCCATAAATTACCAGCCCCCGGGGTAGAAAACGTGGAGTTGTACAAAAACAGGGTGAGGGGGGAGTTGGGGAGGGGGGGAAGGGGTGAGGGGGGGGCCCACAGGACCCTCCCCACGATTGAGACCACGGGATCCATCATCAGCATCATCACTATGGACACGACAGCAATGAGACCCAAAGCAGTAAGGTCACCTCCTTCCCCGAGGCCACCAAGGGGGGGGGACACACCAAGGTGGACCCCTCCTCAGGGTGGGGGGGATGAGCTGAGCTGGGTGAAGCCCCCCCCCCTCCAAAGGGCCCCTCAGAGCACCCAAGAGCAGCAGGAGGGATGGGGTGGTGTCCCCTCCACGGGTGACACGGGGAGGAGGTTGGTGCCTTACTGGTTTGTCCGGGGCTTGGGGGGGTCTCTCCCCCCACACACACTTATTTTTGGGGTGGGGGGAGTGTCAGGAGCTCCCCCGGATCCTCTCCATGTAGCTCCTGAGCTCCTCGGGGTCCCTCAGCCCCATGTCCTCGCAGACCCAGCGGATGTCGTCCTCGCCGGCCACCAGGATGGACTGAACGTTGGGGACAGCTTGGGGGGGCTCCTCGGGGACCCGGGGGGGGGCGAAGGTGACAAATTCCACCCTTTTCCTCCTCCCACCCCCCGGCGTCCCCCCCCCATCCTTACGGGACGGGGGAGCTGCGGGTTTGGGGGTGCCGGGAGCCCCGGGTTGGGAGCAGCAGCACCCGCCCGAGGGGGTCACCCGGGGGGGGGTCACCTGGGGGTTGGGGGTGACCTGGGTGGGGGGGGTGACTTGGGGAGGGGGGGTGGGGGTCAGGGGGGGCTCGGGTTGCCGGCGGTCCAGTTGCCGGCTGAGCTCCTGCTGGTCGGTGCCCAACCAAACCCAGTTGTGGGGCTGGGGGGCGGCGGGGGGGGCGGTGCCGTCCGGGACCTCCTTGCGCTGGTAGCGCAGGACGAAGAAGATGCAGTTGATGAGGAAGATGAAGATGGCGGAGCAGAAAACCCCCAGCAGGACGTACAGCCCCAGCTCCAGCTCCGTCACCCTCGCCGCAGCCTTCACCATCTCCTCCTCCTCCTCCTCCCCCCCTGTCCCCCCCCGCCCGTAGCCTTCATCCTCCTCCTCCTCTTCCTCCCCGGTCCCCCCCCGCCTGTAGCCTTCATCCTCCTCCCCCTCGGTGCCCCCCCGCCCGTAGCCTTCATCCCCCTCCTCCTCTTCAGAAGAAGACCCCAACCCTCGGTGTTTGGTGGCAGGAGGTGCCACCCCCTCGGGGACATCCCGTCCGGCTGTCACCTCCTCCCCGGACATGGCCCCCTCGGCCCGTGGGAAAGCTGAGGTGACCCCGGGGTGGCCACCACCCGGGCTACTGAGGGTGGGGACATCGGTGGCCACCTCCAGCCAAGCAGTGCCGGTGGCCAAAGCCCCCGCGCGGTGACGACCCCGGCGACAAATGTCGTGGGGGTGGAGCTGGAGCTGGAGGAGGGGACCCCGACCCGGCCCCTCGGCCACCACCCACGGGCGAGCCGTGGGGCCAGCGGGGGAACCCCCGACGGTGGCCACGGAGGGGTCGAGGGAGGTGACAGTGAGGGTGACATCCTGCCAGGAGTAGAGATCCAGCGGGGACACGGTGTGATCGGAGAAGGACAACCAGACCGAGAGGGTGGCCTCCTGCGGGGGGTGTCACCAAGGGGGGTGACACCGAGGTGTTGGGGGGTGGGGGGGGGGTGGTGGGGGGGGGTGGGGGGTGTGGGGGTGGGGTTGGGGTGGTGGGGGGTGGTGGGTGTGGGGGGTGGGGGTGTTAGCAAAGGGGTGGCACCGGGGAGGGGGTGGCAATGGGGAGGGGGTGACAAGGGTGGGGGTGGCACTAGGGAAAGGGTGGCACTGGGATGTCACCAAGGGGGGTGACACGGGTGGGGGTGGCAATGGGGAGGGTGTGGTACTAGGATGTCATCGGGATGTCACCAAGCAGGGGGTGACACAGGTTGGGGTGGCACTAGGGAAGGGGTGGCACTGGGATGTCACCAAGGGGGGTGACACCGGAGTGTTAGCAAAGGGGTGGCACTGGTGAGGGGGTGGCAATGGGGAGGGGGTGGCACGGGGATGTCACCAAGGAGGGTGACACGGGTGGGGGTGGCACTAGAGAAGGGGTGGTACTGGGATGTCATCGGGATGTCACCAAGCAGGGGGTGACACGGGTGGGGGTGGCACTAGAGAAAGGGTGGCACTGGGATGTCACCAAGTGGGGTGACACTGGGGAGGGGGGTGTCACCTCGTTGGAGGTGATGCCAGGATGTCACCAAAGGGGGTGACAAAGGTGGGGGTGGCACTAGGGAAGAGGTGACACCCAGGATGTCACCAAGGAGGGGGGTGACACCAGGGTGGTGGTGACACTGGATAAGGGGGGTGACCCTGGAGCCCCCTAATGTCCCCCTCACCTGCTTGGGGGCCCGCAGGGTGGGTGTCCCCTGGGCGGTGGCAGTGACCATGTTGGGGTGACCCGGCTGTGACCGCAGGGACAGGGACAGCCCTGCCACCACCTCTGCCCTCAGCTCTGTCACTGTCACCTTCTCCTCTGACACCACCACCGTCTGCTCCCCCAGCAGCGCCGCTGACAGGGGGGACAGCACCTGGGGGGGACACGGGGGGCACCTCCTGAACCCCCCAGTTCCCCCACGACCCCTCTGCATGTCCCCAACTTCCCTCCCAGGACCCCCCTACACCCCATAGGACCCCCCCCACCCCTCAGAACCCCCCTGAACCCCCCCCAGGATCCCTCTGCACCCTCCAGGACCCCCCCACACCCCTAAGACCCCCCCCAGCTCCCCCCAGGACCCCTCCTAACCCTCAGAGCCCCCCTACACTCCCCCCCGGACCCCTCTACACCCCCCCGGACCCTCCCCACACCCCCAGAACCCCCCCCAGAACCCCCTACACACCCCCAGGCCTCCCCCCAGATCCCCCCAGGACCCCTCCCCACCCCTCAGACCCCCCGGTGTGACCCCCCCAGGACCCCCCCGACTCCTCAGAGCCCCCCAAGCTCCCCTCAGGATCCCCCCCCCGCTCCCCAAACCTCCCCCCCCGCCCCTCAGAACCCCCCCACACCCTTCCCCAGAATCCCCCCACCCCCTCAGGACCCCTCCAGCTCCCCCCAGAACCCCCCCCTAGAACCTCCCCACACCTTTAGGACCCCCCTCAGCTCCCCCAGGACCCCCCCCAACCCTCAGAACCCCCCTGCACCCCCCTGCACCCCACCCAGCTCCCCCCCAAGACCCCCAGCTCCCCCCAGGACCCCCCCCCAGAGCCCCCCCACACCCTTAGGACCCCCCTCAGCTCCCCCAAGCCCCCCCCCCAACCCTCAGAACCCCCCATGACCCCCCTGCAGCCCCCAGGACCCCCGCCCAGCTCCCCCCACGACCCCCTCCAACACCCCCAGCTCCCCCCAGGACCCCCCTCCAACCCCCCCACACCCTTAGGACCCCCCTCAGCTCCCCCACGTCCCCCCCTCCAACCCTCAGAACCCCCCTGCACCCCACCCAGGACCCCCCCCAGGACTCCCAGGACCCCCCCAAGCCCCCCCCTACCTCCACCGAGGTGACCCCCGGTTCCCTGCCCACCACCACCGTGCCCCCCTCCAGCGTGGCCACCCGGGGGTCCTGCACGCGGGTCAGGTGGGCCACCAGGGGGGTGACATCCAGGAGCCACTGGGGGCCGGGCAGGTAGGAGAGGTGACGGCCACCGGCGGGGGGGTGGGCGACAAAATGGGCCAAGACCCGGAGCCACGTGCGCTGGTACTGGGGGTGACACCCCCGGGGACGGCGATCCCCAGGGACAGCGGCCGAGGGGCTGGGGACAGGGACACGGGGCACCGGTGGCACCAGTGGCACCAGTGGCATCGGTGGCAGCAGTGGCAGCAGTGGCACAGGGGACAGGGACATGTGGCACCAGTGGCACCAGTGGCACAGGGGGATGAGGACAGGGACACGTGGCACCGGTGGCACCAGTGGCACAGGGGACAGGGACATGTGGCACCAGTATCACCAGTGACACCAGTGGCACCAGTGGCATCAGTGGCACAGGGGACAGGGACACGTGGCACCAGTATCACCAGTGCCACAGGGGACAGGGGGCAGGGACATGTGGCACAGCTGTGACCAGTGTCACAGGGGACAGGGACACACATATCACTGGTGTCACCAGTGTCACAGGGCTCAGGGGGACAAATGGCACCGGTGTCACAGAGGGCTGGGGGACACACAGATGCCGTGAGTGTCACAGTGCTCAGGGGACAGTGCCACCCATGTCACCAGTGTCACAGGGCTCAGGGACACATGTCACCAGTGGCACAGGGGGCTGGGGACAGGGACACAAGTGGCACCAGTGGCACCAGTGGCACCAGTGGCACAGGGGGCTGGGGACAGGGACACAAGTGGCACCAGTGGCACCAGTGGCACAGGGGGCTGGGGACAAGGACACAAGTGGCACCAGTGGCACCAGTGGCACAGGGGACAGGGACATGTGGCACCAGTGGCACAGGGGGCAGTGCCACCCATGTCCTGAGTGTCACAGTGCTCAGGGGACAGTGCCACCCACGTCACCAGTGTCCCAGGGCTCAGGGACACGTGTCACCAGTGTCCCAGGGGGCTGAGCAGGCCACAGAAGCGTGGGACAGGGACACCCATGTCCCGAGTGCGTGGGGGCTCAGCAGGACAGTGCCACCCTCTGTGTGTGTCCCCATTGTCCCCCCCGTGTCCCCGCTCACCTCTCGGGTCCCCCCGGTGTCCTCCAGCCCCGCAGCTGCTCCAGGGTGGTGTCCCCCAGCTGGACCCGCAGTGGCAGCAGCGGGGCCCAGACGGTGACACTCAGGGACACGTGGAGCCTCCGCCACCAGAAGTCCACCCGGGCCCCCCGAGCCCCCCGCCTCTCCCTGCCCCCCAGCACCAGGGAGTCACAGCCCTCTGACACCTGGGGACACGGGGACAACGGGGACATCAGGATGGGGGACGTGGCAAAGAGATGAAGGGACATGGGGAGTGGGGATGTGGGGACATTTGGGGACATTTGGGGGGCACTGGAGGGACATTGTGGGACCTTTGAGGGACACTGGGGGACATTTGGGGATCTTTGGGGGACATGGGGAGGACATTAGGGGACATTTGGGGGACATTGGGGGGACACTGTGGGACATTGGGGGACATTGGAGGGCATTGGGGGACATTTGGGGGACATTGGGGGACACTGGGGGACACTGGGGGACACTGAGGGGCATTTGGGGGACATGGGGGGACATTGGGGGACATCGGAGGGACATTGGGGGACACAGGGGGGGCATTGGGAGGCATTGGGAGACATTTGGGGGACACTGTGGGACATTTGGGGGACATTGGGGGGACATTGGGGGGAGAGTGGGGGACTTTGGGGGGCATTGGGGGGACATTGGGGGACATTTGGGGACATTGGGGGACACTTGGGGACATTGGGGGGCATTGTGGGACACTGGGGGACACTGAGGGGCATTTGGGGGACATGGGGGGGCATTGGGGGACATCGGAGGGACATTGGGGGACACAGGGGGGCATTGGGAGACATTGGGAGACATTTGGGGGACACTGTGCGACATTTGGGGGACATTGGGGGACATTGGGGGACACTTGGGGGCACTGGGGGGCATTGGAGGGACATTGGGGGGACATTTGGGGACATGGGGGGACACTGTGGGACATTGGGGGGACATTGGGGACATTTGGGGACATTGGGGGGCATTTAGGGGACACTGTGGGACATTGGGGGACACTGTGGGACATTGGGGGGACACTGGGGGGACACTGGGGGGCATTTGGGGACATCTGGGGACACATGGGGACATTTGAGGCCCCTGGGGACACCCCTGTCACCTGCAGGACTTGCTTGTCAGCCGACTCGCAGCCGGGGGGCTCGGGCAGCTCAGCCACGTGTCCCCCCCCTTCCACTGTCACCAGTGTCACCGGGACGAGCCGGGGGGTCCCTGTCAGCGGGGCCGTGTTCAGGATCTCCGACTCCTTCGGGTGACAAAAACCACCCCAAAACCCCCAAAAAACCCCATTAGGGCTGAGCCCTCCCCCTGAGGGAACCCAGGGGGGGTTCTGGGGGGGGGGTCTGGGTGTCACCCACCTGCACCAAGGGGACGAGGGCCCGGAAGTCCCTGGGCAGGACCTGGAGCTCCCACACCAGTTTGTCCCGTTGGGCCTCGGGGTCCTGTCCTGGGTACTCCACCTGCCAGGAGAGGGGACGGGACCCCCCCGTCCCGTTCTGCACCCCCAGCTCCAGCAGCAGGAAGGGGACAGGGGAGAGGGACCTGGGGGGGGGGGAAATGGGGGGGTGAGGGGGTGTCCCAGGACCCCCCAGTGCACACACAGGCAGATACTGGGGAGATTGGGAGGGGATTAGGGGGATGGGATGGACTGGGATGGGACTGGTGTGGTGTATGGGGCAGACTGGGATGGATTGGGCCAGACTGGGATGGGAATGGTGGGATGTATGGGTCATATTGGGTCATACTGGGTCATACTGGGCCAGATTGGGTCATAGTGGGATGGGAATGGTGGGATGTATGGGTCATATTGGGTCATACTGGGCTGGACTGGGTCATACTGGGATGGGACTGGTGGGATGTATAGGTCATATTGGGCCAGACTGGGTCATACTGGGATGGGACTGGTGAGATGTATGGGTCATATTGGGTCATACTGGGCTGGACTGGGTCATACTGGGCTGAGAATGGTGGGATGTATGGGTTCCCCTGAGCTAGACTGGGTCATACTGGGATGGGACTGGTGGGATGTATAGGTCATATTGGGCCAGACTGGGTGATACTGGGCCAGACTGGGTCATACTGGGATAAGAATGGTGGGATGTATGGGTTCCCCTGAGCTAGACTGGGTCATACTGGGATGGGACTGGTGCGATATAGAGGTCTCCCTTCTCAGACTGGGCCGTACTGGGCTGCACTGGTTCCCCAGACAGAAGCCCCCCCCCATGCCGGGGGTGCCACCCCCACGTCCTACCTGGAGCCACCGCTGTCCCTGTCCCCAACCCGCTGGCAGGTGACCACGGCCAGGGAGTGCTTGGGGCCCCGGGCACGCTCCAGGTGGGCGCTCCAGGAGCTGGGGGACACGGGGCGGGCGGCCACCACCTGCAGCCCCTTCTTGGCCTTCACCCTGTCACCAGCCACACCCTGCTCACACCGTGTCCCCAACACACCCAACACCTTCCCATTGTCACACCGTGTCCCCAACCCAACCACCTTCCCATGGACCCTCATCACACAGTGTCCCCAACCCACCCAACACCTTCCCATTGTCACACGGTGTCCCCAACCCACCCAACACCTTCCCATTGTCACACTGTGTCCCCAACCCACCCAACACCTTCCCATTGTCACACTGTGTCCCCAACCCACCCAACACCTTCCCATTGTCACACGGTGTCCCCAACCCACCCAAATACCCTCTGGTGTGGTGGGACCCTCAACCCATAATGTCCCAAACCCACCCAACACCTTCCCATTGTCACACGGTGTCCCCAACCCAACTACCTTCTCACATGGGACTCTCATCACACAGTGTCCCCAACCCACCCAAACACCTTCCCATTGTCACACGGTGTCCCCAACCCACCCAAACACCTTCCTTCCCATGGACCCTCAACCCACAGTGTCCCCAACCCAACCACCTTCCTATGGACCATTGTCACACACTGTCCCCAACTCACCCAACCATCTTCCCATGGAGCAGGACCATTGTCACACAATGTCCCCAACCCAACCACCTTCCCGTGGGGTGGCACCTTCACCTCACAATGTCCCCAACCCACCCAAACACCTCCCTGCATGGTGGGACCCTCAACCCACAGTGTCCCCAACCTGATGGGGTGGCACCTTCATCTCACAATGTCCCCAACCCATCCAAACACCTTCCCATGAACCACTGTCACACAGTGTCCCCAACCCACCCAACATCTTCCCATTGTCACACCGTGTCCCCAACCCACCCAACCACCCTCTGGTGCGGCGGGACCCCCAACCCATGATGTCCCCATGCCACCCACCCCCATTTTGGGGGTGCCACCCTCACCGAATCGTCAGCTGCTCGGCGGTGAAGTTGTGCTGGAGGGCGAGGGTGGCAGTGAAACGTTGTCCTGGGTGCAGGGTGACATCGGGGACACGCAGCAGGACTTTGTCATCCAGCCTCACCTCCTGCACCCGCGCTGCCTCGGCCGCCCGCAGCTCCAACGTCCCCAAATATTGGGGGGCTTCACCCCCCCGGCTCCGTTCCCCGTCCCCAGCAGGGTCACAGTCCCCCGGTGTCACCACGCCGTGGAACAGCTCAACCGGCTCGGGGACCGCGGGGGTCTCGGTGTCCCCAGGTGTGGGGGTGGGTGCCGGGGAGAACCAGGGCTGGGGGATCTCCAGCTCCACCACGCAGACACCCAAGGGGGCCTGGAGAGGGGGAGTGGGACCCCAAGTCAGGGTTGGGGGGGGGTTTAGTGGGGTGAGCGTCCCCTCACAGGGGTTGGGGTGCTGGGGTTGACACTGACCTGCAGGCGACAGGTCCCACGGGCCACCTGGCCACGGTGGTGGGCGTGGAGGGTGACACAGGGAAGGTCCTGCTCCCTAATGGGGTCCCACTGCCCAGGGTGGTCCCATTGCCCAGGGTGGTCCCGTTGTCCAGGGTGGTCCCGTGGTCCAGGGTGGTCTTGCTCCCTAGGGTGGTCTTGCTCCCTAGGGTGGTCTTGCTCCCCAGGGTGGTCCCGTGGGCCAGGGTGGTCCCGTTGTCCAGGGTGCTCTGGTTGCCCATGATGGTCCCGTTGCCCAGGGTGGTCTTGCTCCCCAGGGTGGTCCCATTTCCTAGGGTGCTCTTGCTCCCTGGGATGGTCCCTCTCCCCAGGGTGGTCCTGCTCCCCGGGGTCACCCCTCTCCCTGGGGTGTCCCCCCCTCCCCAGCAGCCAATCAGAGCCCTGGAGATGGAAGAGGACCCTGGCCACGGGCTGGGTGGGGGACACGGAGCTCTCCAAGGACACGGCACGGATGTCCCAACTGTCCCTTCCCGAGGAATTCCGGGTGGGCACCTCCTGCAGAGACAGGGGGGGCTTTGCTAGGGTGGGGGGTGAGGGAAGGGGAAGATTTGGGAGGTGGGTGGGGGTGGCTTTACCTGGTGGGTGCTGAAGGGGGGGTAGGTGGCCTGGAGGAGGGGCTGGGGTCCCGGGGACAGGAGCAGGAAGGTCTCGGTGAGGGTCAGCAGGGAGGTGTTGGTGGGGAGGTCCCGGGCTGCCTGCTGCAGGCGGTAATGTTGGGGCACCCCCAGCACCTCCAGCTCAGCGGGAAGGTACACGGCATCCGGGGGGGCCCCGTCACCCCTGCCTGTGGGGACACGGCCCGTGTCACCCCCAGGGTGGCCCCGGAGAGGTCTCTGTGCCCGCCACCACGCTGGTGGAGGAGATGGCTTTGGGATTGCCGTGGGTGGTCACAGGGACAGGGGCACCCCAGGGGTTGTCCCTTGGGTGCTGGTGACCATGGACACACCCCCAGATGCCACCTGATTCACAAAGGAGGGGACAGATCCCACCAGTCAGGGGACAGATGCCACCCGATCCCCACGGGAGGGGACAGATCCCACCGGTGTGGGGACAGATGCCACCCGATCCCCACGGGAGGGGACAGATCCCACCGGTGTGGGGACAGATGCCACCCGATCCCCACGGGAGGGGACAGATCCCACCGGTGTGGGGACAGATGCCACCCGATCCCCACGGGAGGGGACAGATCCCACCAGCTGGAGGAGAAATCCCACCCCATCCCCAGGGCAGGGACCCCTCCCCTCAGTCTGGGGACAGAACCCACCGGTGTGGGGACACATCCCACCCGATCCACAGCTCCCCACGGGCACAGGACAGATCCCACCCGATCCACACGGGAAGGACCAGATCCCACTGCGCTGGGGACAGATTCCACCCAATCCACAGCTCCCCACGAGCACAGGACAGATCCCACCCGATCCACACGCGAAGGATCAGATCCCACCCGATCCACAGCTCCCCATGGGCACAGGAGGGGACAGATCCCACCCGATCCACACGAGAAGGACCAGATCCCACCCGATCCACAGCTGCCCACGGGCACGGGAGGGGACAGATGCCACCCGATCCGCATGGCAGGGGACAGATCCCACGCTTATGGGGACGGATCCCACCCGCTCCCCACGCGAGGGGATCCCCTTCGGAGAGCCCAGCAGCCCCCACGCTCCTCGGGGGGATCCCATGGGGTGGGGGGGATCAACCCCCCTCGGGATGGCGATGGGGCTGCCGGTCCCGGTCCCGGTGCCGGTCCGACTCACCCGAAGCAGAGAGCAGGAGGACGGCCAGCATTGCCAGCCGGTTCGGCGGTGCCGGTGGCGGTACCGGTGGCGGTACCGGGGCCATGGCCGGGCGGGCTCCCCCGGTGCCTCCCAGCTCAGCCGCGGCCGCCGCTCCCGTCCCTCCGCCTCCGCTCCCAGACAATGGGGCCGGGGCGGGACCGGCACCGGCACCGCCTCGTCCCGCCGGGTCCTAAATCCCGGCCCGGGCCCCGGCCCAGCCTCCGGTCCTTATTCGCACTCCGGTCCCGGTCCAAAAATTCCCCCCGCTCCAAAATGTGTCGTCCCCGTTACCTCCTCCCCAGTCCCAATCGGAGCAACTGGGAGGCGCTGGGAAGGACTGGGGACATCCCAGGGGACACGGAGCGAGGTGACCTCCACCCTGCCAGGGACACCCCTAAAATGGACCCCCCCAAAACGGACCCCCGCCCCGGTTCCCCTTCCCGCAGGGCAGCAGCCGAGGCTCCAACCTCCTTTATTCCAAACCCTTTATCAAAACAGTTTAAAAAGCAGCTTTAAAACCCCAAAAGTGGTGGAAAGGGGGGGCTGTGACCCCCCCCCCCCAGCCCGCACGAGTAGAAACCCCCCCACCCTGCCCCCTAAACTTGGGTTGGGGAGGGGGCGATGCCTGGCACGGGGGCTCCTGCTGAATGGGGACACCAGGCTCGGGGTGGGGGGTCCCCCCTATTTGGGGGGGCTTGAATTTGGGGCTGGAAGGGGGGGGGGGGTGGTTCTAGACACCCCCCCCTCCCCGGGGAAGGCACTTTGGGGTGGCGTGAAGGCACTGCGGGATGGCAGCGGGGACCCCAAGCTGCGGGGTGGGGAGGGGATCTGTGCCCCCCCAAAATGGGGACACACACACACACACACACTTTACCCCCCCACACCCGACCCCTCCACCCAGAACCCCACCCTGTTTCCCCCCCCCAACGAATCCCCCCAACCCTTTCCCCCCCCAGCCCCCCACACCTTTTACCCCCCCTGCACCCCAATCCCAGACCCCCCCTCTTTCCCCCCCACGAATCCCCCAGAGCCCCCCTATTTCAGGATCCCCCCCCTCGCCCCCAACCCTCCCCCCATGCAGCTCCCCCCCCTATTTACCCCCCGAACCCCCCCCATTTCCTCTCATCCCGGACCCCCCATTCCCCCCCATCCCTTAGGGCTGGCATGAAGGTGCTGTGACATGAGTGGGGACCCCGAATTTCGGGGTGGGGGATCCGTGGCCCCCAAAACGGGGAGGGGGACACACACACACCCCTCCTCCATCCCCCCCCAAGACCTCCACCCAGTTTCCCCCCCCCCAAGATCTCCCGGACCCCCCCCTATTTCGAGACCCCTCTGACCCCCCACCCCCCCCTGCACCCCAACCCTCCTGTTACCCCCTTGGGTCCCCCCAAATCCCCCCCATTCCCTCTCATCCCAGACCCCCCCCCCAATCCCTCAGGGCTGGCGTGAAGGCACTGCGGTGCACGAGCAGGGACCCCGAATTTCGGGGTGGGGGATCTGAGCCCCCCAAAATGGGGAGGGGGAAACCCCCCCCCCTTCCTCCATCTCCCCCAAGACCTCCACCCAGTTTCCAATCTCCCGGACCCCCCCCTATTTCGAGACCCCTCTGACCCCCAACCCACCCCTGCACCCCAACCCTCCTGTTACCCCCTTGGGTCCCCCCAAATCCCCCCCATTCCCTCTCATCCCAGACCCCCCCCCAATCCCTCAGGGCTGGCGTGAAGGCACTGCGGTGCACAAGCGGGGACCCCGAATTTCGGGGTGGGGGATCTGAGCCCCCCAAAACGGGGAGGGGGACACACACACGCATTTACCCCCCTCCTCCACCCCCCCCCCCAAGACCTCCACCCAGTTTCCCCCCACACGAATCCCCCAGACCCCCCGTATTTCAAGATCCCCCTGACCCCCACCCCCCCCTGCACCCCAACCCTCCTGTTACCCCCTTGGGTCCCCCCAAATCCCCCCCATTCCCTCTCATCCCAGACCCCCCCCAATCCCTCAGGGCTGGCGTGAAGGCACTGCAGTGCACAAGCAGGGACCCCGAATTTCGGGGTGGGGGATCCGTGCCCCCCAAAACGGGGAGGGGGACACACACACACCCCTCCTCCATCCCCCCCTAAGACCTCCACCCAGTTTCCCCCCACACGAATCTCCCGGACCCCCCCCTATTTTAAGACCCCTCTGACCCCCACCCCCCCCTGCACCCCAACCCTCCTGTTACCCCCTTGGGTCCCCCCAAATCCCCCCCATTCCCTCTCATCCCAGACCCCCCCCCAATCCCTCAGGGCTGACGTGAAGGCACTGCAGTGCACAAGCAGGGACCCCAAATTTCGGGGTGGGGGATCCGTGCCCCCCAAAACGGGGAGGGGGACACACACACAGCGCTGGGGAGCAGAGGGGGGGGGCGGTGTGTGGGGGTGTCACTCCTCCCTGTTTCGGGGACCCCCCCACTTCTGCCTCCTCCTCAGCTCCTCCACTTTCCACTCCAGGCTGCGGACGGCGGCTTCCAGCTGGGCGCTGGGGGGGGGGGAGCCGGAGGAGCCCCCCCCGAGCCCCCCCAAAATGCTGTAGAGCACCCCCAAAGCCAGCAGCATCCCCGCCTGGGCCGTGGGGGTCTCTGGGGAGGCGGCGATGTGCAGGAAAGCCCCCAGGAAGCAGCAGAGCTTCACCCACCGCAGCGCCGGCTGCAGGAGCCCCCGCAGCTGCCTCAGTAGCCAAAAGGCCACCAGAGTGGCCACAGCCCAGAGCAGGACCCGCTGCACCTCCTTAGGACCCAAAGCCACCGTCCGGACCAACCCCCCACCTGGGAAGGACAAGGTGGGTGTCACGCGTGGGTGGGTGACACCAGGCTGGGTGACGACGCTAGCCCGGGGGCTACCAGACTGACCGGTGACACCAGCGGTGGCCAGCAGGTCCCCCACGATCCCGCAGGTGGTGGCCAAAGCCACGGAGATCCCCGAGGAGATGAGCCAGAGGGTGGCAGAGAAGCTCTGAGGGACAGAGGAGGTGACAATGGGGGGGGGACACTGGAGATGTCCCCCACACACCCCCCCGGGGCCACCAGCTCACCTCGGCCACTAGCCCCAGGGGCTGGGAGCCCACCCAGCCCTCCAGGGTGACCCAGGTGGCTCGGCCCAGCCGTGACAAGAGGTCATCGGGGGGCGGGGGGGGGACACCCCCACGAGGGCCACCACCCCGAGGGTCCCCCGCTGTCACCCCCCCCAGCAAGGGGACCCAGAGCAGCAGGGACAGGAGGGGGTGGCACCCCGAGGTCTCCTCCATCTTGGGGTCTGACGCCGGATCTGGGGGGACAGGGACAAAGAGGTGTTGGGGACACCACGGGGGGCAGCGTGTGTGTCGTGTGTCCCCCCCAAAATGGCCACAGGGGGGTGGCTTTTGGGGTCCCCCCCCGATGGCCTTTGAGGGGGTGGCTTTTGGGGTCCCCTTCATTGGGTTTTTGGGGGGTTTAAGGTTTGGGGTGTCCCCGATGACCTTTAGGGGGGTGGCTTTTGGGGTCCCCCCCCAATGGCCTTTGAGGGGGTGGCTTTTGGGGTCCCCCTCGTTGGGTTTTGGGGTTGCTTGGACTTTGGGGTGTCCCCCCTGGCCTTTGAGGGGGGGACCCCCCAGGCTGTTGAGGGGGGGGTGGCTTTTGGGGTCCCCCCCCAATGGTCTTTGAGGGGTTGGCTTTTGGGGTCCCCCTCGTTGGGTTTTGGGGGGGTTTAAAGTTTGGGGTGTCCCCGATGACCTTTAGGGGGGTGGCTTTTGGGGTCCCCCCACTGGCTGCTGGGGGGGTTGGCTTTTGGGGTCCCCCCCTGCCCTTTAGGGGGATTTTAGGGTCCCCCGAGCTGTCCTTTTTTTTGGGGGGGGGTCAGCCTTTGGGGTCCCCCTTCTGCCTTTGTTTGGGGTTGAATTTTGGGGCCCCCCCCGATGACTTTTGGGGGGCTGGCACTGTGTGTGTCCCCCCCCCGCTATCTTTAGGCAGCACAGAGCTCTTGCCCTGCCCAAGGACATGGGGCGGGGGGGGGACGGACTCTGGGGGGGCCCCCTTGAGCCCCCCCCGACTTCTCCCCCCTAAATCCACCCACTTCCCCCCCCCCCTTCCCATTCCATCCCATCCCGGACCCCTCCCCGTGCCCCCCCCCCCCCCATTCTATCCCTTCCCGACCCCCCCACCGAACCCCGGACCTCCGCGCCCCCCACCCCTTTTCCCCCCCCCGTACCCCCACCCTTTCCCTTCCCCCAAAGCCCCCCATCCCACCCCCATTCCCCCTCCCGTACCCCCCACCCTTTTCCCCCAAATCCCGCACCCCATTCCACCCCCTGCCCCCCTCTCCGCGCCCCCCACCCCTTTTCCCCCCCCCGTACCCCCACCCTTTCCCTTCCCCCCAAACCCCCCATCCCAGCCCCCCCCCATTTCCCCCTCCCGTACCCCCCACCCTTTCCCCCCCCCAAATCCCTCATCCCCATTCCACCACCCTCCCACCCTCTCGCGCCCCCACCTTTCCTCTCCTCACCCCTCCCAGATCCCCTTTTCCCCACGACCCGGACCCCCCAATTTCGGGCTCCATCCCCCACACCCCAGCAGCTCCTGCCCCCTTCAGGGGTCCCCCCAATCCCCCATTCCCTCTCACCCCAAGCCCCCCTTTAGGGTCCCCCCGACCCCCGTCCCCCCCCCCCCGAACTCAGCGGGGCCGCGCTCACCGCCGCCGCTAGGGGGCGCTGCAGAGGCGGGAGGGGTCTCCGCACGCGGGCAAGGCCCAATGGGGAGGGGGGAAAAGGGAAGGGGGGGGGGGGAGGGGAGTGAGCGCGCGCGCCGCCGCCGCGGTGCACCACGGGAGTTGTAGTCCGCCGGGGCTCCGCGGGGCATGCCGGGAAGAACCGTTACTATAGCAACGCGGCCTACCCCGCCCGGCAAAAACCGGAGCCTGGGGGGAGAAGAAGGGGGGGGGGGAACGGGAAGAGATGAAGCAACGGGAAGGGAGGAGGGGGGGGGGGCAATGTGCGGTGTTCCCGCTGCATCCTGCGAGCTCTTTCCGGTTCCGGTAGTGGCGGCCGTGCTGCCCGCGTGAGCCCGCGGTTCCCCCGCAGCCCCGGAAGCGGAAGGTGAAGGGGAGCGGGGCCGCCATCGGTACCGCGGCATCCCCGGTGTCCGCCATGGCTCTCATCTGCTCCAGTGAGTAGGGAAGGGCCGGGGGTGATTAGCGGGGAGGGGGTGTGTGGTTACCGGGGGTGTGTGTGGTTACCGGGGGGGGGTGTGTGGTTACCGGGGGGTTGCTGGGCCTCGTAGGGCTGAGCGGTGCCGTTCTCTCTCCCCGCAGTTTCCAACGAGGTGCCCGAGCACCCCTGCGTCTCCCCGGTTTCCAACCACGTCTACGAGCGGCGGCTGATCGAGAAATACATCGCGGAGACCGGGACCGACCCGGTCAACAACCAACCCCTGTCTGAGGAGCAGCTCATCGACATCAAAGGTTTGAGGGGCAGGAGGGGATGGGGGGGATCTTCCCCGGGGTGTTTGGGGTTTGTAAGGTGGCTGGGGAAATGGTTTTGGGGGGAGGGGGGTAGTGCTGAGGCAGCCCCCCCAAAACTTGGGTTTTGGGGGGGATTTGGGTTCCCCGAGGAGGGGTTTGGATTCCTGGAGAGGTTGGGGAAAGCAAGGGAAGGGTGGGATGTGGTCTGAGAGCTGTGGGGGTGGGCTCTGGGGTTGGGACAGGGCTGAGGGGTCAGGACAGGGGTTGGGACAGGGCTGAGGGGTTGGGACAGGGCTCAGGACAGGACTGGGGGGTTGGGACAGGGATCAGGGGTTGGGAGAGGGCTGAGGGGTCAGGACAGGGATCAGGGGTCAGGACAGGGGTAGGGACAGGGATCAGGACAGGGATCAGGGGTTGGGAGAGGGCTGAAGGGTCAGGACAGGGATCAGGACAGGGCTCGGGTTGGGACAGGGATCAGGGGTTGGGACAGGGATCAGGACAGGGTTCAGAGGTTGGGACAGAGGTTGGGACAGGGCTGAGGGGTTGGGACAGGGCTGAGGGGTCGGGACAGTGGTAGGGACAGGGATCAGGACAGGTATCAGGGGTTGGGAGAGGGCTGTGAGGGGTCAGGACAGGGATCAGGGATCGGCACAGGGATCAGGGGTTGGGACAGGGCTCAGGACAGGGCTGAGGGATCAGGACAGGGTTCAGAGGTTGGGACAGGGGTTGGGACAGGGCTGAGGGGTTGGGACAGGGCTCAGGACTCAGGGCTCAGGACAGGGCTGGGGGATTGGGACAGGGATCAAGGGTTGGGACAGGGCTCAGGAGTCAGGACAGGGCTGAGGGTTTGGGACGGGGGTTGGGACAGGGCTGAGGGGTTAGGACAGGGATCAGGGGTCGAGACAGGGATCAGAACAGGGCTGAGAGATCGGGACAGGGCTCAGGGATTGGGGCAGGGCTCAGGGGTTGGGACAGGGCTGAGGGGTCAGGACAGCAGTTGGGGGGCTGTGTGGGATTTGGGGCCAGGGCTGACCCACTCTCTGTCCCCTGCCAGTTGCCCACCCGATCCGTCCCAAGCCTCCCTCTGCCACCAGCATCCCGGCCATCCTGAAAGCCCTGCAGGATGAGTGGGTGAGTGTTGGGAGGGGGTTCCCCCCCCCACAGCTGGAGCTCCCCCTGACCCCCCCCTTCCCTCCCCTGCAGGATGCAGTCATGCTGCACAGCTTCACCCTGCGCCAGCAGCTCCAGACCACCCGCCAGGAGCTCTCCCACGCTCTCTACCAGCACGATGCTGCCTGCAGGGTCATTGCCCGGCTCACCAAGGAGGTGACAGCAGCCAGAGAAGGTGACACGGGGGGGCTGGGGGCAAGGAGATGGGGGGGTGATGGGGGGGTGTGGTGGGGGTGATGACGGTGATGGTGAAGGTGATGATGAAGGTGATGATGTGATGATGGTGAAGGTGATGATGGTGATGATGTGATGATGGTGATGGTGATGATAATGGTGAAGGTCATGATGGTGATGGTGGTGATGATGAAGATGTGATGGTGATGATGATGATGGTGAAGGTGATGATGGTGATGATGATGGTGAAGGTGGTGATGATGATGGTGAAGGTAATGATGTGATGGTGATGATGGTGATGATGATGAAGATGGTGATGATGATGAGAACGTGATGATGGTGATGGTGATGGTGGTGGTGATGATGGTGAAGGTGGTGATGGTGAAGGTGATGGTAATGATGATGGTTGTGATGATGATGAAGGTGATGATGGTGAAGGTGATGGTAAGATGATGGTTGTGATGATGGTGAAGGTGATGATGGTGATGATGATGATGAAGGTGATGGCTGCTCTGGAAGCCCTCTCCTTCCCCCTGGAGCTCCTGCTGAGCTCTGCCCCTCTCCCCCCAGCTCTGGCCACCCTGAAGCCCCAGGCTGGGCTCATTGTGCCCCAGGCTGTGCCTTCCTCCCAGCCCAACGTCCCGGTGAGTCCCTCCTGCTCTTTTTCCCTCTTTTTTTTCCCCAATCCCTTGGGGCTGAACCCAACCCCTTTCTCCATCCCCTGCAGGGAGCTGGGGAGGCCATGGACCTGGGAGAGCTTGCTGGCATGACCCCTGAGATCATCCAGAAGGTAAGGGGGGGGTTTCCAGGTGCTCTGCTCAGCCCTCAGCCCCTCTCCTTCTCCTTTTCTCACCAATTTTTCTTTCTTTTAATTTATTTTTATTTTTCCAGCTCCAAGACAAGGCCACGGTGCTGACAACAGAAAGGAAGAAGGTAAATAGCCTCATTTCACCCCAAAAACTGCCAGGAGAGACACCAGTGTTTACATCTCTCCCTTTTTTTGCCTTTTTTTTGTTTTGCAGAGAGGCAAAACAGTCCCAGAGGAGTTGGTGAAGCCAGAGGAGCTCAGCAAATACCGACAGGTCGCTTCCCACGTGGTGAGTGCTGCCAGGACCTCCAAACCCCCCCTGTGCCCACCCCCTCCACCATCCAGGCCTTTCTCCTCCCACTTCCCATCATCAGATCCCTCCCTGTTTGTATAAAACACCCAGAATCTCTTAATTCCCTTTTTTTTGGGTCTATTTTCTTGCTTCTGGCATTACCCTGCTGTCCCCTTCCCTCACACAGGGGCTGCACAGTGCCAGCATCCCAGGAATCCTCGCCTTGGATCTGTGTCCTTCTGACACCAACAAGATCCTCACTGGTAAGGGAACCTCAAGGACCATGTGGTGACACCTGAGAGCTTCAGAGTCCCTTAATTTAAGTTTTTTGGGGGAGAAAATTGGGCTGAGAGCCACGAGAAGCTTTGCTGCCAGCTGGGAGAAGCCCTCGGGGTGGTTTGGGGTTTTTTTCCCGGGAAAAGTGGGTGAGTTTGGGCTTGGTTGCTCTCATCTCTCTTTTCATTTCCATTTTTTCTCATTCCTTGCTTGATTTGCCAGGTGGGGCTGATAAAAATGTCATCGTTTTTGACAAGAGCTCAGAGCAGATCTTGGCCACACTCAAGGGACACTCCAAGAAGGTCACCAGTGTCGTGTTCCACCCCTCCCAGGTGTGCTCCAGTCCCCCTCCCCATTCTGGGCCTTTTCCTGCTCTTTGCCTCGGGCAGGATGGGGCTGAGGCCCCATCAGGAGCTCTCAGGGATGGGAGAGGGGATATTCCCTCACTTCCCCACCTCTTTCTCCTCCAGGATTTGGTCTTCTCAGCTTCTCCTGATGCCACCATCCGCATCTGGTCCGTGCCCAACGCCTCCTGTGTCCAGGTTGTCCGTGCCCACGAGGGCTCTGTCACAGGCCTGAGCCTCCATGCCACGGGGGATTATCTCCTCAGCTCATCTGATGACCAGGTGAGACCCCTCCCCAGGTGACAAACCCCCTCCCCAACCCCCAGACACCTTCCCACACTTTGTTTTTCCTCTCTTCATCCTCAACCCCACTTTCTCTTCCAGTACTGGGCCTTCTCTGACATCCAGACAGGCCGTGTCCTCACCAAGGTGACAGATGAGAGCTCTGGCTGTGGTGAGATCCAAGATCCCCACCCCACGGGGGGATTTGGGGGACCTGCAGAGTGGGGATTTTCCTCTCTTGGAGCTCAGAACTTCAACCAAACCCCAAAATCTCCCCCCCCCAATCTCTGTCTCTTCACAGCTCTCACCTGTGCCCAGTTCCACCCGGATGGGCTCATTTTTGGCACAGGGACAATGGATTCCCAGATCAAGATTTGGGATCTGAAGGTAAGGGGTGACCCTGGGGGGGCCACAGGGAGGCAGAACCTTCCCCCCAAAACCTCTCTGCAGTGTCACCCCTGTCCCTAAAGCCACCACCCGTGGTGACAAAGGGCACGGGCAAGCCACGGGCTCTCCTCCCTCTTAATCCTGAAGCATCCTGAGGACCTGAGCGAGGTTCTGCTCTCCCAAATCTGCTTTTTTCCCACTCTCTGAACATTTTTTATCCCTTTTCCAGGAAAGAACCAACGTGGCCAACTTCCCAGGGCACTCAGGGCCCATCACCAGCATCGCCTTCTCGGAGAACGGCTACTACCTGGCCACAGCAGCAGATGATTCCTCTGTCAAACTCTGGGATTTGAGGAAACTCAAGAATTTCAAGACTTTGCAGCTGGATAACAACTTCGAGGTGGGGGATTGTCCCATTTCCCCCCTCCCCAAGCCATGCCTGAGCCTGCTCCTCACCCAACTTCTTCCCTCTGCATTGGGGGTGCCCCCACTAGGGAGGTGCTGCCACCCCCCAGAGCTTGTTTGGTGTTTTTTTTAGGTTTAATTTGAACTGGAATTGATTTTATTTTTATTTCTCCACAGGTCAAGTCTCTCATCTTTGACCAGAGTGGCACCTACTTGGCTCTGGGGGGCACTGATGTCCAGATCTACATCTGCAAACAGTGGACAGAAATCCTCCACTTCACAGGTCAGACAACTCCCTTTTTTATCAGGGGGGAGAAAAAAAACTTCTCCTGGCTTTTTGGGGTGAAAAACTCATCCCATCTCACTTTGGGGGGGCTGTCCCAGTGACCCCAGTGTTGGTTTTTCTCCTCCCCAGAGCACAGTGGCCTCACCACTGGGGTGGCTTTTGGCCACCACGCCAAGTTCATCGCCTCCACGGGCATGGACCGGAGCCTCAAGTTCTACAGCCTGTAACCTCAGCAATGGGGCTGGGGGCTTTGGGGAGGGGGATTTAGGGGGGGTGGGAGGGTGGGAAGGGGGTTATTCCTTCTCCAGGCTCCCCTGCTGTAGCTGTGAGCAGAGGTGGGGGGTGATAGCACCTTCCCAGTGCCTCACAGGTGGGTTTGGTTTAGTGGTTTCCTTTTGGGGTTTTTTTTCCCAGTTTTGTGTGCGTGTCTTTTGGGGGTTTGGTTGTTGTTGTTGTTGTTGTTGTTGTTGTTGTTGTTTTAGCTTCTCTGCTGGTAACTTGATCCAACAGAAGCTCCAAACCCGGTGCTGGGGGTTGGGATGTGCAGGAAGAGGGAGGGGAAGGCAGCTGAGGGGGGGGTGGGGACAGACACCGGGCAGGGCTTGGAAACAGCTTCGAGTTTCATGATGGAAATAAAAAGAATTCTTCCCACTGGATCAACCCCCCCAGAGCACCAAGGGGAGACTTGGGGGTGCTGCCACCTCTAGGATGGGGACAAGGGACCTTTGCTGTGTCCCCCTCCCTTCAGACAAACACCACTGGGGTCTGGGCACTGCACTGGGTTTATTTTTCCAGCCTGGCTGGAGATGTCCTGAAGGAGGAGCTGAGGAAGAGGAGGAGGAAGGGAGTGAGTTAGAGCTGGGATCAGGGGGGGGGTTGAGGATTTGGGGGACACTCACCCACCCCCTCCAGGCTTAGGGGACCTTGGGGAAGACAATTTGTCCCTGGGAGGTGACAGTGTGTCCTGGGGAGGTCCCTCTGTGCCCCGGGGAACGCCGTGCTCCTGGAGAAGGGACCAAAAGGGGGGTGGTGGGGAAAGATGGGGGGGGACAGAGGGGTTGTGTGTGTCCCCCCACCTCCAGCTGGCAGCACCCCCACTTACTGGAGGGTACCCCCAGCTGGCAGGAGGGTCTGCAGGGCTCGGGCTGGGCCAGGTGACACACGGAGGCACTGCAGGAGATGTACACCTGGAAAAGCTTCCACCATCAGTGGGGACCCTGGAGAAACCCCCTCCAGAAACCTCCCCAGGACCCTACAAGCCAGAGGGGGCTTTGGGACCAACTGGGCCGAGGTTCTGAGGTGGGTTTGGGGGTGTTGCTGAGATGGGGGGGGTCTCAAGGGCCTTTAGGGCCACGAGGGACCCCTGAGGGACCCCTAAGGGACCCTGACCTCTCCTTCCAGCACCGCCGTGGTTGGGGGATCCACAAAGGTGAAGGTGGAGATGACAAAACGTTGGTAGTGGCTGGGGAAGGGCAGCTGGGGGGAGGCTGGGCCCACTGGGACCAGTTGGGTCCTGTAGTTGTCCCCAAGGTAGGGACACCTGGAGGGAGCCACCAGAGGAGAGAGAGAGAACCTTGAGTGGGTGCAGGGCAGGAGGAGAGATCCCAGGGGGGGTTCCCCCACCTTTTTCCCTCACCCGTCCACCAGGATGGGCCATTGGGGTTGGGCCTCAGGAGAGGGGCTGGGGGCTGCCCAGCAGTGGTGCAGAACCAGAACCAGGTTTGGATCCGTCTTCTGGAGCAGCCGAACCTCCACGTAGATGGGATCCCTCAGCACCCTCACCAGGGGGAAGTCCCCCTCGGGGTGGTAGGAGCTGAAACTCTCATCTGCAGGGAGTGGGGAGGGGTGAAGGGGTTTGGGGTTCAGGGAAAAGGGGACGGGGGGATGTGGGGAGGGGGCTGCTGACCAGTGGCAATGCGTAACTGGAGTCCCAGGGGTCCCAGCATGGCCAGGGGGGGGGCAGTGGGGGGCACGGCCACCTCCATCCGCAGGGCCAGGGCCTCACTGGAGTTGTAGATGCAGCGAGCTTGGAGGCTGAAGGGAGGAGGGAGAACTGGGTCCTCAGCTCCTCCAGAACCTTCCTGACCCAACAGAACCCTTCCTAGAAACACACCCGCCCTCCAGAACATCCTTGAGCTCCTGCTGGACCCACCAGAACCTTTCCCAGAAATACACCCTCCCTCCAGCATGTCCCTCCAGTGCATCCCCAGCTCCTCCAGAACCATCTTGGACCCACCAGAACCCTTCCCCATATCACACCCTCTCTCCAGAATGTCCCCAAGCTCCTCCAGAACCTTCTTGGACCCACCAGAACCCTTCCCAGAAATACACCCTCCCTTCAGAATGTCCCCAAGCTCCTCCAGAACATCCCTGAGCTCCTCCAGAACCCTCCTGGACCCACCAGAACCCTTCCCAGACACACACCCTACTTCCAGAAGATCCCTGAGCTCCTCCAGAACCCTCCTGGACCCACCAGAACCCTTCCCAGAACCACCTCTTCCTTCCAGAACACCCCTGAGCTCCTCCAGAACTTCCCCCACATCCCTTCCACCCCCCCTGGCTCTGGAGAGGGCACTTTCCATGGGGACCCCCAGCACCCGGTGGGACCAGGAGGGGAAAAATGGGTCCAGGAAGTTCTGGAGTTGGGAAGAAGCTTTGGTGAGGGGGGGTCTGGCCCCAGTTTGGACCCTTTCCCATCCCCCCCCCCCTCACATGTAGACACTGTCCCGGGTGATGGAGCCCCGGGGGGAGCCCTGGACATCGATGGTGGAGATGAGCTGGTTCTCATAGATCACCTGGTCCTCGACCACCTGGGGGGGACAAGGGGGACATGGTCACCCCCACACACACCTGGGGGGGACATGGGGGACATGGCCACCACGGTCACACAAACCTGGGGGGGACATGGACACCATGGTCACACATCCCCACGTGGAGAGGGCATGGTCACCCCCACACACACCTGGAGGGAACATGGGGGACATGGCCACCATGGTCACACACAGCTGGGGGGGGACATGGCCACCACAGTCACACACACCCTCACCTGGGCGGACATGGCCACAATGGTCACACACTCCTGGAGGGGACATGGCCACCACAGTCACCCCCACACCCACCCAGGGGGGAACATGGCCACCATGGTCACATACACCTGGGGGGGGCATGGCCACCATGGTCACCCCCTCCACCCAGCTGGGGAGGGACATGGCCACCATGGTCACACACACTTGGGGGGGACATGGCCACCATGGTCACCCCCACACCCACCTGGGGGGGGACATGGCCACTACAGTCACACACCCTCACCTGAGGGGGACAAGGCCACCACAGTCACACATACCTGGGGGGACATGGGGGACATGGCCACCATGGTGACACACGCTTGGGGGAGACACAGCCACCATGGTCACACACACCTGGGGGGACATGGCCACCACAGTCACCCACACACTCACCCAGGGGGGGACATGGCCACCACGGTCACCCACACACACAACTTGGGGGGGACATGGCCACCACGGTCACCCACACACACAACTTGGGGGGGACATGGCCACCACGGTCACACACACCCTCACCTGGGGGGGACGAGGTCACCACAGTCACCCACACACTCACCCAGGGAGGGACATGGCCACCACGGTGACACATGCTTGGGGGGGACATGGCCACCACAGTCACCCCCACACACACACCTGGGGGGGACATGGCCACCACGGTCACCCCATTCCCCCACAGCAGCTGTAGGGGTGGGGGTGACCCCGTTACCCACCTGTACGGTTGTGCCACACTGGGTGACAGGGAAGCGGAACATGAGGAAGGTGTCAGTCACCCTGAGGGGGTGACAGCCCGGCTGGGTGCCCGCCAGGCGCACGCTGTCCAGGTTGTAGGGTTGGGGGGTGACCCCCCGAGGTACCACCAGCACCATATGACCCTCCAGGAGGCACTGCACTGTGGCTGTGACACCAAGGGACACCTCTCAGCACCCATCACACACACCCCAAAAAGCCCAGAGGTGGCAGGGGGGGTTATTGTCCCCAAGGTGTCCCTAGAACCACCTTCCAGCACCCATCCCCACCCCATAAAGCCAGGGTTGTTGTCCCCAGGGTGTCCCTAGGGACACCTCAACACCCATCACCACCACCCCAAAGCCCAGAGGTGGCAGGGGGTTGTCCCCAGGGTGTCCCTAGGGCCACCTCAACACCCATCTCCACCACCCCAAAAAGCCCAGAGGTGGCAGGGGGGTTATTGTCCCCAAGAGCCTTCCAGCACCCATCCCCACCCCACCAAGACAGAGTTGTTGTCCCCAGGGTGTCCCTAGGACCACCTTCAGCACCCATCACCACCACCCCAAAAAGCCCAGAGGTGGCAGGGGGCTTATTGTCCCCAGGGTGTCCCTAGGACCACCTTCCAGCACCCATCTCCACCACCCCAAAAAGCCCAGAGGGTGGCAGGGGGCTTATTGTGCCCCAAGAGCCTCTCAACACCCATCACCACCACCCCAAAGTCCAGAGGTGGCAGTGGGGTTGTCCCCAGGGTGTCCCTAGAGCCACCTCAACACCCATCACCACCACCCCAAAAAGCCTGGAGGTGGCAGGGGGGTTATTGTCCCCAAGGTGTCCCTAGAACCACCTTCCAGCACCCATCCCCACCCCACCAAGACAGAGTTGTTGTCCCCAGGATGTCCCTAGGACCACCTTCCAGCACCCATCACCACCACCCCAAAAAGCCCAGAGGTGGCAGGGGGCTTATTGTCCCCTAAGAGCCTCTCAACACCCATCACCACCCTAAAACACCTGGAGGTGGCAGTGGGGTTGTCCCCGGGGTGTTCCTGGGAGCACATCAGCACCCATCACTACCCCAGAATGTCCAGAGGTGGCAGTGGGGTTGTTTGGGGTGGTGGGGTTGTGGGTGTTGGGTGGTTGTGTGGGTGGGGGGGGGTTGTTGTCCCCAAGCTGTCCCTAGGAGCATCTTAACACCCATCTCCACCCCATAAGCCTGGAGGTGGCAGTGGGGTTGTCCCCAGGGTGTCCCTAGGGCCACCTCAGCACCCATCACCACCACCCCAAAACGCCTGGAGGTGGTGGGGGGGTTGTCCCTGGGGGTCCTACCTGTGTTGCCATAGTAACAAGGTGCCACCCTGTCCCTGTCATCGTAGCAGCACCCAGCCTGCAGACACCCTTCCCGTCCCTCGGGGGCCACGCACGCCATCCTCCCCGTGGCCACCTGGCACTGCTCCCGTGTCAGCGGTGTCCCTGGGGGGGGGAGGTGACAAGAGAGGGGACACTGCCCCCCACAGCCCCTCCTGGAGGGGGAGAAGACCCTTCCATGCCCCCCCGGGTCCTACCTGCCCCCCCTGAGGGGTAGAAGAGAGCCGTGGGCTGCAGGAGGTTGGGTTGGGGCTGCAGGGCAGGACGGAGCAACCCAGGTTGGGTTTGGGGTTGGGGGATCCATCCTGGCTGGAGCTGAGCCTGGAGACCAGGCCGGATCAAACCTGGTCGGGATTGGAGCCTTGGATGTGTTGAACCTTGGGAATGGTTGGGATGGCCCAAAGCAGTTTGGGTTTGGAGAACCGAGTGGTGAAAACCGGGCTGGGGATGGAGCTGAAGGTTCTGGGGAGCTGAACCCGAGGGGTTGTGGGGCTGAGCCCCTGCCAGCAGCAAGCCTGATGGGGACTGAGCACCGGGGTGCAGCAAACTGGGGTGGTTTGAGGTCTGAACCCCAAGCTGGTGGAGTCCTGGGTGCACCCGGCCGGGCTGGGTTTGGGTCTGAACCCTTGAGAGGAGCCCTGAGTGGGTTTGGGCTCCAGGGTGCCCCAAGCTGGGCTGGTTTGGGGTCTGAACCCCAAGGTGTTGGAGTCCTGGTTGGGTTTGGGCTCCAAGGTTCACCAAGTTGGGGTGGTTTGGGGTCTGAAGCCCTGAATAAAGCCCTGGGTGGGTTTGGGTTCCGGGGTTCACCCTGCTGGGGTGGTTTTGAGTCTGAATCCCAAGGTGGTGAAGTCCTGATTGGGTTTGGGCTCCGTGGTGCCCCAGCCCAGGCTGGTTTGGGGTCTGAAGCCCTGAGTAAGCCCCTGGGTGGGTCTGAGCTCCAGGGTGCCCCAAGCTAAGCTGGGTTTGGGTCTGAACCCCAAAGTGCTGAAGTCCTGGTTGGGTTTGGGCTCCAGGGTTCACCAAATTGGGGTGGTTTGGGGTCTGAAGCCCTGAATAAACCCCTGGGTGGGTTTGGGCTCCAGAGTTCACCCGATTGGGATGGTTTTGGGTCTGAACCCCAAGGTGGTGAAATCCTGGTTGGGTTTGGGCTCCAGGGTTCACCCTGCTGGGGTGGTTTGGGGTCTGAAGCCCTGAATAAAGCCCTGGTTGGGTTTGGGCTCCATGGTGCCCCAGCCCAGGCTGGTTTGGGGTCTGCAGCCCTGGGAGAAGCAGCCCAGGTTGGGGCTGAAGCCCTGGGTGCCCCAGGACCCTCTGGGGGTGCAGCTTCTCCGAGTGGGTTTGGGGTCCCCGGGGGGTGTGGGCAGATTGGGACACGTGGTGCAGGAGGCCAGGCTGGGACAAGGGGACAAGGACATCAGCCTGGCTCTGCTGGACGCCGTTTCCTCGGCCGTCCCGGGGCTCGATGGAGGTGTCCCCGTTGTCCCCGTGGTCCCCTGGCTGTGGACAGGTCATGTTGAGATCGTAGGAGGCCACGGGGACCCCGCTGAGCAGCACCTCCTCCAGCTGCACCCTCAGGACGTAGCGGTCCTCCTGCAGGAGGGGACAGTGACACCACCACCCTCCCCGGGGATGGACGGGGACCCCGGGACAGGGAACCTCACCTTCACCAGGACGTGGCAGCCCTCGTAGCCACTGGAGAAGACGATGGCCCCGTCCCTGCCCAGGTGGAGCCAGTGGAGGCAGATGGAGCAGTTGGCGACGTCGAAGAGGGACCCGAACTCGTCTGTGGGGACACCACGGGTGACACCACCCCGGGGGGGACTCTCCAGGACTTCCCCACCCATCCAGGTGGGGTTATTTTGGTTTTTTGGGGGCTCACCTAAGACTTTGAAGCGGATGGTGTGGCCTGGGGGGGGGTGAGCCAGGAGCTGCATCCCCAGCTCCCCGCAGTCGTAGCGGTACCGCAGGAGCGAGGACACCGACCCCAAGGAGGAGAAGGAGAAGAAAACAAGGAGGAGGAGGGAGAAAAAAGAGGGAAAACTCCCTCGTGCCATGGTGAGGCAGCAGCAAGAAGCAAGGTGTGGGGACAGGCGTGGGGACGGGGATTTATAGCAGCAGGATGGTGACCTGGGGCGCTGGCCCGCGGCGGGGGATGAGCTCTGTCCCCAGGGCTCCTCGCCCTCCTGGCCATGGTGACCTGGATGTCCCCTGCTCACCCCCCCGGGGCAGTGTCAGGGTGACCCAGGAAGGGGCTGGAAGCTGGTCAAAGGAAATCTGGCCCCGTTGTCCCCCTGGAAACGGGGACTGGAGGTGGCAGAGCTTGGAATTCCCGCTGGGAGAAGGGGAGGGGGGGTTGGTGACCACCTGCCCATGGACACAGAACAACGGGGACAGTGGTGGCATCTGGCTCCCTGGTGGCCCATCCCCCGGTGGCACGGGCTTGGAGAGACCTGGGGGACAAGGATCTGGGGGATTGTCCCCAAATTGCCCTTTTCCTGGGGGCTGGCACTGCTGAACGTCCTGCAAAGGGCCCTTTGTCCCCTTCCTGCATGGGGACGGTGGCTGCAGCCCCAAACACAGCAAGGACAGAGGTCCCCAAGCCACCCCCTGGCCCTGCTGTCCCCTCCCTTGTCCCCTGAGGTCCCCCCAGCAAGTGAAAGGGCAGGAAAGCCACAAAAAAACCCATTGAGATGGAGCAGCAAGTCCGGGGTTTCTTCTCCAGACCTTTCCCACTCTGGAATTTATCTTTATTGCAGATTAAACTGAGTGTCCCCCCCTCGGCCCCCCCTTTTTCCTGCTCACAGCTCCTCCTCCACAGGTTCTTGGGGGTCCCTGGGTGCCATCACCCCCCATTCCTCACCATTTTCCATGAGGTTCTCCTTGGTATTCCCAAGGGGAAGACCCAACCTCCCCCCCCCCCTCCCATCCCTGCACCCCTCAGAGCTTCGGGGTGGCCGTGGTGCCCCCCAGGTGACACCCCAGGAACCGGATGATCTCCTGCCAGGAATGTTCCTGGGCTTTGGCGTGGGCTTGGGCTTCCCCCCCCCAAAGCATGGGTCTGGGGGTGCCCCGGATGCTGGAGATGCTGCAGAGGGGGGACCCGGGGGGTTCAATCAAATGCCCGGCCCCGGGGTAGGACAGGAGGTGACAGTTCTCAGGTGACATCCTCGCCATGGCCAGCTGGGCAAAGAGTTTGCTGTTGAGGCTCCTGTCGGCCTCTCCCACCACAAAAAGGACTTTGCCACGGATCCTCTCCACCGGGATGGCCGAGGGGCCGTACTTGGGGTCCCGGGGGTCCCCGAAGACGCCGGAGTTGTCCATGGCCCCCAGGTCTGTGAAGAGGATCCGCTCGGGGAAGTAGGGGATGGGGGGGATGAAGAGGTCCCTGTAGACCAAGGGGTTGCCGTGGAGGAAGGCCGTGCCATTGATCCACACCGTGGCCACCACCTGAGGGAGGAAGGTGGCCATGGCCAGGGCCACCTCTGCCCCTTTGGAGACACCAAGGACGCCCAAGCCGGGGCCTCGCACCTGGGGGGGGACACATGGGGACAGATGGCACCAGGGTGGCCCTGAGCCCTGGGACAACCTGAGAGCTCTGCTCACCACGAGGTCACCAGGACACCCCTGGGCACCAGGATGTCACCAAGACACCTTTATCAGGATGTCCCTGGTCACCACGATGTCCCCAGGACACCCCTGGTCACCAGGATGTCACCAAGACACCCTTATCAGGATGTCCCTGGTCACCACAATGTCCTCAGGACACCCCTGGTCACAAGGATGTCCCAGGCTCCAGGACATCCCATTTACCAGAGTACCCCTGGTCACCAGGATGTCACCAGAAAGTCTTCCTCAGGATGTCCTTGGTCACCAGGATGTCCCCAGGACACCCCTGGATGTCCTCAGGACACCTTTATCAGGATGTCCCTGCTCCCCAGGACATCCAGCCCTGCTCATTGGGATGTCCCCAGTCCCCAGAGCATCCTCCCCATCAGATTGTCCCTGGTTCCCCCAGCTCCCCAGGAGGTCCCCAGGATGTCCCCAGTTGGTTCCCAGGAGGTGCCCAGGATGTCCCAGGATGTCCCAGGAGGTCCCCAGGAGATCCCCAGGATGTCCCCAGGATGTCCCCAGGAGGTTCTCAGTTGGTCCCCAATTGGTCCCCAGGAGGTTCCCAGTTGGTGCCCAGGATGTCCCCAGTTGGATGTCCCCAGTTGGATGTCCCCAGCTGGTCCCCAGGAGCTGCTCAGGAGGTTCCCAGTTGGTCCCCAGGAGGTGCCCAGGATGTCCCCAGTTGGTCCCCAGGATGTCCCCAGTTGGTCCCCAGTTGGTGTCCCCAGGAGGTGCCCAGGATGTCCCCAGTTGGTTCCCAGGATGTCCCCAGTTGGTCCCCAGGAGGTCCCCAGTTGGATGTCCCCAGGAGGTCCCCAGTTGGTGTCCCCAGGAGGTCCCCAGTTGGATGTCCCCAGGAGGTGCCCAGGATGTCCTCAGGAGGTTCCCAGGAGATCCCCAGGAGGTGCCCAGGCTGTCCCCAGTTGGATGTCCCCAGTTGGTGCCCAGTTGGTGCCCAGTTGGTCCCCGGGGCAGGCTGTGCTGACCTTGGGGTGTTGCAGGAGCAGCTCCGCTGCCTCCTCGAAGTAGTCCATGTGGAGGGTGGTGAGGGTGGGGGGCAGATCCTCGTAGGCAAAGAAGGCCAAAGCCAGGACAGCAAAGCCCCGCGTGGCCAGGAGCCCCGCCCGGAACTCGATCAGCCCCCCGGCACCCCCAAAGAGGTCGATGACCCCCGGGAAGGGACCTGGCCCTGGAGTGGAGAAGAGAAACCCCCGGCAGTGCCACCACCTCCTGGGGGAGATGGGGGGCAGGGGGGGGGTGGTGGTGGGGGGAGTGGTGATAATGGTGGTGGTGATGGTGATAATGGTGATGATGGTGATAATGGTGGTGATGGGGGTGGTAATGGTGATGATGGGGGTGATAGTGATAGTGGTGATGGTGATGGTGGTGATAATGATGGTGATAATGGGGGTGATGATGGGGGTGGTGAGGATGATGGTGATGATGGTGATAGTGGTGATGGTGATGATGGTGATGGTGGCGATAATGATGGTGATGATGGGGGTGGTGATGATGGTGGTGGTGATAGTGGGATAATGACGGTGTTGGTGGTGATGGGGGTGGTGATAATGATGGTGATGGTGGTGATAGTGGTGATGATGGTGACGATGATGGTGAGGATAATGATGGTGGTGATAGTGGTGATAATGACAGTGATGGTGATAATGGTGATGGTGGTGATAGTGGTGATACTGATGGTGATGATGATGGTAATGATGGGGGTGGTGAGGATAATGATGGTGATGGTGGTGATGATGATGGTGAGGATAATGATGGTGGTGATAGTGGTGATAATGACAGTGATGGTGATAACGGTGATGGTGATAATGGTGATGGTGATAATGGTGATAGTGGTGGTGCAGGCGGTGTGTGCAGGTGCCCTCACTCACCTGGGGGCAGGAAGAGGCTCCCCCTGACCCGTCCCTGCCGGACAGGCTCCCTCCTCACCCCGGGGCCCAGGTACCACCTCTCTGCCTGGCAGGAGGCCAGGGGGGGCTCCGGGGGTTCCGTGTCCAGGAGGAGCCCATCGAACACCTCCAGATGGACCAGGAAAGGTCCCCCGGCCACGTCCCTCCTCAGGAGGCGCCTGAAGGGGTTGTGGGGCTGCAGGAACCAGAAGAGCCCCATGGGACAGACCCCCGAGTAGCTGCCCCCCAGGGCCGGGTGACGCCCCAGGTCCAGGTCCCCTTTTGGGGTGGCCCTAAAGAAAGCTTGAGCCTGGAAGCGTTCGCCCTGCTCGTCCCTCAGCCAGGCCCTCAGGGTCACCAGCTGGGAGGGGGACAGACCCCGAACCCCCACCCGGACCCCCCGGTCAGCCAGGGAGGACTTGGGGGTCACTGTCACCTCCACCATGGTGCTCCTGGAGAGGGGGGGGGAAGAGAGACAAGAGGAACCTCAGCCAGGAGGACACCCATGGGTGCCACCAACCCACCCCAGTGTCCCCAGGAGGGTGACACCGAGGGGGGGGTGGCAGCTGGTCCCCAGTGTCCCCATAGCACCCAAATCCCCCCCCCTAAAAAAAAAAACAACTTAGCAGCAGCAGCAGGGATGGCTCCTTCACCTTCTGTCCCCAAACACACAAGACCCCCCAACCCCCCCTTTGCCTTCTCTTCCCCAGTTTGGTGTCCCCAAACCCCCCCAGCAGCAGGGACCCCCCCCCTTCCAAACTGTCCCCCACTCCCAAGCACACCCAAACCCCCCCTTGAGCCCCCCAAAGCTCAGCAGCAGCACCCCCCCTTTCCCTTCTGCCCCCCAAACCCTCCAAGCATCAGGGACCCCCAAACCCCCCCTAAAAGCTCAGCAGCAGGAGCTCCCCCTTTCCCTTCAGCCCCCCAAACCCCCCCAGCAGCAGGGACCCCCAAACCCCCCCAGACCCCCCCAAAAGCTCAGCAGCACACCCCCCTTCAGCACCCCCCCTCAGCCTCCTCAGCCACCCCCCCTTTTCATACTGTCCCCCACTCCCCAGACCCCCCTCAACCCCCCTAAATGCTCAGCATTAGCAGCACCCCCCCCTTTCCCTTCTGCCCCCCAATCCCCAAACCCCCCAAGCCCCCCTAGCAGAAGGACCCCCCCCCAATCTGTCCCCAACCCCCCCCAAATGCTCATCAACAGCCCCCCCTTTCCCTTCTACCCCCCAAACCCCCCCACCCGCAGGCTCCCCCTTTTCCTCCTTCTCCCTCCTCCCCAGACCCCCCCCAAGCAGCACCCCCCCCATTTTTCCTTCCCCCCCAGACCTCCCCAAGCACCCCCCCTTTTTCCTTTCCCCCCCTCAAGCAGCCCCCCCTTTTTCCTTTCCCCCAGAACCCCCCCAAGCAGCACCACCCCCCTTTTTCCTTCCCCCCCAGACCCCCCACAAGCAGCACCCCCCTTTTTCCTCCCCCTTTTCTTCCTGCCCCCCCTTCCCCAGACCCCCCCAAACAGCACCCCCCCATTTTAACTTCCCCCCCGAGACCCCCCCCAAGCAGCACCCCCCCCTTTCCCTTCCCCCCCAATCCCAAGGGGTTGGGGGCAAACTGGGGGTGGGGTCTCCTCTGCCCCCATTTCCACTTTCCCCCAAAAAAAAAAAAAAAACAACAAAACCCAAAACGAAACCAAAACCACTCCACCCCCCCATGAAAAAAACCCCAAACCAAAGCCCTGACACCCCCGGGATGGGCTCCAAACCCCCCCCCCTTGCTTCCCTCCCTCTTCCCTTACCCAGTTCGGGGTGGGGGGGGGAAAGGTGGAAATAAAACCAACTTTGGAGCTGGAAAGGGAGGAAAAGGGAAAAGTGGGAGGGGTTGGGTAAAGGTTAACCCAGGGAGCAGCCCCGTGACCCCCCCGGAACCAGGAACCCCCCCAATCCTTCTGCTCCCAATCCCTCTTCCCCCCCTCCCTCTGCCCCCCCAATCCCTCTGCCCCCCAATCATTTTGCCCCCCCCAATCCTTCTGCTCCCCCCAATCCTTTTGCCCCCCCCAATCCCTCTGCTCCCCCCAATCCTTTTGCCCCCCCAATCCTTTTGCCCCCCAATCCCTCTGCCCCCCCAATCCTTTTGCCCCCCCAATCCTTCTGCCCCCCCTCCCTCTGCTCCCCCAATCCTTCTGCCCCCCAATCCCTCTGCCCCCCCCAATCCTTCTGCCCCCCCAATCCCTCTGCCCCCCCAATCCCTCTGCCCCCCCAATCCCTCTGCCCCCAATCCTTCTGCCCCCCAATCCTTCTGCCCCCCAATCCTCTGCCCCCAATCCCTCTGCCCCCAATCCTTCTGCCCCCAATCCTTCTGCCCCCAATCCTCTGCCCCCCAATCCCTCTGCCCCCAATCCTTCTGCCCCCCAATCCCTGCCCCAATCTCTTTCTGCAATCCCTCTGCCCCCCAATCCCCTGCCCAATCCCTCTGCCCCCAATCCCTCTGCCCCCAATCCTTCTGCCCCCTAATCCTCTGCCCCCCAATCCTCTGCCCCCAATCCTCTGCCCCCCAATCCCTCTCCCCAATCCTTCTGCCCCCCAATCCCTCTGCCCCCAATCCCTCTGCCCCCCAACCCCTCTGCCCCCCAATCCCTCTCTGCCCCAATCCTTCTGCCCCCAATCCTCTGCCCCCAATCCTTCTGCCCCCAATCCCTCTCTGCCCCAATCCCTCTGCCCCCAATCCCTGCCCCCAATCCTTCTGCCCCCAATCCCTCTTGCCCCCAATCCCTGCCTCCCAATCCTTTGCCCCCAATCCTTTTGCCCCCAATCCCTCTGCTCCCCAATCCCTCTGCCCCCAATCCTCTGCCCCCAATCCTTCTGCCCCCCAATCCTCTGCCCCCAACCTCTGCCCCCAATCCTCTGCCCAATCCTCTGCCCCCAATCCCTGTCTCCCCAATCCTCTGCCCCCCAATCCCTCTGCCCCCCAATCCCTCTGCCCCCAATCCCTCTGCCCCCAATCCTCTGCCCCCAATCCCTCTGCCCCCAATCCTTCTGCCCCCCAATCCCTCTGCCCCCCAATCCTCTGCCCCCAATCCCTCTGCCCCCTCAATCCTTCTGCCCCCCCAAATCCCTCTGCCCCCCAATCCCTCTGCCCCCCCCAATCCCTCTGCCCCCCCAATCCTTCTGCCCCCCAATCCCTCTGCCCCCCAATCCTCTCCCCCCAATCCCTCTGCCCCCCCAAGTCATTAACCCCCCCATAGGATTAACCCCCTCCCCATAATATTCCCCCCCCCTCTTTGTTTGTTTTAGGGTTATTTTGGGGGGGGACACACACATAGGAACCTCCCCCCCCCATTTCTCCCCCCAGGCCCCCCCATGTCCCACTCCAAAGTTGGTTTTTTCTCCTTATTTTTTACCCCCCCTTCCCCTTTTTTTTGCCCCCCCCCAAACTCACAGGATGTGAAAGGGAAGGGGGGGCCCCCCCACCCTCCCCAGGAACTCAGGGAAGAGCCAAAATCCAGGGAATAAAACCCAGAAAGGTGAAGATTTCCCCCCCCCCCCCCATCAGAGATGTCCCTAAAATTAGGAACAATTCCCAGCGTTTGGGGGGGGGCACAAAAGCCCTAAAAAAAACCCCAAATCCACAGGGGGGGGGGGGCATCAATATTTTTATTCCCAAACCCCAAGATTTGGGTAAATAAATTTCTTTTTATTTTATTTATGGGGGAAAATATTTGGGGGGGGGTGGGAAGGTCCCAGGTGGTTCCTTCCCTCCAGACCCCCCCCCAAACATCAAGGAATTGTCCCTTAAGGTTGAGAATTCCCCTTCCCAAGTCTCATTCCAGGGGTTTTTTCCCTCCTGGGGGGGGTTTTCTGGAGCAGGGTCAGGGTGTCCCTTTTCTCCACCCTCCTCAGCTGCTTCTTCTTTGCCCTTTTCAGCTTCAGGGGGTTCCGGATCTGGGGGGGGGGAGAAAAAAATCCTAAAATCCCTTTTCAAGGAGCTTCCCCCCCCCTTCGGATTTCCTCCTTTTGCCCAAGTGCCCTAAATCCACCCCATTTGGGGATTTCTCCTAAAACCCCACCCTGGGATCATGGGATCATGGGATCATGGGATCATAGAATCATATAATCATAGAATCATAGGATCACAGGATCACAGAATTAGCCGGGTTGGAAGGGACCTCAGAGCTCATCAGCTCCAACCCTTGATCCACTCCCCCCGTGGTTCCCAGCCCATGGCACTCAGTGCCACATCCAGGCTCTTTGGAAAGATCTCCAGACACGGAGAATCCACTACTTCCCTGGGCAGCCCATTCCAATGCCTGATCACCCTCTCCAGAAAGAAATTCTTTCTCATCTCCAACCTAAACCTCCCTGGCACAACTTGAGACCCTGCCCTCTTGTCTTGCTGAGAGTTGCCTGGGAAAAGAGCCCAACCCCCCCCTGGCTCCAACCTCCTTTCAGGGAGTTGCAGAGAGTGATGAGGTCTCCCCTGAGCCTCCTCTTCTCCAGCCTCAACACCCCCAGCTCCCTCAGCCCTTCCTCACAGCAATTCTGCTGGATCCCTTCACAGCCTCCTTGCTCTTCTCTGGACCTGCTCCAGCACCTCAATCTCCTTCCTGAGCTGAGGGGCCCAGAACTGGACACAGGACTCAAGCTGTGGCCTCCCAGAGCTGAGCACAGGGGCAGAATCCCTTCCCTGGACCTGCTGGCCACGCTGTTCCTGAGCCAGCCCAGGATGCCATTGGCCTTCTTGGCCACCTGGGCACACTGCTGGCTCCTGTTCAGCTTCCTGGCAATCCAGACTCCCAGGTCCCTTTCTGCCACTCTGTGCCCAGCCTGGAGCTCCCCATGGGGTTGTTGTGTTGAACCTCATCCCCTTGGGATCATCCCAACTCTCCAGTCTGTCCAGGTCCCTCTGCAGAGCCCTCCTGCCTTCCAGCTGATCCACACTTCCTCCTAGCTTGGTGTCATAGAATCATAGAATCCTTGGGGTTGGAAGGGACCTCGAAAGATCATCTAGTCCAACCCCCCCTGCCAGAGCAGGGCCACCTAGAGTACATCGCATAGGAACGTGTCCATAGGAATGTCTCCAGTGAAGGAGACTCCACGACCCCCCTGGGCAGCCTGTTCCAGGGCTCTGTCACCCTTACAGGAAAACAATTCCTCCAGATATTCAACTTGAACCTCCTGTGCTCCAATTTACACCCATTACCCCTTGTCCTATCACTGGTCACCACTGAGAAGAGCCTAACTCCATCTCCCTGACACTCACCCCTTACATGTTTGAACACATTGATGAGGTCACCCCTCAGTCTCCTTTTCTCCAAACTAAAGAGACCCAGCTCCCTCAGCCTTTCCTCATAAGGGAGATGTTCCACTCCCTTAATCATCTTAGTAGCTCTGCGCTGGACTCTTTCAAGCACTTCCCTGTCCTTCTTGAACTGAGGGGCCCAGAACTGGACACAATACTCCAGGTGCGGCCTCACCAATGCAGAATAGAGGGGGAGGAGAACCTCTCTTGACCTACTAACCACCCCCTTTCTAATGCACCTGTCCTGGGTTGGGCCAGGATAAAGGTGATTTTCTGTCTTGTACTTTTTGCTTTTAGCTCAGTCTCTTGTAAGGAGTTGTGTTTGCTGAATTAACAGCAAGTTCCTCAGTCAGTGTGTCTTGATCAACTTGATCAACTTATCTACAAGGATGCCGTGAGAGACGGTGTCAAATGCTTTACTGAAATCAAGATAAACCACATCTACTGCTCTTCCATCATCAATCCACCTAGTCATTTCCTCATAGAAGGCTATGAGGTTAGTCAAACATGATTTACCCGTGATAAAACCATGCTGACTGCTCTTGATGACCCCCATGTCCTTGATATGCTTGGAGATAGTGACAAGAACAAGTTGTTCCATCACCTTTCCAGGGATGGAGGTGAGGCTGACCGGTCTAGAGTTACCTGGGTCCTCCTTCTTGTAGACTGGAGTGCCACTTGCTATCCTCCAGTCCTCAGGCACCTCTCCTGTTACCCATGACTTGCTGAAGATGATGGAGAGTGGCCTAGCAATGACCTCCACCAGCTCCCTCAGCACCCTTGGATGCATTCCATCTGGACCCATGGATGTCCAGATTACTCAGCTGATTCTTTGGGGTCATAACCCCAGGCAACCCCCCCCCTTCCTAAAATACTCCTGGGGGGGTTTTCTAGCTCAAAAAAACCCCAATTTTCCCTCTAGGAAAGCTCAGGCTTTATGGGATTTTCCCCCCAGTATCCACTCTTGGAGGAACTGGGGCAAACTGGGGGGTTTGGTGGCCACGGGGGGGTCAAGGTTGAGGTCTCACCACTTGGACAATCTCTGCTTTCCGTTCATTTTCCAGCCTCCTCCTCAGGTTTTCCTCTCGTCGCCGTTTCTTCTCCTGGGGGGAAAAACCCCAAAAACGTTTCCTCCCCTTCTCCCGGGTTCCTTCTCCCCCTTCCAGACTTCAGATCCCGACTGGAATCAGCTCATCCCGAAGGAAAAGCCCCTGGAGGAGCTCGGCCCCACTGTCCCCCCCCCAAGGAAAAGAGGGGTTCAGGGCTAAAAATAAAGGATTTGGCCCCAAAAGTGAAGGATTCAGCCCCAAACTAAAGAGGTCAGTCCCAAAAGCAAGGAGTTCAGCCCCAAAACCAAGGGATTCAGCCCCAAAACCAAGGGATTCACCCTAAAACCAAGGAGGTCAATCCCAAAACCAAGGGATTCGGCCCCAAAACCAAGGAGTTTAATCCCAAAAACAAGGAATTCAGCCCCTAAAGTCAGTAATTCACCCCAAAACCAAGGAGTTTAATCCCAAAACCAAGGAATCCACCCTAAAACCAGGGAGGTCAATCCCAAAACCAAGGAATCCACCCTAAAACCAGGGAGGTCAATCCCAAAACCAAGGGATTCAGCCCCAAAACTAAAGGATTCAGCCCCAAAAGTCAGTAATTCACCCCAAAACCAAGGAGATCATTCCCAAACCCAAGGAGTTTAATCCCCAAATCAAGCAATTCGGCCCCAAAACCAAGGAGATTAATCCCATACCCAAGGAATCCACCCCAAAACCAAGGAATTCAGCCCCAAAACCAAAGGATTCAGCCCCTAAAGTCAGTAATTCACCCCAAAACCAAGGAGTTTAATCCCAAAACCAAGGAATCCACCCCAAAACCAAGGAGGTCAATCCCAAAACCAAGGGATTCGGCCCCAAAACCAAGGAGTTTAATCCCAAAATCAAGGAATTCAGTCCCAAAAGTAAAGGATTCAGCCCCAAAAGTCAGTAATTCACCCCAAAACCAAGGAGATCAATCCCAAACCCGAGGAATCCACCCCAAAACCAAGGAATTCAGCCCCAAAACCAAAGAACTCAGCCCCAAAAGTCAGTAATTCACCCCAAAACCAAGGAGTTTAATCCCAAAACCAAGGAATCCACCCCAAAACCAAGGAGTAAAATCCCCAAATCAAGGAATTCAGCCCCAAATCAAGGAGTTCAATCCCAAAACCAAGGAATTCACCCCAAAATCAAGGAATTCAGCCCCAAAACCAAAGAACTCAGCCCCAAAAGTCAGTAATTTGCCCCAAAACCAAGGAGTTTAATCCCAAAACCAGGGAATTCAGCCCCAAAACCAAAGAACTCAGCCCCAAATAAAGGAATTCACCCCAAAACCAAGGAGTGCAATCCCCAAACCAAGGAATTCAGCCCCAAAACCAAGGAGTTCAATCCCATACCCAAGGAATTCACCCCAAAATCAAGGAATTCAGCCCCAAAACCAAAGGACTCAGCCCCTAAAGTCAGTAATTCACCCCAAAACCAAGGAGTTCAAACCCAAAACCAAGGAATCCACCCCAAAACCAAGGAGTTCAATCCCAAAACCAAGGAATTCAGCCCCAAAACCAAAGAACTCAGCCCCAAAAGTCAGTAATTTGCCCCAAAACCAAGGAGATTAATCCCAAACCAAGAACTCACCCCAAAACCAAGGAGTTCAATCCCTAAATCAAGGAATTCATCCCCAAAACCAAGAACTTCCCCCCCAAACCCAAGAAACCCACCCCAAAACCAAGGAATTGGTCCAGCACCCAAACCAAGGAATTCAGTCCCCAAACCCCAGGATTTCCCCCCAAAACCCCAGGAACCCCCCGGATTTCTGCCCCCTGCCCCCTCACCTCCCTCTCTCTCCGTTTCTGCTCCTCCAGTTCCCTCCCCAGCTCCAGGATTTGTTTCTTCTCCTTCCTCAGCTTCAGTTTTTGGGTCCAAGAGGTTCGGAGAGCTCTGTCCTGGACCAGCTGGGAGAACCTGGGGGGGCACCCGGGAAGAGTCAGGGGAGAACCCCCCAAAAATCCCCCAAATCCTCCCCCCAGGAGCTCAAGAACCCCCCCAAAATCCCTGTTCCCTCCTCAGAGCCCCCCCAGGAGCTCAAGACCCCCCAAAATGACCCCATCTCCCCTCTAACCCCTCTCAGGGTCTCCCCAGGAGTTCAAGGACCCCCCAAAAATCCCTGTGCCCCCCTCAGAGAGAGCTCAAGAACCCCCCAACCCCCCCCTCAGACCCTTCTAACAGCTCAAGAACCCCTAAAATGACCCCGTCTGCCCTCCAGCCCCTCTCAGGGTCTCCCCAGGAGCTCAAGGACCCCCCAAAAATCCCTGTGCCCCCCTCAGAGGCTCAAGAAGCCCCCAACCCCCCCCTCAGAGTCTCCCAGGAGCTCAAGACCCCCAAAATGACCCCATCTCCCCCCAACCCCTCTCAGGGTCTCCCAGGAGCTCAAGGACCCCCAAAATCCTTGTCCCCCCCCTCAGAGGCTCAAGAACCCCCCAACCCCCCCCTCAGAGCCTTCTAACAGCTCAAGACCCCCCAAAATGACCCCATCTCCCCTCCAACCCCTCTCAGGGTCTCCCCAGGAGCTCAAGGACCCCCCAAAAATCCCTGTTCCCCCCCTCAGAGGCTCAAGAACCCCCAACCCCCCCTCCAACCCCCCTAAGCCTTCCTGGAGCTCAAGACCCCTAAAAGACCCCATCCCCCCCCAACCCCCTCAGGGTCTCCCCAGGAGTTCAAGACCCCCCAAAAATCCCTGTCCCCCCCCTCAGAGGCTCAAGAACCCCCCAAACCCCCCCTCAGACCCTTCTAACAGCTCAAGACCCCCTAAAATGACCCCATCTCACCCCTCTCAGGGTCTCCCCAGGAGTTCAAAGACCCCCCAAAAATCCCTGTGCCCCCCTCAGAGGCTCAAGAACTCCCCAAGCCCCCCCTCCAGTCCCTCCTCAGACCCTTCCTAGCAGCTCACGAACCCCTAAAATGACCCTGTCTGCCCCCCAGCCCCTCTCAGGGTCTCCCCAGGAGCTCAAGGACCCCCCAAAAATCCTTGTCTCCCCCCTCAGAGGCTCAAGAAACCCCCAAGCCCCCCCTCCAACCCCCCTCAGAGCCTTCCCAGGAGCTCAAGACCCCCCAAAATGACCCCATCTCCCCCCCAACCCCCCTCAGAGTCTCCCCAGGAGTTCAAAGACCCCCCAAAAACCCCTGTTCCCCCCCTCAGAGCCCCCGAGGAGCTCAAGAACCCCCCAAACCCCCCCTCCAGTCCCCCCTCAAACCCTTCCTAGCAGCTCAGGACCCCCTAAAATGACCCCATCTCCCCCCCAACCCCTCCCAGGGTCTCCCCCGGAGCTCAGGGACCCCCAGCACCCCCTCCAAGGCTCCCTCAGCCCCAGCCCCAGGATGGGGGGACCCCCCCCTCACCCTCACCTCTTCTTCCCGGGGTCCTTCCACACCCGCCCGGATTTGGGCCTTCCCCGCGGGATCGCCGCCACCTCCTGCCGCTTCTTCGCGCCTTTCCGAGGCCTGGAGCCCGGGTTCTGGGCCGGGTTCTGGGCCGGGTTCTGGGCCCGGTGCCGGTTCGGGGCCGGGGGCTCCCCCGGTTCCTCCCCCATCCCCCACGTGGCTGCTCCCCCGGCCCGGGCGCTGCGTGATGACGTCACAGAGGCGCCGGGTTCACCCCTTCCCGGCCGCCATTTTGGGTTTGGGCATCGCCCTCCCCCCCCGCAGCCGCCATCTTGGTGTGGGGCCTGCACCCCCCCAGGGACCCCCCCAGGGACCCCCAGGAACCCCCAGGAACCCCCCCAGGGACCCCCCAGGAACTCCCCCAGGGACCCCCCAGGAACCCCCCAGGGACCCCCCCAGGGACCTCCCCAGGGAACCCCCTAGGGAACCCCCCAGGAACCCCCCCAGGAACCCCCCAGGGACCCCCCAGGAACCCCCAGGGACCCCCCAGGGAACCCCCAGGGACCCCCCCAGGGACCCCCCCACGGACCCCCCCAGGGACCCCCAGGAACCCCCAGGAACCCCCAGGGAACCCCCCTGGGACCGCCCCAGGGAACCTCCCCAGGGACCCCCCAGGAACCCCCCAGGGACCCCCCAGGGAACCCCCCAGGGACCCCCCAGGAACCCCCAGGGACCCCCCAGGAACCTCCCTGGGACCGCCTCAGGGAACCCCC